>OU343161.1:138990151-139317651 GCA_910595825.1 Philhelius pedissequus
TCTGTCAGTCTGTCAGTCTGTCAGTCTGTCAGTCTGTCAGTCTGTCAGTCTGTCAGTCTGTCAGTCTGTCAGTCTGTCAGTCTGTCAGTCTGTCAGTCTGTCAGTCTGTCAGTCTGTCAGTCTGTCAGTCTGTCAGTCTGTCAGTCTGTCAGTCTGTCAGTCTGTCAGTCTGTCAGTCTGTCAGTCTGTCAGTCTGTCAGTCTGTCAGTCTGTCAGTCTGTCAGTCTGTCAGTCTGTCAGTCTGTCAGTCTGTCAGTCTGTCAGTCTGTCAGTCTGTCAGTCTGTCAGTCTGTCAGTCTGTCAGTCTGTCAGTCTGTCAGTCTGTCAGTCTGTCAGTCTGTCAGTCTGTCAGTCTGTCAGTCTGTCAGTCTGTCAGTCTGTCAGTCTGTCAGTCTGTCAGTCTGTCAGTCTGTCAGTCTGTCAGTCTGTCAGTCTGTCAGTCTGTCAGTCTGTCAGTCTGTCAGTCTGTCAGTCTGTCAGTCTGTCAGTCTGTCAGTCTGTCAGTCTGTCAGTCTGTCAGTCTGTCAGTCTGTCAGTCTGTCAGTCTGTCAGTCTGTCAGTCTGTCAGTCTGTCAGTCTGTCAGTCTGTCAGTCTGTCAGTCTGTCAGTCTGTCAGTCTGTCAGTCTGTCAGTCTGTCAGTCTGTCAGTCTGTCAGTCTGTCAGTCTGTCAGTCTGTCAGTCTGTCAGTCTGTCAGTCTGTCAGTCTGTCAGTCTGTCAGTCTGTCAGTCTGTCAGTCTGTCAGTCTGTCAGTCTGTCAGTCTGTCAGTCTGTCAGTCTGTCAGTCTGTCAGTCTGTCAGTCTGTCAGTCTGTCAGTCTGTCAGTCTGTCAGTCTGTCAGTCTGTCAGTCTGTCAGTCTGTCAGTCTGTCAGTCTGTCAGTCTGTCAGTCTGTCAGTCTGTCAGTCTGTCAGTCTGTCAGTCTGTCAGTCTGTCAGTCTGTCAGTCTGTCAGTCTGTCAGTCTGTCAGTCTGTCAGTCTGTCAGTCTGTCAGTCTGTCAGTCTGTCAGTCTGTCAGTCTGTCAGTCTGTCAGTCTGTCAGTCTGTCAGTCTGTCAGTCTGTCAGTCTGTCAGTCTGTCAGTCTGTCAGTCTGTCAGTCTGTCAGTCTGTCAGTCTGTCAGTCTGTCAGTCTGTCAGTCTGTCAGTCTGTCAGTCTGTCAGTCTGTCAGTCTGTCAGTCTGTCAGTCTGTCAGTCTGTCAGTCTGTCAGTCTGTCAGTCTGTCAGTCTGTCAGTCTGTCAGTCTGTCAGTCTGTCAGTCTGTCAGTCTGTCAGTCTGTCAGTCTGTCAGTCTGTCAGTCTGTCAGTCTGTCAGTCTGTCAGTCTGTCAGTCTGTCAGTCTGTCAGTCTGTCAGTCTGTCAGTCTGTCAGTCTGTCAGTCTGTCAGTCTGTCAGTCTGTCAGTCTGTCAGTCTGTCAGTCTGTCAGTCTGTCAGTCTGTCAGTCTGTCAGTCTGTCAGTCTGTCAGTCTGTCAGTCTGTCAGTCTGTCAGTCTGTCAGTCTGTCAGTCTGTCAGTCTGTCAGTCTGTCAGTCTGTCAGTCTGTCAGTCTGTCAGTCTGTCAGTCTGTCAGTCTGTCAGTCTGTCAGTCTGTCAGTCTGTCAGTCTGTCAGTCTGTCAGTCTGTCAGTCTGTCAGTCTGTCAGTCTGTCAGTCTGTCAGTCTGTCAGTCTGTCAGTCTGTCAGTCTGTCAGTCTGTCAGTCTGTCAGTCTGTCAGTCTGTCAGTCTGTCAGTCTGTCAGTCTGTCAGTCTGTCAGTCTGTCAGTCTGTCAGTCTGTCAGTCTGTCAGTCTGTCAGTCTGTCAGTCTGTCAGTCTGTCAGTCTGTCAGTCTGTCAGTCTGTCAGTCTGTCAGTCTGTCAGTCTGTCAGTCTGTCAGTCTGTCAGTCTGTCAGTCTGTCAGTCTGTCAGTCTGTCAGTCTGTCAGTCTGTCAGTCTGTCAGTCTGTCAGTCTGTCAGTCTGTCAGTCTGTCAGTCTGTCAGTCTGTCAGTCTGTCAGTCTGTCAGTCTGTCAGTCTGTCAGTCTGTCAGTCTGTCAGTCTGTCAGTCTGTCAGTCTGTCAGTCTGTCAGTCTGTCAGTCTGTCAGTCTGTCAGTCTGTCAGTCTGTCAGTCTGTCAGTCTGTCAGTCTGTCAGTCTGTCAGTCTGTCAGTCTGTCAGTCTGTCAGTCTGTCAGTCTGTCAGTCTGTCAGTCTGTCAGTCTGTCAGTCTGTCAGTCTGTCAGTCTGTCAGTCTGTCAGTCTGTCAGTCTGTCAGTCTGTCAGTCTGTCAGTCTGTCAGTCTGTCAGTCTGTCAGTCTGTCAGTCTGTCAGTCTGTCAGTCTGTCAGTCTGTCAGTCTGTCAGTCTGTCAGTCTGTCAGTCTGTCAGTCTGTCAGTCTGTCAGTCTGTCAGTCTGTCAGTCTGTCAGTCTGTCAGTCTGTCAGTCTGTCAGTCTGTCAGTCTGTCAGTCTGTCAGTCTGTCAGTCTGTCAGTCTGTCAGTCTGTCAGTCTGTCAGTCTGTCAGTCTGTCAGTCTGTCAGTCTGTCAGTCTGTCAGTCTGTCAGTCTGTCAGTCTGTCAGTCTGTCAGTCTGTCAGTCTGTCAGTCTGTCAGTCTGTCAGTCTGTCAGTCTGTCAGTCTGTCAGTCTGTCAGTCTGTCAGTCTGTCAGTCTGTCAGTCTGTCAGTCTGTCAGTCTGTCAGTCTGTCAGTCTGTCAGTCTGTCAGTCTGTCAGTCTGTCAGTCTGTCAGTCTGTCAGTCTGTCAGTCTGTCAGTCTGTCAGTCTGTCAGTCTGTCAGTCTGTCAGTCTGTCAGTCTGTCAGTCTGTCAGTCTGTCAGTCTGTCAGTCTGTCAGTCTGTCAGTCTGTCAGTCTGTCAGTCTGTCAGTCTGTCAGTCTGTCAGTCTGTCAGTCTGTCAGTCTGTCAGTCTGTCAGTCTGTCAGTCTGTCAGTCTGTCAGTCTGTCAGTCTGTCAGTCTGTCAGTCTGTCAGTCTGTCAGTCTGTCAGTCTGTCAGTCTGTCAGTCTGTCAGTCTGTCAGTCTGTCAGTCTGTCAGTCTGTCAGTCTGTCAGTCTGTCAGTCTGTCAGTCTGTCAGTCTGTCAGTCTGTCAGTCTGTCAGTCTGTCAGTCTGTCAGTCTGTCAGTCTGTCAGTCTGTCAGTCTGTCAGTCTGTCAGTCTGTCAGTCTGTCAGTCTGTCAGTCTGTCAGTCTGTCAGTCTGTCAGTCTGTCAGTCTGTCAGTCTGTCAGTCTGTCAGTCTGTCAGTCTGTCAGTCTGTCAGTCTGTCAGTCTGTCAGTCTGTCAGTCTGTCAGTCTGTCAGTCTGTCAGTCTGTCAGTCTGTCAGTCTGTCAGTCTGTCAGTCTGTCAGTCTGTCAGTCTGTCAGTCTGTCAGTCTGTCAGTCTGTCAGTCTGTCAGTCTGTCAGTCTGTCAGTCTGTCAGTCTGTCAGTCTGTCAGTCTGTCAGTCTGTCAGTCTGTCAGTCTGTCAGTCTGTCAGTCTGTCAGTCTGTCAGTCTGTCAGTCTGTCAGTCTGTCAGTCTGTCAGTCTGTCAGTCTGTCAGTCTGTCAGTCTGTCAGTCTGTCAGTCTGTCAGTCTGTCAGTCTGTCAGTCTGTCAGTCTGTCAGTCTGTCAGTCTGTCAGTCTGTCAGTCTGTCAGTCTGTCAGTCTGTCAGTCTGTCAGTCTGTCAGTCTGTCAGTCTGTCAGTCTGTCAGTCTGTCAGTCTGTCAGTCTGTCAGTCTGTCAGTCTGTCAGTCTGTCAGTCTGTCAGTCTGTCAGTCTGTCAGTCTGTCAGTCTGTCAGTCTGTCAGTCTGTCAGTCTGTCAGTCTGTCAGTCTGTCAGTCTGTCAGTCTGTCAGTCTGTCAGTCTGTCAGTCTGTCAGTCTGTCAGTCTGTCAGTCTGTCAGTCTGTCAGTCTGTCAGTCTGTCAGTCTGTCAGTCTGTCAGTCTGTCAGTCTGTCAGTCTGTCAGTCTGTCAGTCTGTCAGTCTGTCAGTCTGTCAGTCTGTCAGTCTGTCAGTCTGTCAGTCTGTCAGTCTGTCAGTCTGTCAGTCTGTCAGTCTGTCAGTCTGTCAGTCTGTCAGTCTGTCAGTCTGTCAGTCTGTCAGTCTGTCAGTCTGTCAGTCTGTCAGTCTGTCAGTCTGTCAGTCTGTCAGTCTGTCAGTCTGTCAGTCTGTCAGTCTGTCAGTCTGTCAGTCTGTCAGTCTGTCAGTCCTGTCAGTCTGTCAGTCTGTCAGTCTGTCAGTCCTGTCAGTCTGTCAGTCTGTCAGTCTGTCAGTCTGTCAGTCTGTCAGTCTGTCAGTCTGTCAGTCTGTCAGTCTGTCAGTCTGTCAGTCTGTCAGTCTGTCAGTCTGTCAGTCTGTCAGTCTGTCAGTCTGTCAGTCTGTCAGTCTGTCAGTCTGTCAGTCTGTCAGTCTGTCAGTCTGTCAGTCTGTCAGTCTGTCAGTCTGTCAGTCTGTCAGTCTGTCAGTCTGTCAGTCTGTCAGTCTGTCAGTCTGTCAGTCTGTCAGTCTGTCAGTCTGTCAGTCTGTCAGTCTGTCAGTCTGTCAGTCTGTCAGTCTGTCAGTCTGTCAGTCTGTCAGTCTGTCAGTCTGTCAGTCTGTCAGTCTGTCAGTCTGTCAGTCTGTCAGTCTGTCAGTCTGTCAGTCTGTCAGTCTGTCAGTCTGTCAGTCTGTCAGTCTGTCAGTCTGTCAGTCTGTCAGTCTGTCAGTCTGTCAGTCTGTCAGTCTGTCAGTCTGTCAGTCTGTCAGTCTGTCAGTCTGTCAGTCTGTCAGTCTGTCAGTCTGTCAGTCTGTCAGTCTGTCAGTCTGTCAGTCTGTCAGTCTGTCAGTCTGTCAGTCTGTCAGTCTGTCAGTCTGTCAGTCTGTCAGTCTGTCAGTCTGTCAGTCTGTCAGTCTGTCAGTCTGTCAGTCTGTCAGTCTGTCAGTCTGTCAGTCTGTCAGTCTGTCAGTCTGTCAGTCTGTCAGTCTGTCAGTCTGTCAGTCTGTCAGTCTGTCAGTCTGTCAGTCTGTCAGTCTGTCAGTCTGTCAGTCTGTCAGTCTTCAGTCTGTCAGTCTGTCAGTCTGTCAGTCTGTCAGTCTGTCAGTCTGTCAGTCTGTCATCTGTCAGTCTGTCAGTCTGTCAGTCTGTCAGTCTGTCAGTCTGTCAGTCTGTCAGTCTGTCAGTCTGTCAGTCTGTCAGTCTGTCAGTCTGTCAGTCTGTCAGTCTGTCAGTCTGTCAGTCTGTCAGTCTGTCAGTCTGTCAGTCTGTCAGTCTGTCAGTCTGTCAGTCTGTCAGTCTGTCAGTCTGTCAGTCTGTCAGTCTGTCAGTCCTGTCAGTCTGTCAGTCTGTCAGTCTGTCAGTCTGTCAGTCTGTCAGTCTGTCAGTCGTCAGTCTGTCAGTCTGTCAGTCTGTCAGTCTGTCAGTCTGTCAGTCTGTCAGTCTGTCAGTCTGTCAGTCTGTCAGTCGTCAGTCTGTCAGTCGTCTGTCAGTCTGTCTGTCAGTCTGTCAGTCTGTCAGTCTGTCAGTCTGTCAGTCTGTCAGTCTGTCAGTCTGTCAGTCTGTCAGTCTGTCAGTCTGTCTGTCTGTCAGTCTGTCAGTCTGTCAGTCTGTCAGTCTGGCAGTCTGTCAGTCTGTCAGTCTGTCAGTCTGTCAGTCTGTCAGTCTGTCAGTCTGTCAGTCTGTCAGTCTGTCAGTCTGTCAGTCTGTCAGTCTGTCAGTCTGTCAGTCTGTCAGTCTGTCAGTCTGTCAGTCTGTCAGTCTGTCAGTCTGTCAGTCTGTCAGTCTGTCAGTCTGTCAGTCTGTCAGTCTGTCAGTCTGTCAGTCTGTCAGTCTGTCAGTCTGTCAGTCTGTCAGTCTGTCAGTCTGTCAGTCTGTCAGTCTGTCAGTCTGTCAGTCTGTCAGTCTGTCAGTCTGTCAGTCTGTCAGTCTGTCAGTCTGTCAGTCTGTCAGTCTGTCAGTCTGTCAGTCTGTCAGTCTGTCAGTCTGTCAGTCTGTCAGTCTGTCAGTCTGTCAGTCTGTCAGTCTGTCAGTCTGTCAGTCTGTCAGTCTGTCAGTCTGTCAGTCTGTCAGTCTGTCAGTCTGTCAGTCTGTCAGTCTGTCAGTCTGTCAGTCTGTCAGTCTGTCAGTCTGTCAGTCTGTCAGTCTGTCAGTCTGTCAGTCTGTCAGTCTGTCAGTCTGTCAGTCTGTCAGTCTGTCAGTCTGTCAGTCTGTCAGTCTGTCAGTCTGTCAGTCT
Source organism: Philhelius pedissequus (assembly GCA_910595825.1). Lineage (NCBI taxonomy): Eukaryota > Metazoa > Arthropoda > Insecta > Diptera > Syrphidae > Philhelius > Philhelius pedissequus. Next base: position 138,996,329 of record OU343161.1, read on the forward strand.
GTCAGTCTGTCAGTCTGTCAGTCTGTCAGTCTGTCAGTCTGTCAGTCTGTCGAGTCTGTCAGTCTGTCAGTCTGTCAGTCTGTCGTCTGTCAGTCTGTCAGTCTGTCAGTCTGTCAGTCTGTCAGTCTGTCAGTCTGTCAGTCTGTCAGTCTGTCAGTCTGTCAGTCTGTCAGTCTGTCAGTCTGTCAGTCTGTCAGTCTGTCAGTCTGTCAGTCTGTCAGTCTGTCAGTCTGTCAGTCTGTCAGTCTGTCAGTCTGTCAGTCTGTCAGTCTGTCAGTCTGTCAGTCTGTCAGTCTGTCAGTCTGTCAGTCTGTCAGTCTGTCAGTCTGTCAGTCTGTCAGTCTGTCAGTCTGTCAGTCTGTCAGTCTGTCAGTCTGTCAGTCTGTCAGTCTGTGTCAGTCTGTCAGTCTGTCAGTCTGTCAGTCTGTCAGTCTGTCAGTCTGTCAGTCTGTCAGTCTGTCAGTCTGTCAGTCTGTCAGTCTGTCAGTCTGTCAGTCTGTCAGTCTGTCAGTCTGTCAGTCTGTCAGTCTGTCAGTCTGTCAGTCTGTCAGTCTGTCAGTCTGTCAGTCTGTCAGTCTGTCAGTCTGTCAGTCTGTCAGTCTGTCAGTCTGTCAGTCTGTCAGTCTGTCAGTCTGTCAGTCTGTCAGTCTGTCAGTCTGTCAGTCTGTCAGTCTGTCAGTCTGTCAGTCTGTCAGTCTGTCAGTCTGTCAGTCTGTCAGTCTGTCAGTCTGTCAGTCTGTCAGTCTGTCAGTCTGTCAGTCTGTCAGTCTGTCAGTCTGTCAGTCTGTCAGTCTGTCAGTCTGTCAGTCTGTCAGTCTGTCAGTCTGTCAGTCTGTCAGTCTGTCAGTCTGTCAGTCTGTCAGTCTGTCAGTCTGTCAGTCTGTCAGTCTGTCAGTCTGTCAGTCTGTCAGTCTGTCAGTCTGTCAGTCTGTCAGTCTGTCAGTCTGTCAGTCTGTCAGTCTGTCAGTCTGTCAGTCTGTCAGTCTGTCAGTCTGTCAGTCTGTCAGTCTGTCAGTCTGTCAGTCTGTCAGTCTGTCAGTCTGTCAGTCTGTCAGTCTGTCAGTCTGTCAGTCTGTCAGTCTGTCAGTCTGTCAGTCTGTCAGTCTGTCAGTCTGTCAGTCTGTCAGTCTGTCAGTCTGTCAGTCTGTCAGTCTGTCAGTCTGTCAGTCTGTCAGTCTGTCAGTCTGTCAGTCTGTCAGTCTGTCAGTCTGTCAGTCTGTCAGTCTGTCAGTCTGTCAGTCTGTCAGTCTGTCAGTCTGTCAGTCTGTCAGTCTGTCAGTCTGTCAGTCTGTCAGTCTGTCAGTCTGTCAGTCTGTCAGTCTGTCAGTCTGTCAGTCTGTCAGTCTGTCAGTCTGTCAGTCTGTCAGTCTGTCAGTCTGTCAGTCTGTCAGTCTGTCAGTCTGTCAGTCTGTCAGTCTGTCAGTCTGTCAGTCTGTCAGTCTGTCAGTCTGTCAGTCTGTCAGTCTGTCAGTCTGTCAGTCTGTCAGTCTGTCAGTCTGTCAGTCTGTCAGTCTGTCAGTCTGTCAGTCTGTCAGTCTGTCAGTCTGTCAGTCTGTCAGTCTGTCAGTCTGTCAGTCTGTCAGTCTGTCAGTCTGTCAGTCTGTCAGTCTGTCAGTCTGTCAGTCTGTCAGTCTGTCAGTCTGTCAGTCTGTCAGTCTGTCAGTCTGTCAGTCTGTCAGTCTGTCAGTCTGTCAGTCTGTCAGTCTGTCAGTCTGTCAGTCTGTCAGTCTGTCAGTCTGTCAGTCTGTCAGTCTGTCAGTCTGTCAGTCTGTCAGTCTGTCAGTCTGTCAGTCTGTCAGTCTGTCAGTCTGTCAGTCTGTCAGTCTGTCAGTCTGTCAGTCTGTCAGTCTGTCAGTCTGTCAGTCTGTCAGTCTGTCAGTCTGTCAGTCTGTCAGTCTGTCAGTCTGTCAGTCTGTCAGTCTGTCAGTCTGTCAGTCTGTCAGTCTGTCAGTCTGTCAGTCTGTCAGTCTGTCAGTCTGTCAGTCTGTCAGTCTGTCAGTCTGTCAGTCTGTCAGTCTGTCAGTCTGTCAGTCTGTCAGTCTGTCAGTCTGTCAGTCTGTCAGTCTGTCAGTCTGTCAGTCTGTCAGTCTGTCAGTCTGTCAGTCTGTCAGTCTGTCAGTCTGTCAGTCTGTCAGTCTGTCAGTCTGTCAGTCTGTCAGTCTGTCAGTCTGTCAGTCTGTCAGTCTGTCAGTCTGTCAGTCTGTCAGTCTGTCAGTCTGTCAGTCTGTCAGTCTGTCAGTCTGTCAGTCTGTCAGTCTGTCAGTCTGTCAGTCTGTCAGTCTGTCAGTCTGTCAGTCTGTCAGTCTGTCAGTCTGTCAGTCTGTCAGTCTGTCAGTCTGTCAGTCTGTCAGTCTGTCAGTCTGTCAGTCTGTCAGTCTGTCAGTCTGTCAGTCTGTCAGTCTGTCAGTCTGTCAGTCTGTCAGTCTGTCAGTCTGTCAGTCTGTCAGTCTGTCAGTCTGTCAGTCTGTCAGTCTGTCAGTCTGTCAGTCTGTCAGTCTGTCAGTCTGTCAGTCTGTCAGTCTGTCAGTCTGTCAGTCTGTCAGTCTGTCAGTCTGTCAGTCTGTCAGTCTGTCAGTCTGTCAGTCTGTCAGTCTGTCAGTCTGTCAGTCTGTCAGTCTGTCAGTCTGTCAGTCTGTCAGTCTGTCAGTCTGTCAGTCTGTCAGTCTGTCAGTCTGTCAGTCTGTCAGTCTGTCAGTCTGTCAGTCTGTCAGTCTGTCAGTCTGTCAGTCTGTCAGTCTGTCAGTCTGTCAGTCTGTCAGTCTGTCAGTCTGTCAGTCTGTCAGTCTGTCAGTCTGTCAGTCTGTCAGTCTGTCAGTCTGTCAGTCTGTCAGTCTGTCAGTCTGTCAGTCTGTCAGTCTGTCAGTCTGTCAGTCTGTCAGTCTGTCAGTCTGTCAGTCTGTCAGTCTGTCAGTCTGTCAGTCTGTCAGTCTGTCAGTCTGTCAGTCTGTCAGTCTGTCAGTCTGTCAGTCTGTCAGTCTGTCAGTCTGTCAGTCTGTCAGTCTGTCAGTCTGTCAGTCTGTCAGTCTGTCAGTCTGTCAGTCTGTCAGTCTGTCAGTCTGTCAGTCTGTCAGTCTGTCAGTCTGTCAGTCTGTCAGTCTGTCAGTCTGTCAGTCTGTCAGTCTGTCAGTCTGTCAGTCTGTCAGTCTGTCAGTCTGTCAGTCTGTCAGTCTGTCAGTCTGTCAGTCTGTCAGTCTGTCAGTCTGTCAGTCTGTCAGTCTGTCAGTCTGTCAGTCTGTCAGTCTGTCAGTCTGTCAGTCTGTCAGTCTGTCAGTCTGTCAGTCTGTCAGTCTGTCAGTCTGTCAGTCTGTCAGTCTGTCAGTCTGTCAGTCTGTCAGTCTGTCAGTCTGTCAGTCTGTCAGTCTGTCAGTCTGTCAGTCTGTCAGTCTGTCAGTCTGTCAGTCTGTCAGTCTGTCAGTCTGTCAGTCTGTCAGTCTGTCAGTCTGTCAGTCTGTCAGTCTGTCAGTCTGTCAGTCTGTCAGTCTGTCAGTCTGTCAGTCTGTCAGTCTGTCAGTCTGTCAGTCTGTCAGTCTGTCAGTCTGTCAGTCTGTCAGTCTGTCAGTCTGTCAGTCTGTCAGTCTGTCAGTCTGTCAGTCTGTCAGTCTGTCAGTCTGTCAGTCTGTCAGTCTGTCAGTCTGTCAGTCTGTCAGTCTGTCAGTCTGTCAGTCTGTCAGTCTGTCAGTCTGTCAGTCTGTCAGTCTGTCAGTCTGTCAGTCTGTCAGTCTGTCAGTCTGTCAGTCTGTCAGTCTGTCAGTCTGTCAGTCTGTCAGTCTGTCAGTCTGTCAGTCTGTCAGTCTGTCAGTCTGTCAGTCTGTCAGTCTGTCAGTCTGTCAGTCTGTCAGTCTGTCAGTCTGTCAGTCTGTCAGTCTGTCAGTCTGTCAGTCTGTCAGTCTGTCAGTCTGTCAGTCTGTCAGTCTGTCAGTCTGTCAGTCTGTCAGTCTGTCAGTCTGTCAGTCTGTCAGTCTGTCAGTCTGTCAGTCTGTCAGTCTGTCAGTCTGTCAGTCTGTCAGTCTGTCAGTCTGTCAGTCTGTCAGTCTGTCAGTCTGTCAGTCTGTCAGTCTGTCAGTCTGTCAGTCTGTCAGTCTGTCAGTCTGTCAGTCTGTCAGTCTGTCAGTCTGTCAGTCTGTCAGTCTGTCAGTCTGTCAGTCTGTCAGTCTGTCAGTCTGTCAGTCTGTCAGTCTGTCAGTCTGTCAGTCTGTCAGTCTGTCAGTCTGTCAGTCTGTCAGTCTGTCAGTCTGTCAGTCTGTCAGTCTGTCAGTCTGTCAGTCTGTCAGTCTGTCAGTCTGTCAGTCTGTCAGTCTGTCAGTCTGTCAGTCTGTCAGTCTGTCAGTCTGTCAGTCTGTCAGTCTGTCAGTCTGTCAGTCTGTCTGTCAGTCTGTCTAGTCTGTCAGTCTGTCAGTCTGTCAGTCTGTCAGTCTGTCAGTCTGTCAGTCTGTCAGTCTGTCAGTCTGTCAGTCTGTCAGTCTGTCAGTCTGTCAGTCTGTCAGTCTGTCAGTCTGTCAGTCTGTCAGTCTGTCAGTCTGTCAGTCTGTCAGTCTGTCAGTCTGTCAGTCTGTCAGTCTGTCAGTCTGTCAGTCTGTCAGTCTGTCAGTCTGTCAGTCTGTCAGTCTGTCAGTCTGTCAGTCTGTCAGTCTGTCAGTCTGTCAGTCTGTCAGTCTGTCAGTCTGTCAGTCTGTCAGTCTGTCAGTCTGTCAGTCTGTCAGTCTGTCAGTCTGTCAGTCTGTCAGTCTGTCAGTCTGTCAGTCTGTCAGTCTGTCAGTCTGTCAGTCTGTCAGTCTGTCAGTCTGTCAGTCTGTCAGTCTGTCAGTCTGTCAGTCTGTCAGTCTGTCAGTCTGTCAGTCTGTCAGTCTGTCAGTCTGTCAGTCTGTCAGTCTGTCAGTCTGTCAGTCTGTCAGTCTGTCAGTCTGTCAGTCTGTCAGTCTGTCAGTCTGTCAGTCTGTCAGTCTGTCAGTCTGTCAGTCTGTCAGTCTGTCAGTCTGTCAGTCTGTCAGTCTGTCAGTCTGTCAGTCTGTCAGTCTGTCAGTCTGTCAGTCTGTCAGTCTGTCAGTCTGTCAGTCTGTCAGTCTGTCAGTCTGTCAGTCTGTCAGTCTGTCAGTCTGTCAGTCTGTCAGTCTGTCAGTCTGTCAGTCTGTCAGTCTGTCAGTCTGTCAGTCTGTCAGTCTGTCAGTCTGTCAGTCTGTCAGTCTGTCAGTCTGTCAGTCTGTCAGTCTGTCAGTCTGTCAGTCTGTCAGTCTGTCAGTCTGTCAGTCTGTCAGTCTGTCAGTCTGTCAGTCTGTCAGTCTGTCAGTCTGTCAGTCTGTCAGTCTGTCAGTCTGTCAGTCTGTCAGTCTGTCAGTCTGTCAGTCTGTCAGTCTGTCAGTCTGTCAGTCTGTCAGTCTGTCAGTCTGTCAGTCTGTCAGTCTGTCAGTCTGTCAGTCTGTCAGTCTGTCAGTCTGTCAGTCTGTCAGTCTGTCAGTCTGTCAGTCTGTCAGTCTGTCAGTCTGTCAGTCTGTCAGTCTGTCAGTCTGTCAGTCTGTCAGTCTGTCAGTCTGTCAGTCTGTCAGTCTGTCAGTCTGTCAGTCTGTCAGTCTGTCAGTCTGTCAGTCTGTCAGTCTGTCAGTCTGTCAGTCTGTCAGTCTGTCAGTCTGTCAGTCTGTCAGTCTGTCAGTCTGTCAGTCTGTCAGTCTGTCAGTCTGTCAGTCTGTCAGTCTGTCAGTCTGTCAGTCTGTCAGTCTGTCAGTCTGTCAGTCTGTCAGTCTGTCAGTCTGTCAGTCTGTCAGTCTGTCAGTCTGTCAGTCTGTCAGTCTGTCAGTCTGTCAGTCTGTCAGTCTGTCAGTCTGTCAGTCTGTCAGTCTGTCAGTCTGTCAGTCTGTCAGTCTGTCAGTCTGTCAGTCTGTCAGTCTGTCAGTCTGTCAGTCTGTCAGTCTGTCAGTCTGTCAGTCTGTCAGTCTGTCAGTCTGTCAGTCTGTCAGTCTGTCAGTCTGTCAGTCTGTCAGTCTGTCAGTCTGTCAGTCTGTCAGTCTGTCAGTCTGTCAGTCTGTCAGTCTGTCAGTCTGTCAGTCTGTCAGTCTGTCAGTCTGTCAGTCTGTCAGTCTGTCAGTCTGTCAGTCTGTCAGTCTGTCAGTCTGTCAGTCTGTCAGTCTGTCAGTCTGTCAGTCTGTCAGTCTGTCAGTCTGTCAGTCTGTCAGTCTGTCAGTCTGTCAGTCTGTCAGTCTGTCAGTCTGTCAGTCTGTCAGTCTGTCAGTCTGTCAGTCTGTCAGTCTGTCAGTCTGTCAGTCTGTCAGTCTGTCAGTCTGTCAGTCTGTCAGTCTGTCAGTCTGTCAGTCTGTCAGTCTGTCAGTCTGTCAGTCTGTCAGTCTGTCAGTCTGTCAGTCTGTCAGTCTGTCAGTCTGTCAGTCTGTCAGTCTGTCAGTCTGTCAGTCTGTCAGTCTGTCAGTCTGTCAGTCTGTCAGTCTGTCAGTCTGTCAGTCTGTCAGTCTGTCAGTCTGTCAGTCTGTCAGTCTGTCAGTCTGTCAGTCTGTCAGTCTGTCAGTCTGTCAGTCTGTCAGTCTGTCAGTCTGTCAGTCTGTCAGTCTGTCAGTCTGTCAGTCTGTCAGTCTGTCAGTCTGTCAGTCTGTCAGTCTGTCAGTCTGTCAGTCTGTCAGTCTGTCAGTCTGTCAGTCTGTCAGTCTGTCAGTCTGTCAGTCTGTCAGTCTGTCAGTCTGTCAGTCTGTCAGTCTGTCAGTCTGTCAGTCTGTCAGTCTGTCAGTCTGTCAGTCTGTCAGTCTGTCAGTCTGTCAGTCTGTCAGTCTGTCAGTCTGTCAGTCTGTCAGTCTGTCAGTCTGTCAGTCTGTCAGTCTGTCAGTCTGTCAGTCTGTCAGTCTGTCAGTCTGTCAGTCTGTCAGTCTGTCAGTCTGTCAGTCTGTCAGTCTGTCAGTCTGTCAGTCTGTCAGTCTGTCAGTCTGTCAGTCTGTCAGTCTGTCAGTCTGTCAGTCTGTCAGTCTGTCAGTCTGTCAGTCTGTCAGTCTGTCAGTCTGTCAGTCTGTCAGTCTGTCAGTCTGTCAGTCTGTCAGTCTGTCAGTCTGTCAGTCTGTCAGTCTGTCAGTCTGTCAGTCTGTCAGTCTGTCAGTCTGTCAGTCTGTCAGTCTGTCAGTCTGTCAGTCTGTCAGTCTGTCAGTCTGTCAGTCTGTCAGTCTGTCAGTCTGTCAGTCTGTCAGTCTGTCAGTCTGTCAGTCTGTCAGTCTGTCAGTCTGTCAGTCTGTCAGTCTGTCAGTCTGTCAGTCTGTCAGTCTGTCAGTCTGTCAGTCTGTCAGTCTGTCAGTCTGTCAGTCTGTCAGTCTATCAGTCTGTCAGTCTGTCAGTCTGTCAGTCTATAAGTCTGTCAGTCTGACATTAGTTTTGAATAAGTATTTTATATTAATATTCAAATCGACTTAACTTCACTGTTAAGAAAAATAATTTCCAATATAGCTTGTATATATCCATCTTATCAAGCTGTAGCTTGTATATATCCATCTTATACAAGCTATAGCTTGTATATAGCCATCTTATGCAAGCTATAGCAAGCTAGCTTGCATATAGCCATCTTCTACAAGCTATAGCTTATGTATAGCCATCTTATGAAACATATAGCACGTGCATTTGTAGGTAGCTTGTACCTACACGGGTGGTGACTTTTTGAATTTCTGACCTCTTTACTGAAACAGCAACACTGCTCCTGTCAACAGGCATCTGTCAGTTGACTCCTGTCAAAATTTAAACTTGCTGCGTCAGTTAGTTTGCGTTTGACAGCTATTTTTATCAGACTACTCACTAATTTGAGGAGAAAATGGAAAAAAGTGAATTTCGTGTGCTTATTAAGCATTATTTCTTGAGAAAAAAAAACATTTCCGAGACCAAGGCTAAGCTTGATAAATACTAAGGGGACTCTGCACCATCGATTTCAATGGTAAAAAAGTGGTTTACTGAATTTCGTTGTGACCGTGCAAGCACTGAAGATGCCGAACGTCCTGAACGCCCAGTTGAGGTCTCTACACCCGAAACAATCGAAAAAATTCACGATATGGTGTTGGCCGAACGAAGATTGAAAGTGCGAGAGATTGTGGAAGCCATAGGGATCTCGCATGGCTCAGTGGTTTCAATGATCACATGGGCATGAGAAAGCTTTCCGCAAGATGGGTGCCGCGTTTGCTCACAGTCGACCACAAACGCAATCGTGTAACAACTTCACAGGAAGGTTTGGCGTTGTTTAATCGCAATATGGAGGAGTTTTTGCGCCGTTTTTTAACCGTGGACGAAACATGGATCCATCACAACACACCAGAGACCAAACAACAGTCAAAACAGTGGGTTTCTAAGGGTGAATCAGCGCCAAAGAAGGCCAAGCTGGGTTTGTCAGCCAATAAAGTTATGGCGACTGTCTTTTGGGATGCACGCGGGATAATAATGGGGAATATTATGCCAACTTATTGGACCGATTCAATGACGATTTGAAAAAAAACCGACCTCATTTGGCCAAGAAAAAAGTTCTTTTCCACCAAGACAATGCAAGGTTGCACACATGTGCAGTTGCCATGGCAAAAATCCATAAATTGGGCAATGAATTGCTCCCTCATCCACCCTATTCTCCAGATTTGGCTCTGAGCGACTACTTCTTGTTCCCAAACCTGAAGAAATGGCTTGGTGGAAAAAGATTGGACTCCAATGATGAAGTCATCTCGCAAACAAAGGCCTATTTTGAGGACCTCGACAAATCATTTTTTTGGAAGGGATAAAAAAATTGGAGAAGCGTTGGACAAAGTGTATAGAGCTAAAGGGAGGTTACGTTGAAAAATAAAATTATTTTTTTATCAAAAAATCTCTGTTTTATTCCAAAAGTCACGGACTTATTGACCCGCCCTTATATATCCATCTTATACAAGCTATAGGTTGTATATATCCATCTTATGCAAGCTAAGGCAAGTGTATTTGCAAAAAAGCTTGTATAAAGCCATCTTATGCAAGCACAACGTGCATTTGTATGGTTTGTATATTGTAAATTAATTAATTTATTTCATGTAAATAGTTTTGAATAAGTATTTGATATCACATTTTTCCTTGCGATTATAGGTACTGTAAGGCAAGTTATGTATTGGTGAAAATAAAAAAAAATTCTAACAATCAAACACGACATTACGATCATAGAGAACACCAAAAAGTGGGTCCCGCAATTCCGTCTGTCTGTCTGTCCTCGAGTCTGCAGCCTAAACGTTTCGATGGACTTACTTGAAACTTAGCACATATCCGGTAATATGCCCACACGTTTTTTCACTTTTATTTAAGGCGAAAACTAACAGTATAGCTCCCATGCATTTCTTTTTTGGCCAACAAATCAGTTTACTAATGAAGGAAAGGTACCTTTTGATAATTTTTTCTGGAAAAAAATTGTTATTTTTGGTTCATCTAGTAGAACCATTTATTTTAGTTGTCGATTTTCTGGGAAACGGTTAATTTGTTTTACACTCTTTCATGTAGGTAAGTCCAAATTCAATTTTCAAAAGAATAAATTGCACCCATCTCACTTCAAACAAAAGGTTTAGTACAATTTTCTGATGCTTATTATTGTTTTTCTTTGAATTTTCTTTCAACCAAGTAATGCCCCCATTCCTGTCTGTCTGTTCTGAAAATTGAATGTGATTAATAGCCAAATCCGCTATGGATATTTAAAGTAATCAATGTGTATAAAGATTCGTAGGCAAAAATATAAGTTTGTAAAAATATCGTAGTCCACTATTTAAATTTTTTTTTCCAAAAAAAAGTTCTGTCAATTAAGATTTCCCAAAAGGACTAAAAATTAAGTGTCTGTGCCGGGGTGACTTCAGTAAACATTAAAGAAGAAGATGCAAATATTTCGGCACGGTTATTCGTATTACTATTTTCATTCGCCTTACAAATGATCTGTTGCTGTTGATTAATACATACAACTAATTTGAAATTAAATATATTATTAAAATTATGATTTCGGAATCTACTTCCCTTTTCATGAATCTACTTCACTTTTTGGGTCAAATCTACTTCGCTTTTTTTGAAGTGATAGCTCTGGTTAAGACCGGCGACGGGCGATATTGCAAATGAACAACGACGACGTACGCACGGTAATATGACCAGAAATAATATTTTTTTAAATACCTCCAAAATTCCTTTCCACATACTAATTCAATACTAGAACAACAAAATAAAATAAAATTGCGATTTCACTCATATCGCATTCCATACCTATGAGTAAAAAACACAAGTGCATACATTATGTACATATATCTTCTCCCATTTAATTATGGCTAGAGGATCAGTTATGTATTATATTATATATGTATAAAATAAAAATGTAAAATCCAGCTAGTTGACTGCATCCATTATGAATTATATAAATCGTATGCACAAACATACGTACACTGTGTTTTGTTCGATGAATTCTTGCATATAATACACTAGACTGGGATTTTATTTCTATTAGTCCTTTTCAGCATCAGCATTGCTCTGCCGACAAATTCTTATTACGTTAAGTGGATAAAATGGAAAGAAGCCAAATTTTTATCGGGCCAGTAAATCCACTTCTCATGAAAAGCCAAAAATAAAATGCAAAAAAAAAGAATAATAATTTCAATTTTGGTCCTGGTGCAGGATTTAGGGAGAAAGTATGAATTGAATGTGCCTCCACCTTTCCTATTTATGTACCTACATACATATGTATGTGTTTGCCAGTTGCTATCAATGTAAAAGCCCTCTTTTCTGGCACATATGGAAATATTACAATAGTACTGTTCAGGGGAATATAAAGAGAAAGAAAAATTGCTGAATAGAAAATGAAGTATGATCCTTTCTATGATGCTCTGTTGCCAGGGAGCTCCCACCGTCAATAAAATGAAAATTAAAATCATATTATGAAAATTTAGCCTATGAATATATGAACATATATATCTGTTTGCATTATGTATGTACATATTACATAAATAGATGCATAATTACATATACATATGGTGATTTAAAGTTTCACAAATGATTTGACACAAAAATCTAAAATAAGAGATGTGCTAAGTAAATAAAACTAAACACAACAAACAAACCGAAACCAAACAAAACATAACAAAACAGACCAAAAAGTAAAAGGATTCCTTCCGCGGGACACTAAAAAAACGAGAACGCCTGCCCACTGGGGGCAGGCCCAGCGCAGCGGTTCAAGTTAATAAAATTCAAACTATGCGATATCTTCTTATATATAAAGAACAATCCAAATTATGTTTGTGCGCTATCTTCTTTTTTTCGGCTTGATCGATTTGAATGAAATTTTTAGGAGATTTTAGCACATGTTTGGAGAGTGCATATGAGAAATCTGTTTGCCCTCACATCCTTGTTATTGTTTTATTAGTATAAATAATTTGTTTTGTATACACAGAAACACACTTCATTTTGGGTTCTCTTTGTTGCTGCATGTATGCACACAAGGACAGGCCGCAAATACAGCATTTGATTCCATTAAATAGATTTTATATATTTTAGTTGTCGAACTTTCTGGAATGTTCTATGGATTTCCTCTGACTGTAATGGTTAGAATGGAGTTTTTGGACGATTTAAAGGTGGAAGCTTCGAAAATTTCGGATATTTGTGAAATTCATTGTCCTAAAAGACGTTTTGCGTGCATTTGTGGTTGAGAAGTTAGCGAGATATATAACAGATGACGCAGCAATTGTGCTATTTTTCTAACTGCAATTGATTCGAGTTTTGCGTATTATTACACTGATTCAGATCTTACCTTGGTCGACGTACCTACACGTCTTGCAATAATTAATCAGAATGTCCGTGATAATCAAACGCAAGAAGTACGTGCAGAAGATATAAATGGAGACGTGTCCACATTGCCCAGCTTTAAAACTGTACAATCACCACCACAATTTCGACAAAATGTCATTAGAAGAAAGAAAAAAAAGTGGTAAAAGTAGACTTCAATCGCTCTGCTTTGGATGCGCAATCGCATTTACTTTCTCGATGCTCCCGGTGGACATGCAAGACATTCGTCATTTAATTGATTCTAGCAACAATTCGGCCAAGATATCTTTCGTTGCCTGTTTGCATCTATGGTATGGCTGCCACTGTATCTATGGCTTTGCTGCCGCCTAAAGGCGGTCGAAATGTACATTCCGCTTTGAAACTGGTGATGAATTTTCTCACGGTTGACAAGCCAATAACGTGCACAACGACCAAGAATTCGGCGAGAGCGCAATTGATGCGAGAATGTTAAATCATAATTTGTGATAAATGCACGATGGCGCATAAACGAGCTTTGGAGGCAGTTGACCTATCAATGAAGGACTTACAAGGTGATTCGAGATGATTTGGTGGGGATATGATATTGCTCGGCGGAGATTTTCATCAAACGCTTCCCGTCATTCCGAAATCTACTGCTGCCGATATATTTAATGCATGCTTGAAATCGTCGCCTTTGTGCCGGCATGTCTAGAAATTAAAATTGACGACAAATATTACAGTTGCATTGCAGAAAGACCCATCGTCTGTTGAATTCTCGAGAAAACTGCTGGCGCGTGGCAATGCACACATTTTTGTTGATGTCTCGACTGAATTGATATCATTCTCGGCAAATTTTAACAAGTTAACGGGATTTGTAAACGGGCACATAAATAGATCAGCGAAGACAAGGACGTCGTCCACAGTTTAAAATCGCTAGAGAACTGCATTCATACAAATAGTTGATAGCGCGACCGGCCCAGATGCATATTTTATAGCTGAAGATGGGATCGATCAAAATCATGTTTCGGTGATTTCAGCCAAGATCATAAATGACAAAGTCAAAGGAGAAGAAGTCCTTATCCCACGAATTCCGTTTATTCCAACTGATCTTCCATTCCAATTCAAGCGGATTCAGTTCCACGTTCGGTTGGCTTTTGCGCTGACAATCAATTAACCGCAAGGCCAAGCGGTGTAACTATGTGAAATAAATCTCGAATTGCTCTATACTTGCCTGTTCGCGTGTTGGAAAATCGTCGTTTTTTTTTTAAATTCAACTATGCGGCGGAAAACAAATCGAAAACCATTGTTTATCATATCAGTCGCTTATTTTGCTTCAAATTAATCAAATTGAAATTTGTATGAAGTTTTGTCCTATCTGTGTTTTTTTTATAGCTCTTCAGTTCATTTGGAGGCGTTAAATTGGGGCGAAATGAAATTCGCCTGGTCCGCTAGTTAACTATAAATCTAATAATATTTATTACACACGTCTACCAAGCTCTAAGGCTAACTTAATACTGCATCTTTACCAACTTAATTATCTATGTACACCTCACTTCCATTATGCCGCACGATGATTCGCGGCGTCAGCAACCTTGAAGGCTCCCGTGCATTTACCTCAAAATGCGCTGATACATGATCCTCGCCAATTGTGGGAAACCACAGCTTGCTCGAACATGATTTGCTGACCTGGCAAATCATAATGGGGTACATGTAAATGGGGTGTGTTAACTCTTCCCCCTTTAAAGACCTACGCCCCGTAGATCATTTGTGTGTGCCGTCAGAACTGCGGGACTGGTTTGGTTGTTTCTGTGGGATAAGATACTGACCCCTGATAGGAAACAGGTGAGCTGATGTTTGGATTGGTGGAAAGGTGATTTTCGGGTGTATCTTTCGCCAAAGGTAATGTATGGTAAAAACGAATAATAGGATTATCAAAGCTTGTGCGATAAGAGAGATTTAAATCTTTCGTAAGAATTGTTAAGTCGTTCGATGTTCTAAAGACCGATATTGTGGACATAACTCAAATCCAATTTAATTAAGCATTTAACAATCCCAACAGCTCTTTCAGGTAAACCATTCGAACGAGATTAATTTGGGCTTGAACTTACGAGTGTTATATGCCACTCATTTGGAAATTGTTTCATTGAGTACGAATCGAAAGGCTGGTTGTCACTCATTAAAATTTTCGGTATCCCATGACTGTTTTTTTTTTTTTTTTTTTTTAAATCTACACGCGCTCAAGGGATTATGAATACCCTTTAAATGTTTCAACACAGCGCGGGCGTGAGGGTGAGGTTAAGGAAGTGAAAGAATGATAGGATAGATGTGTGGCGCGATATTCGGAGACTGTAGGTGGTTGTTGTGTCAGATTGTATCTCTAGGGATGGCGGCTGAACTAATGCGGAGAAATTTCCGTGTCTTATTTATCTATGTCCCTTATAATTCGCATTAATTTTTTTATTCGTTGTCATATTTTATCGGTATACTAGTTTTACTCAATCACATGTTGTTAGTTCTATGCCTAACCAGCATGTAATGAGTGAACCAGCAACTCATTGTATGACATTTATTTTTAGAATTTGTTTTTAATGGAAAATAAGAGGACATAGACTACGGCAGGGACCGAACCTGTGACAATGAAGTTGACAGGCGAACACACAACTTTCGCGCCACGGCCACCCCCAATTGCGTTGTAATTCTTGTGTTTGTTGATGCGTGATGCCCACTTCTCTGCATGTGTCTATCGCTATTTGTTAGGTTAGGTCTGCTATTCGCAGAAGCCTTTGCTGAACATTACGATGACGAATGCCCATCACAATTCGATCGTGATCATTTGGGAATTGACTCGCTATCGGAAACTGCAAAATTTCACATTTTCGCTTGATTTGTGATTTCTGTCAGTAATGCATCAAATGGTTCCGATGTTAGCTGTAATCTACTATGAAACTTAAAGCGTTCATAGATAATATAATCCTTGGGAGAACAATAAGCATCGAGTTTTTGACAACATGGTCATACTTCTTTGTTTCGGCATTGGTGAGATTGAGGGTTTCAAGCACTTCCATAGCCTTTTCTCCCATGAGGTTTAAAAGCATAGCTGCTTTTACTTCAGGATCAATTTTTCTTGAACATCTCCCAAGTACAGCCAATGTTCCCTTCAAATGACATCGGGACTGGTGGTCTGAAATTGCTCCATTTTCGTATTTTATTTCCAACTATAATTATTATTATTATTATTATTATTTTATTATTTTATTTTTGAACAAAATAACAATACATGACCATGAATAACAAATAAAAATATTCTATAGTTTAAAAAACTAGTGTCGAATCTAGTGAGTCATAAGGACTAATTTGACATTGCAAGTTAAATAAGTTAAGCTAATAAGTTATAAATTTTTAATTTTTAATTCTTAGTTTGGGTAAAGAAATTGGAGATATGTACCCTTTTAATCCTATTCCCCATTAATATTAATATTAATATAATGAAAAATTTATACAATATTACTATCAAAAGCAGAACAGTTGAGAATTAGTTACATCAATTTTAAAAATTTAACATTTAAGAAATAATTCGCAATAATAATTTAATTTCATTGTGATCAAAATTAAACAACTATTTTTTTACTTCAAAGTTAAAAGAAAAGGATTTATTTATACTTCGAATGCTAAGCGGATGCTTATTAAAAAGTCTTGGTGCAACAATTGTGTAAAAATTAAAAATTGTCATTCAACTATTAATTTTATTTGAAGTCCGTTATAGCTTATATCGTTGTAGAAGGTTCTTTCTTTTCTCTTTCTAGTTTCTATTAACTTGAAGCATATTTTTTCTTTTTTTTTGTATATACTTTACAGGACCGACTGTGGCATGTTATGTGCATACGATATATAATAAAACACCAGCTTACAAGCTTACAAGAGAATGACTTTATTCTTTAAGTGCGTAAAGTCTTTTGCCACGTTATCAGTAATATATAAACTTACCTACTATAGGTAAGTACATTGTGTAGGTACTTAAGAACTATACTTGATAACCTTAATTAACTCTACAACACTATTTCATTTATTTCTCCTTTGACAACGAGTATTTCATTTATAATGCCCTGTTCATTTCTGCCGGAAATCGTATCCTTTATACCTTCGTTTACTCTGCCTATGAGAAGGTTGATTTTTCCTGTTATTTCGGTAGTTATGCCGAAAATTTTGCTGTTTATCTTGTATTGTTAATTATTGTTAAGCGTAATTTGTTCTTCAGTTCGAAGTATCTGATCCCAATCTGCGGCATCAAGTTGCCCGCTATCCACTTCCAGGCACTTCCAATCCAGTTTATTGATCTTGTTTTTCGAAGCGATTTACCTTTCAAGAGATCTATACGCTCCTTAGTTTGCTTGAGATGATACTGATTTAATGGTCTGCGATCCTGTTCTTTAAGATTGGTGTTGTTTCTAATCTCGACAGCATTTCTTCGAAATGGCCATTGTCAATCACGTGTATCAGCTTGAATTTGCCATCTATTATCCATCCTCTGTCTTCTTTAAGTGAAATAAGCGGTGCTTTGTAATCGAAGATGTTTACGTTTTAAAAGATACAATCATCCTTCAATCTTTTTTTTTCTTTGTTTAATACTAATATTCTATAAATGTTATAATTAAAAATCTTACTAATATTATAAATGTGAAAGTTTGGATGGATGGATGTATGGATGTTTGTTGCTCAATAACTCCATAACGGCTGAACGGATCTGGATTAAATTTGTTACAGAGATAGATTACTGTCTGAAATAGGACACATGCTACTTCTTATCCCTGAAAATGTATGGTTCCCGTGGGATAGGTGTGTTTTAATTTTTCATAGAGCTCATTCTACAAATAGCAAACATAGCTTTTATTCACAAGGCGCATAGAATCACACGGAATTGCATGAAATTTGATTGGTAGATGGATGGAGTACTGTATTTTCATATAGGTCATTTGTATACCGAAAAAAATTAACGGTTCCTATGGGAGAGGCTTAATAATGAAAAAAATATATACATATACTTGGGTGTTTGTTCCGCTTTTACGCCTCAACGACTGAACTGTTCTTAATTGTAGGAGTATAGATGTCACTAGACTCCCGTGGGATAGAAAGTAAGAAAGTAGAAAAACTGTATTGTAATTCATCAATAATGGAGAACGAATGGGCCGATTTGGCTCGAACTATTTTTTAGTTGTTGGAAAAATCCAGGAGAAGGTTTTTGCGAAAGAAAATTTTGGGTAAACCCTCCAGAAAAGTCGGGAAATTTTTAAAATCGAAAATTTATTTTTTGTATTAAATTGTGTATGCAAATGTTCCGGATTGGCTTTTCGAATAAAAAAATAGAAAATTCGTAGTGGAAAACTCGAAAAATTCTAGAAAAACGCGAACATTTTTCTCTTGATGATAAATAGATAAATTTAAAGCATGATTTGATGATTTTGGACAATGTAACGGTGGAAAATTTCGGATAATCCTATTGATATTATAAATGTGAAAGTTTGGATGGATGTTTTTTGCTCAATAAGGCCAGAACCGCTTAACGGATCTGGATACAATTGGGCACACGGACACACACATTCTCGATTATCACATAGGTCATTTTTATCCCGAAAAATGGAACCGAATAGTTCCTATGCCTATATGGGAGAGGCTTATATATGAACAAAATATATACAACTTGGTTGTTTGTTCCGTATTCATGCCTCAAACATTGAATGGATTTTAATGAAATTTGTTAGGCAGCTTTAAGATTAGCCATGATTTATTTTTTACAACTTTATTTTTGTAATTCTTACTTTTTCAATCCAATATTAAATCTTCGCTTTGTTCGCGCACACAGCGAGCGCGAGCATGCTAGGCGAGCATGTTCGTCGTTTGTGCCTACATTCAACGACGAACGGTTTTGAATAAAATTTTGTAGGTGGATAGATGATTTCATTAGATTCCCGTGGGTCCGTAGCATATATTTCATATACATATATATATATTATCAGTGGAATGTTCATTTCATAAGTACTTAATTTTTTGTTTTATATATGTATATAACTATGTGATTTTTCCCACACTTTTGGAATATAGGATTTGTGGTACTCTGTTGTACATTTTGTTACATTTGTAACATTTTTTAATTGTAATTGTGCTTTCTTTATTATAGTGCTAGCTTTCCCATTTGGGTGATTCTTTTACTTGTGTGTGTAGTGTGTACCTCATAATTTATACATATCGAACTTCAAAACAAAACAAAACAAAACAAAACAAAATACAACAAAACAAAACAAAACAAAACAAAACAAAACAAAACAAAACAAAACAAAACAAAACAAAACAAAACAAAACAAAACAAAACAAAACAAAACAAAACAAAACAAAACAAAACAAAACAAAACAAAACAAAACAAAACAAAACAAAACAAAACAAAACAAAACAAAACAAAACAAAACAAAACAAAACAAAACAAAACAAAACAAAACAAAACAAAACAAAACAAAACAAAACAAAACAAAACAAAACAAAACAAAACAAAACAAAACAAAACAAAACAAAACAAAACAAAACAAAACAAAACAAAACAAAACAAAACAAAACAAAACAAAACAAAACAAAACAAAACAAAACAAAACAAAACAAAACAAAACAAAACAAAACAAAACAAAACAAAACAAAACAAAACAAAACAAAACAAAACAAAACAAAACAAAACAAAACAAAACAAAACAAAACAAAACAAAACAAAACAAAACAAAACAAAACAAAACAAAACAAAACAAAACAAAACAAAACAAAACAAAACAAAACAAAACAAAACAAAACAAAACAAAACAAAACAAAACAAAACAAAACAAAACAAAACAAAACAAAACAAAACAAAACAAAACAAAACAAAACAAAACAAAACAAAACAAAACAAAACAAAACAAAACAAAACAAAACAAATAAAAACAAAACAAAACAAAACAAAACAAAAGAAAACAAAACAAATAAAAACAAAACAAAACAAAACAAAACAAAA
This sequence comes from Philhelius pedissequus, assembly GCA_910595825.1. Lineage (NCBI taxonomy): Eukaryota > Metazoa > Arthropoda > Insecta > Diptera > Syrphidae > Philhelius > Philhelius pedissequus. The sequence goes on from OU343161.1 coordinate 139,015,093, forward strand.
CAAAACAAAACAAAACAAAACAAAACAAAACAAAACAAAACAAAACAAAACAAAACAAAACAAAACAAAACAAAACAAAACAAAACAAAACAAAACAAAACAAAACAAAACAAAACAAAACAAAACAAAACAAAACAAAACAAAACAAAACAAAACAAAACAAAACAAAGCAAATAAAAACAAAACAAAACAAAACAAAACAAAACAAAACAAAACAAAACAAAACAAAACAAAACAAAACAAAACAAAACAAAACAAAACAAAACAAAATGAAACGAAACAAATCAAAATTAATCATGAACTGGGCTGCCATATGCTCTAAGTTTTTAAATTATACCTCTTGGGTTCATCGAGCTTTCTGAGCCAAACAAAATGTAGGATCAGACCTGCAAAGTACTTACATACATAAGTATTTCAAGACTTCAATCTTCTTTGTACTAGGTACTAAGTACTGGTACTTAAAAAATAAAATGCACGACTGGATCGCACGAACTTGCCCTTATGTTCGATCACATCGTATTCAAAAGATTTCTATTAAAAATCTAAATATATTTTTAAAACAAAACAAAAACAAAAATAATATAAACATATTGTTTGCGTTTTCTTCAATTAATTATATTTTTAAAATCATTTTTAACTAAATTTTGTATATACATATACAAATTTTTTTAAAATTTTTTTCTAAAATAAATTGGTATAACAGTATTAAATATTTAATAATATAAACTTTAAAACCAAAGATTAAATCGGTTTAATTAAAGAAAAAATAATTCAAAATTCTGAAATAAATACTTAAACTAATTTGAGATTAAAAAAAATTGCGTCATTTTATTTCTTATATACATTTGAATTTACGAAAACAATTTTTTTTAAATCTGTGTAGCGGTTTTTGAGAAAAAGTTTTTTTTAAACTTTTTGAAAATATTTTTAAAAAAAATCAAAAACGCAAATTCATAGGTATTTAGAAAATACATATAAATATAATTTTTTTTTTAAATTTAATGAGTAGTTTTCGAAATATAAATTTTAAAAATTTTGTTTTTAAATGATTTTAAAAATACAAAAAAATATTAATTAAAAATATTGGTACGCGGTATAATTTGGGCAACCCAAACCTATATATGTGTAAAATTTCGAAAGAATCGGTTGAGCCGTTTATGAGATAGTCGAAAGCAAACAAACGGTCCTATGGAAAGTACCGTTTTTAGACATTTTTTTTTCGACCATATGAACGGTCCTAGCTTAAAAGCCGCACTGATTTGTTTTATCAAAGTCGTTAGAGCCGTTTCCGAGAAAAATAGGTGTAAACGTAACGATTATATGACAGGTAACGTATTATTTGAGCTAAAAAAAAAATTTCAATTTCCCCTCTGTACAATACCTAAAAAACTCTATTTACCAAGTTTGAAGCAATTCGGCCCACCCGTTTGGGCTGCAGGTGTCTGTACATACATACTTACAGACTGACAGACTAACAGACAGACATACAGACGGACAGAATTCTTAGACCATCTTTTTCGTCTTCGCTATCATCATAATGTCAGGTTTTATTGTTATCTCAAAAGTTTTCTTTTCGACCAATGCATAATTTGCCTTAAAGTACCTATAATCGCAAGTAAAAGGCAAATACCCATATTTTTCAAGTATTAATTGTTTTCAAGTATTTGAATATAAGTAAGTAACGTGTACTTGAGCAGTATTTCAAATAGGTACTTTCAAGTGCATTCTATTAGCCCATTGTGTTTTAATTTTAGCTTCAATTTATAAAGGAATTTAATTAGGTATTACATACATCAGAAGAAAGTGGGTTTTTGATCAACATACCATAAAGTGTCGGCCCGGTTGTGGTTATAGCAATCGTAATATACTGTTCTAGGAAACGGCCCGTGAATTTAAATACATGCTGCCTTTTTCAACTCCTGTTGAAAGACGATTTGCTGGTTTTGTTAATTCTCCCAGACACCATGACCTTGCTGATTAATACCTACTATCATAAATTGGTTTTATTAAAAGCAAAGTCAAGTTATATAATTTGCCAATTAAAAATAAATAAAATAAAAAAGTATTAAACAAAAATTTTGAAAATTCAAGCAGTATGTTTCGTCAACCAACTTGTCTTTTTAAGTACCAGTACCAGGGTACTGAAGTACAAGTACCAGTCACGTTGGTCATTTGTGACCAATTTTTGTCATTTTGTTCTCACTTGGTCACATGATCATATTGTTCTCCATCTGCTCACTTTTTTTGAGAAGAAATAAAAAAACTCGACTTTTAATTTTCATGTTCTCCAAAATCGAGCTTTTTTTTTTCATTTCATAGACGTTGAATAGGCGAAGGCTGAATGCATTCAATTTCTTCATTTGAAAATTATTGACAGAATTATTAAAACGTTTAAGATTTGATTAGATAGATTTATTAGTTCATAAAAGTTAAATTTACAAAAACATTTGAGTTAAAACTTAAATCTTATGTGGCATGACCGGAAGGGCAGTCAGCCAGAAGATAGCCTAAATTATTATAATTTGGCATTTTTGTAGATTAATGGTGCTTTATTTACAAGTTATACTTAAAAGCCTTCTATTATTATCTGTCTTTTATAAGTCTGAGTTATTCTTAAATATTGTGACAATATTTTCCAATCTGTTCCATTTAAAATTGCGATGAGTTCCAAATGTTCCAAATAATTTTCCTACCATATTTGTCGCCAAATTGGAATCTGTGGAATATTGTTCTAGAATTGGCATCTGGCAATGAATTGCAGTACGTTTTCCCTGTTGTTGGTGTTGGATAAGGAGCAGTTTTGTCTTAGGTCGATGCGATGAGGCAAAAGTTCCCCTCTTGTCCGGAAAATCAATGATAATGTTTCACTGTTATGGGTGTCCTTGAAGTAGTTGGATTGTCTTATATCATGCTGAAGTTGATGGTAGAATTCCCTAGGTAGTAAACTCGTAGCTAGCTATATAAATTTTTCTCTGGATTTGGAGTGAAGCTTTTCCAGTAAATTATGATTTCAAGATTCGGCAGCATACAGCATAATTGATTTCGGACGTTGAGAGAAAAACTTTGTATTTTGCGCTATATGCTATTTCCTTGTTTCCTACACATTTTTCCATACCGTCCCTATCGCATTTTTGGACGAAGAAAGTTTGTTTACCAGGTGTTTTTCTAGGTTGAATTTACTCGTCACAGTGTGACCCAAGTATTGGTATTCCCTCACCGTTTCGATTTGGTCTATTCCATAACACCATTTCTTGTTTTCAGCCCATCTCCCTGATCCTCTCCGAAAAACCATTGTTCTTGACTTGTTAAGGTTCACAGTTAAATTCCACCTCGAACAGTAATTTCTTAATCTATTGATCATTAGCTGAAGAGATTCAGGAGATTCAGCTAGAATGACAAGATCGTCATCGTAAAGGGCTAAAATTGCAAACTCATTTCAATCCTACTAGCGCGAGGAACCAATCAGACAGATTTTGTCCATCCCATACTGCATAGGTTTTTTCTTTATAGATGTCCTCAATTATTTTCCCAAATCTTAGAGACATCCCATGTCTAAAAAATTATATATTAAAAAGTTTGATATATATATATATATGTACATACCTTTGTGTTTAAACTTTTAAGTGTCTGAGTCTATTTTGCGTGTTGGTTCTTGTCAAAAACAAATCAAATATGTATTATTAAATCTTTCTTGTAAAATTAAAACAACATTATTAAAAGTTTTTTAATGTGACTTAAAAACTTCGAAAAGATCACGGAAGAATCCTCACAGAAGAAGATGAGTTCCAATTTTCCTTTGAGAACAGAGAAAATTATTTATCAGTTGAAGATGTTTTCATTGGAAACAACGAGGCTGAGGAATTTCTTAAAGAATCGAACCTCCCAAGTTTTACCAAAAATGAAATAAAAACAAACGCTTAACGATTTTATACAGAATCCTTAAAACAACAGCTAGGTACTAAGATTTGATCTCAATAACAATGATGAGAAATTTTTCTATAATAACGTCGAAAGGAAAGTATCCTGTCGAATTCCGAAGCTTTAATTTCAACGTTGAGTGATAGTTTTCCATACTTGGTTGAGGGCGATCCTTAAGATGTAGTAACGCAATGGAAATTGCTTAGATTTTAAATAATAATCTTATTTGAAAACCTTACAAATGGGTTACCTTAAAAATGGGTTAAACCAGTATTGCTTTACAAATTTAAACAGCTTTATTTACAACACATACAAACATTTTTTTCAAATAATGCAGATAAATTTTGTCCCGAGCTTTATGGTTACGCCTATCACTTTAAAAAAAGTCAATCTCGAATGGATTTGTTGCACCCACTATCCTTTTCCTATTTAGATGCTTTTTGCTGTCAATGTATTTATGTATTCAATCATTGTTTTTGTCCGATTGGAGTCATTATTATCATCATCAACAGTCGCTTAAGAACTGAAATTGTTTATAATTTTGTATTGCAAGCAGATTTAAAGAAGGGCACACATACACTTTACCTTTTTTTTTTTTTTTTTTTTTTTTTTTTTTTTTTTTTTTTTTTTTTTTTTGTAACAATAATCTGGCCATTATTTATTAAATGCTTCAAAATAAAAAAGTAATTTTGTATTGATTTTTTTTTTTAAATAGGTACCTACTTAGATTTACCAAACAACTTTACTTTATTTCATCTTTCTGTAATAAAAAGGATTTATTTGCCGACCAACAAAATTTTCGTACATTTCCAACAGCTGACTTTGAAAATAATAATATCCATTCAAGTTCAAGTCAAAATATTCAAATTTCATTCGAATGAATAGATATATTTTATCAAATTAGCTATTCGTTCGAATTGCAAAATTATTATGAAGAAGAAGCGATCACATTGCCCTTAAACTGTAAAGATTTATAGTACTTAGATACATATGTCCGTTTGAAAATTTAAAACAAACGGCAGCTTACTGAAACCAGCCAACCAATCATCAAGAGTGAGTTTTCTCTGTGTACACAAAAAATAATTTACAAATACATACGTAACATGCGTATGTATTTGTAAATTACACTTCGTTTCGGAAAGTCAAATTCTATTGCTTTTTTGACAGATGACGTTTTCTCAAAAAGCCAAATTTATTCACCCATATTTGGAAAATGATAACTCATGTTAACGGATTATAAATCGCGAGTTATGAATATTCATAAATATATATATAAATATATGTATCTAACATTATCAATGTAATCATAACCTTTTTATTAATATTTATTTCAAATTGAATTATCAGCATATAAATGTTTTACTATTCTTTTTTTTTCTTCCAAATATTATTGCATTTCAGCATATTGTTGTTTAATATTGAATTGTAAATTAAAACCATTTAGATTCAGGTGTAAGAAGCCTTCTGCATTTCCGTTCTCACACCTAATAATAAATGTATCTATAACTTGTTCTTATTCTCCAGGTAATGAATTGAAATCTCTGTGCATTTGATTGTTGGATTTAAATCAATAAAGTTATATTTTTTTTAAAGCTTTGCTCTGTTGTTAATATAATTGGCGCAGTCGTGCGGATTTCTTTTTTTCACAAGAAAAACACAACGGTTTATTGTGTAAAATCGAAAAACAATACAGTTAATCGTGTACATTCACAGCGGTTTATTGTGTACTCGTAAGATCAAAAACACTACTGTTAATCGTGAATAATAAAAAAAGAATATTACATCGGTTTATTGTGGATACAAACAAAAAATATTTGTAAAAGACACCGATTAACTATGAATACTGTGAAAAAGAAACAAAGAACTTACGTAACAACAGAAGTACAATACTTTCATCAAACCAGTAACTTGCTACAAAAAATATGATAAGAAATGATGTTCTACTGGATTGTTTAAATGTGAGTTCTGTATTGATGAATTTTGTTCATTTCCTTAATCAAATTGCCATTTTAATTTAGATATACATAATAAAATAAATTAATTTAAGCCTAGAGAAAAAAAAGTTATAAGGTTAAATCAAAAATTTTGCTTAACATATGCCTAAAGATAAACAAAGTTGTGTATCTAATACAGCTCCCTACGAATCCAAAATAATTTTGAAGAAAAATCATATTAACACAGAAACTGAAAACCTTCTAAATCTCTCTGCGAATGACACAACAATATCTAATCCAACAATTACAACTGCTCCAGACGTGAACCCTATATTTCATAGTCTCCGCATTCCGGACGCTATAAAGGACCTACCACACTATGATGGTAACCCTAGGTCATTGTATGACTTCATTAAAAACGTAGAAGAAAAACTAGTCTTATCACCACAAATAGATGGGACACCGTATGCGAAAGTTATTTTACAAAATCGTGGGAGATGCCAACGAAGTCCTATGTATGGGACCCCAACAAATTGGGACATTGTAAAACTAATCTCATTCTGCATTACGCAGACAAGAGAAATGAAACATCCCTGATAAGAGACTTTTACGGTCTTAGACAAACAACAAAATCTATTGAACAAATTAACGCGAAAGTAATAGATTTACTGTCCACGATAGTAAACCATGTTCAAATTCATGAAAAATTACCATCAGTTGTTACAGCCAAAAAATCTCTCTTTACGGATTTGTGCCTAAATAACTTCCTAATCGGATTAAAAGAACCATTAGGTTCAACAATTCGTGCAATGAAGCCAAAAACGCTAACAGAAGCCTTTCGTTATTGTGTTCAAGAACAATATATGTTTTATATGAAAAATTCCATAGCTCAAAACAAATTAACTTCCCAAAATATGAACAACTAAAATGTTTATCTGATTAAACCTTCATCGAGCTCTAATTTGTTCTTCCCCAGACCCCAGAACCAATCCAATTAATAATTAATAATTCTTTCCCACCACATGTTTTTAAAAACTTTCAATACAACCAATTAAGACAATATAGACCAATTCAACAGGATGCTCAAAGATTACAATATACACCACAACAACAATCTAATAATAGATTTCTTGTTCCATCAAATAATATGCTTACTCCCAAACCATTTAACCAATTGCAATATTATTCTACTATTAGACTAAACTTTAATTTCAATAAACCACAAACAAATTCTACACCAATGGAAGTTGCAAGCGGCCAAGCTAGAATGCTTCCAACTCCCATACAAAATCATCCCTATCAAAGGAATTTTTCTCAATAGAAGTACATAACGTTGATTATGAGTCAGAAACAAATAATGACTACGATTATTACCAATATTCCAATAACTATACCAATTATGAACCAAATTTAGATTTTATGTTGAACAATATGAGGATAATATTAGTTATCAATACGACCCCAATATAACAAATCAGGAAATTAAGTCAGAAAAAAAAATTAAATAGATGATTCAAATTTTCATACAAAACCCTCGGAAAACAATACGGTTTCTTAGAATTAAATAATCATGGAAATAATCAATTACTATATATTAATATAGCTTCACCCTAAGGTAAACATTTGAAATTCTTAATAGACACCAGTGCTTATGCAAATTTCATTAACTCAGAATATACAAACCCTCAATATCATGAAAACGTCGAAGACGTTACAATCAAGAGAGTTTTAAATACGCATACACTTAACAAAAAAATTAATAGGTTTAGAAACTCTCAGAAAACTTAATGCGACTATTCACTTACCAAATAAAATACTTAAAACTAAATACGCAATTTTGCAATTGTTATTCAAACCAACCTTAATGTCTAAAATATACAATATTCCAGCAAATTGTAGAATGATAGCAAAATTACCTGTAGATTACAAAGATGGATATATATATATATATAACGAACTAAAATTAATAATTATTAGTAATACCTGAAGAAATCTTCCATTCCAAAGACTGGTATGGTGATATTGAAGTATATAAAATTTCAAACACTGAACAAACGTTTTTTTTGGAACACATATTGCAGTAGAAAATTTTCAACACTTCATAGAAATCAACAATTTTAATATTTGTCCATTTAAAGAACAAATTCAAAATATATCGGCTGAAATTTATATTACCAAAATAATTCGATCAGAACATGTCAACACTGAAGAACAGAAATCAATTTTTAAATTTTGTAGGAAATATGATGAAGTTTTCTTTCTTGAAGCTGAAAAACTATTTTTCTCTAATAAAATTAAACATCGTATTCAAACATCAGACGATATACCGATTTATACAAGATCGTATCGCTATCCAGATTTAAACCTGCATAGGATAACTACACCAAACTAACTAAACCTCAATAGTTAGCTACATTAAAGTTGTTAGCTAAAAGAGCAAGTTCGTGCGATCCAGTCGTGCATTTTATTAACAAAGCAGGTGGTATTCCATCAGTCCAAATAGAACAATCCTCTTTTAAATGCAACAAAAAGCCCAACATTTTGTCATGCTCTATTGTAATATTGTTGAATGATACTTGAGGACAATTTCTTAAAAACCGAAAATAGTTTTCGTCAACAACAACAGGAGAATCAACGAAGGATTGGCTGAAATCGCTCGCAAATCCCTCACAGATTTCAGAAGTTGAACTCAAGAGATTTACTTAATTTATTTAATGAGATTTACTGGATACCCGTCACATTTCTTTTTAGAATTTATAAATTTCCAGAAGTTTTTGGGGTCTAACTTCAAAGAACGCCCCACGGTTTCCAGATATTTGTTATAGAGTTCGAAAGAGAGTTTTTTGAATTCTTCAAAAAAAAGAAATGTAAACTACTTGATTTTCTACCGTCATGAATCTAATGTATAGCTACTCGTAACTTAATGTAAATTTGTAGAGATAATATTATCCAACATTTGGAGCTCCTGTTGGGATGAACTCGTGGAAGCTTCAAAATAGTTAGGATTCGTCATCAGAGGGAACCCAGTTAGTGTGAGGAAGATTAAAATTCGTTAATAGAAGGATATTACTGTCCAAGCTAGCTAAGCTAAGAATAAAGTCGAGTGCTAAGCAGATGAAGTTTGTTCACTAGAAAAATGCGGGGTTTGGATCCATTAATTCATTTAAATCGGAGCCATCCCGCTATTAATTTTGAAAGCTAATGGATTGAGAAATAGGAAACAAACAAAATCTTGATGTTTCGATAATATTTATTTCCAAGTGTCCGTTAAAAGTCTTAAAGTTACCTTTTTCCGAAGGGGGGACAAAGTCTGAAAAATGAGCAATTTCTACTCCAACGCAATGCATACATAAATCCTTCTATGGATAATTATAATTAAATCAACAAATATTTCTTCTAGTCTACAGCGGGGCTCTCGGCGAATTTCGGTACCAAAAACACGGTCTCATCTCTAGTGTTTTTTAAAGAAGTCTAGTCTAGTTGCCAGCCATCGTCTCTATATAATAGTAATAATATGCTTTTTGAATATACATATGCTTTTTGAATATACATATATGAAATAAATAAGTAAATACATTTTGAGTAAGGTACAATATTATTTTATAAAATAAAATAAATGTGCCTTGGAACTTTTGCCATTATAAATATTTATTTATAACGTAATGATAGTCAACCTCAATATCCCCAGTCTTTTCGGAACACTGTGTGGCCGATCGCCTAAGGATAAAATTCCACTTCAAAATCCTGGTGTGTACTCTGTTCCCTGCAGTTGTGGGTCTTCTTATATTGGTGAAACGAAACGAGGTTTAAAAACGCGATTAAACGAACATATTAAAGCTATCCAAAACAACGCTGTCACAAAATCGGCAATATGTGAACATTTGGCCTATAACGACGATCATTTTATCCGTTTTGATCAAGTACCAAGAATTGTCAGAGAAGCAACTGAAATTAAGAAACATACAAATTTCAATAGAGATTCTAGCTTTAAATTATCGCCAACGTGGGATCCTCTCATAAGTAAAACAAAAGTAAAGCCAATCAAAAAAAAAACCTGTAGCCGATATCGTAAGCTTTGCATGTGTACAAGAATATATCGACTCAACGCAACAACAACCTAGAACGAGTACACCACCCACAAGCAATCCAAGTGCAACAACATCTACGCACCGGTACTGTTTGAGAGCGAGAGCTAAAAAACAATAACTAAAACAACATACATCAATCGCCAGTCACATCCCGTGACCACGAAGTTTGAAAGTTCTTTGAAACGTCGGGAAAAAGAAATTGAAAATATTTCTTAAATTTAACGCGGTAAGTTCCGAAAAAATTTAAACTTTATGTAACAAGACAATATAGACGAAACCTCATCAGCTTTAACGCCTCAACTAATAAAGCCACAACCTTGGAATTCCATCAGTGTTCTGCCACAACATACTTATCAACAACATAGACGAATCGTGAGATTTCATCAGCCAGCCCTTGCAGAACCACCTGATGAAACTCGCTCAAGGGGGAGTAATGTAACGACACTGCATCTTCAGTCGCAACATCTGGGTGTGAACACCAATCTCCAGAAACTTGACTCTAAATGTACTTCACAGATCTTGACTCCAAATGTACCTAAAGAGAACAAAAAGTATCTTAAATACAAACTGTACAAAAAGTCCCAAAAGGAACTTTATAGAACATTTTTAAATACTTTCTGTCTGGAAATTTTAACTGAAACCGATTAGTGTGCTTTCTCAGTGAATTAACTTTAATTCTGTAATAAAACGTTAAACTTTAATTAAAAATATATTAAATCAGTACAAGTGTTTTCATAAACTAATAATAAGTGTTTTAATGGTGTGGTAAATAGAAATTGCATACTTATTGGTGAAATATACGCAAAATATAGTTGGTGTCAACGAAAGACACCACACATTGTGCTTGCAAAAAAAAACAACCAAGGCCTGCCTACTTTTTTTATGAATTTATATGTGTCTCCCCTTTGGACTAAGTCAAATTGAAATATTTTATGACCTTTAGTCCAAAATGCGTTTCGCCCGGTCACGATAGTTGGGCTCATCAGTTAGATGCTATCGTGTCGCTCTAAGACACACTATTTTTTGGTCGATGACCACCAACTCTAATAAAATTTTCAGCACATACATACTGAAAATTATATTTTTCTAGGGGAATTTGTTCAAATTCATGCACCCAGAAATATATGTATGTTACGCCCGTGGTCTACTCTAGTGGTAAATAAATACTATTTATATACCTTATATCAATGTGTTTGGACCGAGCGTGAAAAACAGGATTCTAAGCCAATTTTCCTGCACCTTGATTATCGTTGAACACCTTTACTTCGCATAGGTTTTCAAAACCAAGTTCCTTAAGAAACTTTAATAGAAACACTGCTTCTGTGCCTGCATCGCTGATTGCCATATATTCATCTTCTGTTGAAGATAAGGCGACCGTTCTCTGCTTCCGAGATTTCCATGAAACAGCTGCTCCACTGATGACAAAAGTTGATCCAGTATAGGACCGGCGATCTATTGGGCAGTTTCCACAATCTGCGTCTACAAAACACGTTAATGTTCCTGTTTCATCTTTGTTAAATTGAAGACCATAATGAGTAGTGCCTTTCAGGTAACGCAATACTCGTTAGGCTGCACCCCAGTGTTCTTGATTATAGCAATTGTTAAATTGACTGAGAGCTCTTACTGCATATGACATATCGGGACGTGTTGCTACAGCTAGATACATGAGAGCGCCAGTAAGCTCACGATATGGAACGTTACATAATTCATCCTTGTACTCGTCGCGTCCTTTAGAGAGTTTGCAATCTGATGCCATAGGAGTTACTACAGGCTTGCAGTCTTCCATTCCAAATCTCTTCAATGTATCCGCTTTGCGTCATTTGAATTTTACCTTGCAGTCTTTTAATTTGTATGCCTAAACAGTAATTGGCTTCTCCAAGATCTCGTGTGTTAAATTCTTTAGCTATCGCACTTTTAATGTCTTGTACCATTCTTTGATTGCTTGAAAAGATCAAAATGTCATCGACATAAATGAGCACGAATATTTTCTTACACTGGCTGGTATAAATGCATGTATCGGAAACAGTTGGTACTAGACCGATTTTCTTCAATGTTCTACCAATTTCTATGTTCCATTGACGCCCAGCTTGTCGTAAGCCATATAAGGCCTTTTTTAGTTTAAATACCTTTTCACCACTTTCTTGAAGTTTTTTCAGCATTTTGGTAGCTTTCTGTCTTAAATTTATATCAATTTCGGTATCAGACATCTTCTTCAACATTTCGTTCAACAACACAGGTTTTTCCATGTAAATGTCTTCATTGACTGTTCCGTTCAAGTATGCTGACGTGATGTCCATTTGATATATCTTCATTTGGTACTTTGCAGCTAGAGCAATCATAAGCCTTAACGAGCAAAGTCTGGCCACAGGAGAAAAAGTCTCATGGAAATCTATCCCCGGCCTTTGTGTGAAGCCTTTAGCCACAAGTCTAGCCTTACGCCTCTCGAGCAATCCATCAGCAGTCCATTTGTTTCGCAATACCATTCTACAGCCGACTGTTCTTGAATTTTCAGGCTTGCCTACGATAGTCCAGGTGTCATTCCCAGTCCAATTTTTCATATCCGGATAAAGCGATTTTAAGTGATACTTCAGCAGCATTCATTGCAAATTGCTGCTCCCCTTCTATCACATCATGGAATTCCTGCTGTTCATCACTGATGTTGTCCTTCAGGGTAATTTGCATTTCTTTTTGAAATTTCTTCGGACGCCCTGGTTTTCCGGTTTTTATTTTTGCTGGTCTTCCTGGTCCGTATTTAGGTTTTGTCGAATTGGTTTCAATTTCTTGGATTATTGGTTCATTGTTATCTTTCGGGTCAATTTCGATTTCCGTCTCTGCGTTTTTGTTATCTTTTGTATAATTATCAAAGATAATGCCATTTTTGTTATCTTCGATTTTAAAACGCCCGTTTACGGTACCCTCATAAACAAAGTCTTCATAATTTTCTTTATTTATCTGGTTATCGAGGAACTTGACATCTCTTGAAACGTGAACCTTCCTTTGAGATGGAACCCAAACTCTATAGCCTCTTTGTGCATCCGGATAACCCACGAATATGCCTTCTATAGCCCTGTCGTCAAACTTACCTTTTCGTGGGGTTTTATAAAATATGAATACTTTACTGCCAAATGGATGAAGATAATCTAATTTCGCTATTCTACCAGACCATTTCTTGAAAGGGATATCCCCCTCTAAACTTTTCGTGGCGCAGCGATTACGAAGATAATTGGCAGCGGCTATGGCCTCAGCCCAGAAAGAAGGTGGGAGACCTGACTCTTTTAACATGCCACGGGCTGATTCGACTAAAGTTCGGTTCTTTCTCTCAGCTACGCCATTTTGTTCCGGGGTGTAAACTGTTGTTAAACGACGTTGAATTCCAGATTCTTTTAAGATTTTGTCCATTCCTGAGTTGCAATATTCGGTTCCATTTTCCGATTGTAGGGCTTTGATCTTTCTTCAAGTTTGTGCTTCTGCAAAATTCTTAAACTCGTTAAATTTTGAAATAACTTCATTCTTACCATGTATAAAATAAGTCATGCAGTATCGGCTGTAATCATCAATCAACGTGATAAAATAACGTGACCCGCCTTTTGATTCAGTTCTCATTGGTCCGCAAACATCTGTATGCAATATGTCAATTTGAGCGTTCGATTCGATCAAAAAAGGGTGTACGAGTTAATTTTGCTACAATGTACGTTTCACATGGCTTCAAGGAATTTTTCAATGGTGGTATCAAACCCTTCCTTGCCATGAGTTTAACATCTTGCGCATTCAAGTGGCCAAGCTTACGGTGCCACAAATCTGTATCTTCCGCTCTACTGGTTGATGCAAGTTGGCTTTCTTGTTGTTCGGCACACAGGTATAACAAATCCCCACAGCGATTTGCTTCTATCTTCGTTTTTCCATGCTGGTCTTGAACTATAGCTTTGTTTTTAGTAAAAAGCACTTGATCGCCTTTATCCACTATTTTAGCGATGGATACCAGATTGGTACGAAGATCGGGAACATGAAGTGTATTGCTAAGCTTTACTGCCATATTTTTGTTGCCATTCCAGGTTGATAAGTTGACATCTCCCTTAGCAGTCACACTAGAGAATATATTCGTAGCTAGCTTAAGACTGGATTGTGTTTGCTGAATATATTCTAGCAACATTCTGTTTTTGCACAAATGTGAAGTGCATCCACTATCTAGGCACCATCTTTCATCCGTTACATCTTTGACAGATGGGTCTGCAAAATATGTTGTGTCTGAATGTCTAGTTGTGGATCCCTTCTTCTTGAAACAATCAACAGCCTTATGTCCCTTCTTTCCGCAAAAATTGCAATTGTATTTGAAGGCTGGATTCGCTGACTAATGAGAGGTATTCCTGCTTCTTGGAGTTTCGTTTGACTTACTCGTATTTCGTGATGTGCTTGAATTATGTTTGACAAACATTGCTCCAGATGACAGATCTATGGACTTCCGAATGCGTGCATCATGTTCCTCTGTAATCTTGATTTTTAGAGTTTCGATGTCTGGAAGATTGTCACGAGATTCAATGGCGCATCTGAAATTTTCAAATGAATCAGGAAGACTATATAATAACATCACAGCTAATAAATCGCCATTTATATTGACTTCCATATTTTGCAATTTATCGACTGTATCGAAAATTTTTGAAAGGTACTCCCTTATGTCTTCTCCATCCTTCATCTTGTTTTGAGTTAATGTTTTCAGCAATGTTGCTTTTCGAGCAGGACCTTTGGATGCATAAATAGACTCCAGCTTCAACCAAATATCCATTGATGTCAAGCATCCACGTATTTGGCTCAATTCCATTGGGTTAATTGCCAAGATGAGATCGGACTTAGCCTTTCGATCCTCCAGCATCCATGCGTCCGGAGCTTTTGCGTCCTTTGGCTTCTCTCCAGTTACATATCCCCACGTTTCGTTTTTCACCATTACAGCTTCTATTTGGATTTTCCAGTTTTCATAATTTTCTTCCGTTAAACTTTCGATGCGGATGGAATTAAGGTTAGCCATTGTATTCTGCGGATTCTTCGATTCGAAATTCAAAATATTCTTCCTTATTCTTTGTTCTCTGGGCCCATAACCTATTAGAGTTACGCTTTTTCAATAGAAATAAAAAGACTTCTAAAGAACAAATAAGAAATTTATTATGTATATTAATTAAATATGTTTGTATGTTGAAATTACAAAGAAGAATGAATAATTGATTGAAATTATTTTATACAAAATAATAAAGCTCTACTCATGTTGCTTTGACTAATATTATATTATATGAAGAGTGTTTTATTGTAAGGTGCAAAATGATTACATTCAACAACTGAATCCTGTATCTCTAAGGTTAACGTTGCCACTCCACTATGCACTAACATTGATATTAGATTTAATTTATTTTTGGCAGAAAGTGCAGAAAATAACTGCAATTTCAATAAAGTAGAACAACTGGCCCAAATGAATTCGGCAAATCCCAATGAGGTTTAAACTTATTTTAAAAATTCAGTATACAAGGAAAATACAGTGCAATATCTTGATTATTCATGTTGTGTTTGTTGTGAATTTTGAAAATATTGAACGTTTAGATTTGAAACATTCAAATTAAAAGTGTCAAAAGTGATGATTTGGTTAGTAAGTCTTTGTGGATATGGCTTTAGTAGTTGTAGAATGATGCTTCACAGATTATCTCTTAGAGTCAAATAATTTTAATCAGCTTAGTTTTATTCAGAAAAAAAAGTTTTAGAGTTAGGAAGCTCTACCCCTTCCATGAAAATAGATTAAACGTTTATTGATATTCAAATACAAGCAATGCTTGTTAAAAATTTTAGTTGTCCACAAATAAAAGATTTTCAGTTTTCAAAAGGTAAGTCGTTTATAAAAATTAGAAAGAGGAGTGGACCAAGATGGCTACCTTGTGGTACAACTGAATAATTGTTTATGAAATATTTCCAATTTTTACGAATTGGGTACGATTGGTGAAATAGCTTTGTATCCAACTCAAAAATTTAGAGCGAAAACCCATACCTTTTAACTTGGCAATTAGAAAGTTATGTTGAACAAGGTCAAATGCTTTCGAGAAATCAGTAAATATAACATCGACTTGATTCCTTCTTTCCACAGCTTGCAGGCAATAATTAGTGAAGATTGACAAATTTGTCGCGGTTGACCTACCACTAACAAAACCATGCTGGTTTTCGGAGAAATGGTTTTTAATGAAGGAATATACTTTCTTTTTTTACTATTGATTCAAAAACCTTGGGTATGACCTGGAGTTTGGCAATTGGTCTATAATTTTCAACTGCTAACTTAGGTCCAGATTTACGAACTGGTGATATAAATGAGTAGTTCCAGCAATCCAAAAAAACACCTTCGGTGAGAGACCGGTTGAAAATAAAATGAAGAGGAGTTACGAAACTAGATTTCAATTTTTTTTAAATATTTGTGGTATATTATCTGGTGGTAGGCTCACCGAGTCCTCAAGAGATGACAGTTCAGTAAGAATCTCTTCTTCAGAGATAGAAAAAGGAACCCAGGTTAATAATGGACTTACTCGTACCTTCACATGGCATTTCAGGATTACAAGATTCCAAAACAAAGTTAGACTGAAAGTTACTAGCAAAAAAATAACAAATTTGAAAAGGATCAATACTAATTGCTCCATTATATCTCATAGTTGATGGTATACCACACGACTTCTTTTAAACACGTATATGGCTTCAAAAGGCTTTCGAATTTTTTAAAATTTTTTATTCCAATGTCCAAATATGTTGTCGATATAAAAACCTTTTGAGGAATTCAAATTCTATTCTTAACCGAACAAATTCATTTCTAAGAGATGAATCAGTTTTGCTTTTTTTATAGACTCGATACGTAGCTTTTTTTTAAATTTGAAAATCGCTTTTGGAACCAAACTGGCTTATGAGAATTAGAGCATGATTTAATAGGAACAAAATTCGAAAAAAACTTCATCTATTAAATTTCTAAACATTCGATATTTGTGTAAATCACCATTACCAAGGACACTATACCAATTAAGGCGTGATAAATAAGTATTAACTGCATCATAATCGACCTTAAAGAATTCATATTGAACCTGATTAAATCTACTGTTAACAAGATGAGAATTTATTATTGATAAATCAATATTAAGAATTAAAGCCTTATGATATATTCTTCGATTAGACAATAAATAAAAATCTGGTTCTGGTACGAAAGAATCAAGTTTTGTATGAGTATACACAAGATCCAGCCACCTATCCATATTATTCTGGATTGAGTTTACTTGAATTAAGTTTAAGGTTGACAAAGAATCTACAAATTCCATTTCAAAATCTTTGAGAACATTATATACAATTAAATATTTAACATCTTCTGAATAAAACCATTTAACGTGAGATAGATTAAAATCACCCAAAACAATTAAAAAGGAATTCGAATCAAGCTCATTAGCTACATGTTTGCTATTAGAAATATGGCTTGAATAAATATTAAAGGGGAATAAGGTGGTATATACCATACAAAAATATATAATTTTACATGCAAATTGTCAATTGAACGATTACAATCAATTTTTACACAAATTTGTTCTATTAAATCAGAAGAATCATGCAACTCTAGTTGTCTACTAATAAAAGATGAATGGACTGCCAACAGCACACCTCCTCCTCTTGTCAAACCAGTTGCAGCAAGACATCGATCTCGTCTGTATATAGCAAATTCAGCATCAGACAATTTTGATGTAAGTATATTATCAGTAAGCCATGTTTTAGTGAGAGCAATTAAAGAGTACGGAGATTCAGCCAGAGCATACAAAAATCTGTTGTTTTCGATCGCATTCCACCAACATTGTGATAGTAAAGTGCCAAATTATTTGCAGTGAAAAGATTATGTGTTACGTCTACACATGCTCTTGATTGGTGATTTCGTTTTTTGAGTGGAATTTAAATATACGCACACGAATACCTTTCTGCCATGTGCAAGGGTTTAAGAACGCAGAGAGCTTCTCTTCAGGTACTCCAAGTTTGAAATTTACATACTTTATTTCACTTTCATATATACTCTCCTTAACTAATTTATAACAGCTGATACTAGACGAGTCAATAGAGAATGTAGAAGATACGCAATCGATGACAGATTCAGCAGTAGTACTAGGCTTGAACGAAGATAAATGAAGCCATTTCCTTTTAAAGCGGACCTCCAAAACAGGTTGTTGATCGTTTTTACCCACAATAGCAACAGAAGATCGATTGAAGTTCACTGCTTGTAGGTCTTGTGCAGAACCAGCATTAACCAGTGGTCTAATGGTATGATCCACTGATATACCTGAATGCTGTTGAGGGTTCGAAGGAGCTTTTATTAGCGTTTTATTAATTTCAGCGTCAATCAATGTTGATGTTGATGCATCAGCTGCAGCTTGTGCAAGAGCAGTGCCATCCAACAATTTGTATGACGGGCTTGGATTAGCATTAATTTGAGGTAAACCGCAATGTTCGCAGAACTATTTTTTTATTCCAATTGATTTTACAGCATTATGATTCCTTTTTATGGCCTTTGTTTGTGCACTTTCTACTGAACAATGAGGTACAGGCGGCTTTGATTTCTTAACTTTTGTATTATTAATGTTACACTGCAAATCATTTTTAGGATAGTCAAACTTATTTTTAAGATCGTTGACGGTGTTTGACAGCTCGTTTATTTGACAAATGCAAGAACAATTTAAGCGATTTATACCTTATGGTTTGATACTAGGTTATGCAATGAACGAAATAATTTCAAGTAAACTTCTGAAATTTAGTTCTTGGTGACTAATTTTTCTGGTGGATATTTGACAACCCTTTATTTTTGTTTAAACGCAGTTCATTTTATTAGAATAAAATAAAGCCGTTATTTTTGCAGATTCTGAAATGAAATATATATAAATGTACAACTGATTTTCACATTAAATGTGAGTTTTAGCGAGATCACATGTGACCAAAAGTAGGTACATTAATTGCAAAATGAATTGAGACCCATTATGTATTCCGATTTTATGAGTAATTTTTTTTAGTTATAATACTGCCAGGAAAATATTTGACCCAAGAAGAAATTGGCAAAATAAAGGCATACCATGAAGAGGGGTGTCTAACGTCTAACCGGGAAATAGCTAGACGATTGGAAAAGTCCAGTTATGTAATTGATAATTTTATCAACAAAGGTGACCAATATGGATCCATTAAATGGCCATGAAGAAAGGCGTTGGTCAACGAGAGAGCCAAAAGGGAAATAAAAAGATCCATTCTTCGTGAGAATATGACAGCAAGAGAAGTTATTGAAAACATTAAGTTGAAAGTGGGATTACGACGAGTGCAGCAAATAATGAAGGTAAACTTAAATCTTTCCTACGAAAGTAAATGTGGACGACATGCTCTCCTGCCTGGACATAAACTTGCCCGCCTTTGCTTCGCAGAAAAACATAGATTTCGGGATGAAGAATGGAAAACCGTTGTCTTTAGCGATGAAAAAAGTTTAATTTGGATGGCCCAGACGGTGTACACAAATATTGACGCTCTAAAAACGGTCCTTAAATAGTGCGTCATCGGCGAAATTTTGTTGGATGAACACTCATAGTTTGGGGAGGTATAGGGTGAAGAGCAACTACTCTTATTTGATTCGTGAGCACAAAAATTGATTCTCTTTATTACATCCAACTGCTCGATGATGTTTTGGTAAATTTTGGAGAGGAAATAGCCACGTCAGAGTTCATTTTCCAGCAAGACAATGCTGCGATTCATCGTTCAAAGATAACTAGAGAATACTGGAGTCTCCAAAAATCACCATACTCGATTGGCCAGCTTTAAGCCCCGACTTAAATCCTCTTGAAAACCTCTGGTCACTGTTATCAAACGTTTTGAACAGTGGCCGGCAGTTGAAGGATGCGAAGGAATTAAAGCAAACAATCTTAGAAGAGTGGAAGAAAATAGATCCTTCTTATGTTCAAAACCTTATTAGATCAATGCTAAGACGTCTAGAAGAAGTTATAGTTAACAAATTGAACCATATTTCAATTGCCCTTATAATCGTTTCGTAGTGAATTCTTCATTTTTCAGTTAATTTGTTCATCTCATATATAAAGAACAATCCAAATTATGATTGTGCCCTATCTTCTCTTTTCGGCTTGATCTATTTGAATAAAATTTTCAGGAGCTCTTAGAATATGTTTGGCGAGAAATAAATCTGTTTGCCGTCCGATCTTCAGAACCGCAGTTATGACCAAAAAGTCACTAACATGTTTGTTTTTGCTTTATTAGTATAAATAATGCGTTTGTTTTGTATACACACACTTTTATTTTGGCTTCTCTTTGTTGCCACGTGTATGATATACACGAGTTATATACACACTTTCATTTTGGTTTCTCTTTGTTGCCGCGTGTATACACACAAATACAGCATTTGATTCCCATATTAAATGGATTTTGATATTTTATTTTGTCATTTGTCTAAAATATTCCACAGATTTGTTGAACGACTTAAAGTTGGAAAATTCATTGTGAAGCGTGGAAAATTTCGGTTAATTGTGAAATTCATTGCGATTGAAGAGGTTTTGCGTGCATTTTGGGTGGAGAAGTTTATGAGAAACATATTATATGACGCTGTGCTGCGATCAATGCCACAACGCGATGGATTGCGTATCACGTACATTGACCTAGTCTGTGCGCGATTTGAAAGGTGCCCCTTTCACATTATCATATTCTATTCAGCAATTATCCAATTTTTTTTTGCTGCAATTG
This sequence comes from Philhelius pedissequus, assembly GCA_910595825.1. Classification (NCBI taxonomy): domain Eukaryota; kingdom Metazoa; phylum Arthropoda; class Insecta; order Diptera; family Syrphidae; genus Philhelius; species Philhelius pedissequus. Next base: position 139,035,797 of record OU343161.1, read on the forward strand.
ATTCCGATCTAGCGTTGGACGACGTGCACATCTGGCAATAGAGACGTGCCCATATTGCACAGCTTCAAACTGTAAAATCACCACCACAAATTTCAAAAAAAGTTATTAGAAGAAGGCATTTCGTAAATGTAAATGCGTTCGCATTTACTTTCTCGATGTTTCGCTGGGACATGCAAGACATTCGTCATTTAGTTGATTCTGGCAACAATTCAGTCAAGATCTGCAATTACGTTGACTGTTACATCCTATGGTATCTATGGCATTGATGCCACAGTGTTTTAAGGCGGTCGATATGCACATTCCAGTTTTAAGCTAACGATGAATCTTCTCGCTTGACCAAGAATTCGGTGGCAGCGAAATTGATGCGAGAATGCAAAATCATCATTTGGGATGAATGCAGAATAGCGCATACACGAGCTAAGGGGGCAGTTGACCGAACAATAAAGGATTTACAGGGTGATTGGGGATGATTTGGTGGTGATAAGATATTGCTCATTGCTGAGCGGATATTTTAATCAAACGCTTCCCGTCATCTCGAAATCAACTGCTCCTGATGAACTGAATGCATGCTTAAAATAGTCGTCTTTCTGGCGGCATGTCAAGCAGTTGATAATTGACTACGAATATGAGAGTCGCATTGCAGAACGACCCATCGGCTGCTGAATTCTCGAGACAACTGCTTGCGCTTTGCAATTGCCACTTTCTTGCTGAAGTCTCAACTGGATTGATAGCAATCAAGGCAAATGTTTGCAAGTTAAAAACGAAGGAAAAACCCATCACTAAAGTAAAGTGTTGCCCGGCATTGCAAGATATCATAAAAATCTCGATTTAATTTGTCAACGGGCAATACTACCATCGAGAATAAGGGCATAGCTTCAATTTTATTCTTCAAAGTCAAATCGCTGGAGAACTGCATTCGTACAAATCGGTTGACAACGTGACCGACAAGGATGAAGCGACCAACTATCCGTGGAAATTTTTGAACTCGCTTGATATTCCAGGAACTCCGACACATATTTTAAAGTTGATAGTGGATCGATAATAATCATGTTGCGGTGATTCCAGTCATGAGCAGCAAGGTCAAATTCAAAGGACAAGAATTCCAATTATTCAAACTGGTCTTCCATTCCAATTTAAGCGGATTCAGTTCAAAGTTTTATTGGCTTTTGCGATGCCAATCAAGAAATCGCAATTCCAATCGTTGTTAGTTTGTGGAATTAATCTCGAATATCTCTGTACGTTGCCTGTTCACGTGTTGGTAAACGGTCTTTATTTAAAAACAAATCGAAAAAACATTGTTTATCATGTCACTCACTACTTATTTTGATTCAATTCAAATAAATCACATTGAAATTTTAACTTTCTGCGTTTTATTATAGCTCTGTAGTTCATTTGAAGGCGTTAAATTGGGGCGATACGAAGTTCGCCTAGTACCTTTATAATCGTTTCGTAGTGAATTCTTCATTTTTCAGTTAATTTGTTCATCTCATATATAAAGAACAATCCAAATTATGATTGTGCCCTATCTTCTCTTTTCGGCTTGATCTATTTGAATAAAATTTTCAGGAGCTCTTAGAATATGTTTGGCGAGAAATAAATCTGTTTGCCGTCCGATCTTCAGAACCGCAGTTATGACCAAAAAGTCACTAACATGTTTGTTTTTGCTTTATTAGTATAAATAATGCGTTTGTTTTGTATACACACACTTTTATTTTGGCTTCTCTTTGTTGCCACGTGTATGATATACACGAGTTATATACACACTTTCATTTTGGTTTCTCTTTGTTGCCGCGTGTATACACACAAATACAGCATTTGATTCCCATATTAAATGGATTTTGATATTTTATTTTGTCATTTGTCTAAAATATTCCACAGATTTGTTGAACGACTTAAAGTTGGAAAATTCATTGTGAAGCGTGGAAAATTTCGGTTAATTGTGAAATTAATTGCGATTGAAGAGGTTTTGCGTGCATTTTGGGTGGAGAAGTTTATGAGAAACATATTATATGACGCTGTGCTGCGATCAATGCCACAACGCGATGGATTGCGTATCACGTACATTGACCTAGTCTGTGCGCGATTTGAAAGGTGCCCCTTTCACATTATCATATTCTATTCAGCAATTATCCAATTTTTTTTTGCTGCAATTGATTCCGATCTAGCGTTGGACGACGTGCACATCTGGCAATAGAGACGTGCCCATATTGCACAGCTTCAAACTGTAAAATCACCACCACAAATTTCAAAAAAAGTTATTAGAAGAAGGCATTTCGTAAATGTAAATGCGTTCGCATTTACTTTCTCGATGTTTCGCTGGGACATGCAAGACATTCGTCATTTAGTTGATTCTGGCAACAATTCAGTCAAGATCTGCAATTACGTTGACTGTTACATCCTATGGTATCTATGGCATTGATGCCACAGTGTTTTAAGGCGGTCGATATGCACATTCCAGTTTTAAGCTAACGATGAATCTTCTCGCTTGACCAAGAATTCGGTGGCAGCGAAATTGATGCGAGAATGCAAAATCATCATTTGGGATGAATGCAGAATAGCGCATACACGAGCTAAGGGGGCAGTTGACCGAACAATAAAGGATTTACAGGGTGATTGGGGATGATTTGGTGGTGATAAGATATTGCTCATTGCTGAGCGGATATTTTAATCAAACGCTTCCCGTCATCTCGAAATCAACTGCTCCTGATGAACTGAATGCATGCTTAAAATAGTCGTCTTTCTGGCGGCATGTCAAGCAGTTGATAATTGACTACGAATATGAGAGTCGCATTGCAGAACGACCCATCGGCTGCTGAATTCTCGAGACAACTGCTTGCGCTTTGCAATTGCCACTTTCTTGCTGAAGTCTCAACTGGATTGATAGCAATCAAGGCAAATGTTTGCAAGTTAAAAACGAAGGAAAAACCCATCACTAAAGTAAAGTGTTGCCCGGCATTGCAAGATATCATAAAAATCTCGATTTAATTTGTCAACGGGCAATACTACCATCGAGAATAAGGGCATAGCTTCAATTTTATTCTTCAAAGTCAAATCGCTGGAGAACTGCATTCGTACAAATCGGTTGACAACGTGACCGACAAGGATGAAGCGACCAACTATCCGTGGAAATTTTTGAACTCGCTTGATATTCCAGGAACTCCGACACATATTTTAAAGTTGATAGTGGATCGATAATAATCATGTTGCGGTGATTCCAGTCATGAGCAGCAAGGTCAAATTCAAAGGACAAGAATTCCAATTATTCAAACTGGTCTTCCATTCCAATTTAAGCGGATTCAGTTCAAAGTTTTATTGGCTTTTGCGATGCCAATCAAGAAATCGCAATTCCAATCGTTGTTAGTTTGTGGAATTAATCTCGAATATCTCTGTACGTTGCCTGTTCACGTGTTGGTAAACGGTCTTTATTTAAAAACAAATCGAAAAAACATTGTTTATCATGTCACTCACTACTTATTTTGATTCAATTCAAATAAATCACATTGAAATTTTAACTTTCTGCGTTTTATTATAGCTCTGTAGTTCATTTGAAGGCGTTAAATTGGGGCGATACGAAGTTCGCCTAGTACCTTTATAATCGTTTCGTAGTGAATTCTTCATTTTTCAGTTAATTTGTTCATCTCATATATAAAGAACAATCCAAATTATGATTGTGCCCTATCTTCTCTTTTCGGCTTGATCTATTTGAATAAAATTTTCAGGAGCTCTTAGAATATGTTTGGCGAGAAATAAATCTGTTTGCCGTCCGATCTTCAGAACCGCAGTTATGACCAAAAAGTCACTAACATGTTTGTTTTTGCTTTATTAGTATAAATAATGCGTTTGTTTTGTATACACACACTTTTATTTTGGCTTCTCTTTGTTGCCACGTGTATGATATACACGAGTTATATACACACTTTCATTTTGGTTTCTCTTTGTTGCCGCGTGTATACACACAAATACAGCATTTGATTCCCATATTAAATGGATTTTGATATTTTATTTTGTCATTTGTCTAAAATATTCCACAGATTTGTTGAACGACTTAAAGTTGGAAAATTCATTGTGAAGCGTGGAAAATTTCGGTTAATTGTGAAATTCATTGCGATTGAAGAGGTTTTGCGTGCATTTTGGGTGGAGAAGTTTATGAGAAACATATTATATGACGCTGTGCTGCGATCAATGCCACAACGCGATGGATTGCGTATCACGTACATTGACCTAGTCTGTGCGCGATTTGAAAGGTGCCCCTTTCACATTATCATATTCTATTCAGCAATTATCCAATTTTTTTTTGCTGCAATTGATTCCGATCTAGCGTTGGACGACGTGCACATCTGGCAATAGAGACGTGCCCATATTGCACAGCTTCAAACTGTAAAATCACCACCACAAATTTCAAAAAAAGTTATTAGAAGAAGGCATTTCGTAAATGTAAATGCGTTCGCATTTACTTTCTCGATGTTTCGCTGGGACATGCAAGACATTCGTCATTTAGTTGATTCTGGCAACAATTCAGTCAAGATCTGCAATTACGTTGACTGTTACATCCTATGGTATCTATGGCATTGATGCCACAGTGTTTTAAGGCGGTCGATATGCACATTCCAGTTTTAAGCTAACGATGAATCTTCTCGCTTGACCAAGAATTCGGTGGCAGCGAAATTGATGCGAGAATGCAAAATCATCATTTGGGATGAATGCAGAATAGCGCATACACGAGCTAAGGGGGCAGTTGACCGAACAATAAAGGATTTACAGGGTGATTGGGGATGATTTGGTGGTGATAAGATATTGCTCATTGCTGAGCGGATATTTTAATCAAACGCTTCCCGTCATCTCGAAATCAACTGCTCCTGATGAACTGAATGCATGCTTAAAATAGTCGTCTTTCTGGCGGCATGTCAAGCAGTTGATAATTGACTACGAATATGAGAGTCGCATTGCAGAACGACCCATCGGCTGCTGAATTCTCGAGACAACTGCTTGCGCTTTGCAATTGCCACTTTCTTGCTGAAGTCTCAACTGGATTGATAGCAATCAAGGCAAATGTTTGCAAGTTAAAAACGAAGGAAAAACCCATCACTAAAGTAAAGTGTTGCCCGGCATTGCAAGATATCATAAAAATCTCGATTTAATTTGTCAACGGGCAATACTACCATCGAGAATAAGGGCATAGCTTCAATTTTATTCTTCAAAGTCAAATCGCTGGAGAACTGCATTCGTACAAATCGGTTGACAACGTGACCGACAAGGATGAAGCGACCAACTATCCGTGGAAATTTTTGAACTCGCTTGATATTCCAGGAACTCCGACACATATTTTAAAGTTGATAGTGGATCGATAATAATCATGTTGCGGTGATTCCAGTCATGAGCAGCAAGGTCAAATTCAAAGGACAAGAATTCCAATTATTCAAACTGGTCTTCCATTCCAATTTAAGCGGATTCAGTTCAAAGTTTTATTGGCTTTTGCGATGCCAATCAAGAAATCGCAATTCCAATCGTTGTTAGTTTGTGGAATTAATCTCGAATATCTCTGTACGTTGCCTGTTCACGTGTTGGTAAACGGTCTTTATTTAAAAACAAATCGAAAAAACATTGTTTATCATGTCACTCACTACTTATTTTGATTCAATTCAAATAAATCACATTGAAATTTTAACTTTCTGCGTTTTATTATAGCTCTGTAGTTCATTTGAAGGCGTTAAATTGGGGCGATACGAAGTTCGCCTAGTACCTTTATAATCGTTTCGTATTGAATTTTTCATTTTTCAGTTGATTTGTTCATCGTCTTGTTATATAAAAAGAACAATCAAAATTATGTTTGTGCGCTATCTTCTTTTTTCGTCTCAATCAATTTGAATGAAATTTTCAGGAGATCTTAGGACATATTTGGAGAGTGCATATAAGAAATGTGTTTGCTGTCCGACGTATAAAACCGGAGTTATGACCAAAAATGCCCTCACATGTTTGTTTATTGCTTTATTAGTATAAATAATGTGTTTTGTTTTGTATACACGCACTTCATTTTGGTTTCTCTCTGTTGCTACGTGTATGCACACATCGACAGCATTTCATTCCCAATAAATGGATTTTGATATTTTATTTTGTCCATGAATTTCGTTGTGAGGCTTGGAAAATATCGGTTAATTGTGAAATTCATTGTGATAGAAGACGTTTGCGTGTATTTTGGGTGGAGAAAATAATGAGATATACATATATTAGATGAAGTTGTGCTGCGATCAATGCCGCAACCCGATAGATTGCGTTAGACATTGACTTAGTCTGTGAGCGATTTGACAGGTGTCCTTTTCACATCTTGCTGAAATTGATTAGAGTTTTTCGTATTATTGCACTGATTCTGATCTAATCTTGGTCGACGAACATGTTTTGCAATAATAATTAATCAGAATGTCCATGATAATCAAATGCAAGAGGTACGTGCAGAAGAAATAAATGGAGACGTGCCCATAATGCACATCATCAAACTGCACAAACACAAATTCGACAAAAAGTTGTTAGAAGAAGAAAAGTGGTAAATATAGACTTCAATCGCGCTACTTTGCTATACGATTCAGCAATTGCACTTACTTTCTCGATGGCCCCGGTGGGACACGCAATACATTCGTCATTTAGTTGATTCTAGCAACTATTCGGCTAAGATCTCTTTCGTTGCCTCTTGAATCGCATGGCATCTATGGCATTGCTGCCACACTGTTTCAGAGCGGCCGAATTGCATATTGCGCTTTGAAGCTGGCGATGAACATTCTCATGGTTGACAATCCAATAAAGCACAATCACCAAAAATTCGGCGACAGCGAAGTTGATGCGACAATGCAAAATCGTAATTTGGGATGAATGCACGATGGCTTATAAACGAGCTTTGGAGGCAGTTGACCTAACAATGAAGGATTTCAAGATGATTCAAGATGATTTGGTGGGGATATGATATTACTCAGCGGAGATTTTCGTCAAACGCTTCCCATTATCCTGAAATCTACTGCTGCCGATAAAATTAATACCTGCTTGAAATCGTCGTCTTTACACCGGCATGTCAAGAAGGTGAAACCGACGACAAATATGAGAGTGGCGCATGGCAGAACAACCCATCGGCTGCTGAATTCTCAAGACAACTGCTGGCATTGCAAAAAATTATAAGAATCTCGATTGGATTTGTGAACGGGCAATACTATAGCAGCGAAGAAAAAGGACGTCGTCGATAGCTTGAATTTCATTATTCAAAGTCGCTGGAGAACTGCAATTGTACAAATCCGTTAACAGCGTGACCGACTAGGATGAAGCGACTTTTCGACGAAATTTTTGAACTCGCTTAATGTGCCAGGAAATCCGGTGGATTTTTAGAGCTGAAGGTATGGGGTCGATCATAATCATGTTGTGGTGATTCTAGCCATGATCATCAAGGGCAAATTCAAAGGGGGGAAGTCATTATCCCATTAATTTCGATTATTCCAACTGATCTTTCATTCCAATTCAAGGGGATTCAGTTCCACGGTCGATTGGTTTTTACGATGACAATCAATAAACCGCAAAGCGAATCGTTGTAAGTCAGTGGGATAAATTTCGAATTTCTCCGTAATTTGCATAATCGCGTGTTGTTAAATGGTCTTTGCTGTTTGTTTTTGCGACGGAAAACAAATCGAAAAACATTGTTTATCACATGACTTTCTACTGATTTTTTTCCATTCAAATAAATCACATTGAAATTTGAACTATCTGTGTTTTATTATAACACCGCAGTTCATTTGAATGCGTTAAATTAGGGCGAGACGAAGTTCGCCTGATCCGCTAGTGATGTATATATTGAAAGTGAATAGTGTATAGGTGGTACAAATCGTTTTTTTAAGTTTTGGTGTGCAGTTAACTAGTTTATCAATGTCCATGTGAATATAAAATTTAAAAATAATTGTTTCGGTTAGTTTTAAAAATATTGATTTTTCACAAAAAAAAAATTGAAAAATTAACTTAAATTAGAAGAAAAAAAATATTAAAAATTTTGATATGCAGAACTAGTTTCGCTACCTATATCTTCTCAGATACAAAATTTGACAGAAATCCAATGTTACGTTACTGAGAAAGCCAAAAATTAAAAAAAAATGTTGTATGAAAGGTACCGTTAATAGGCTTTTCCAATGAAGTTGGTTCAGATTAAATGACAGCTAGTACCAACAAAAAAATTCTCAAAATTTTTTATCAAAATCTTTGGAGACGTATTCGAAAGAAATAAGATTTTCCTTAACGGTTATATGACAGGTACCCTTATTTTTAGGCCTAAAAATAAAATTTAAATTTCCCCTCTGAGGAATTCCAAAATAATCACACTTACCAAATTGGAAGGTAATCGCTGACGCCGTTTAGGCCGCAGCGCGATATACATACAGACGGACAGACTGACTGACTGCCAGACAGACGTTTTTTGACGACCACTTTTTTAGTCTTCTCTATGATTCTAATGTCATGTTTGATTGTTGGATTTTTTTTTACGATCACATAACTTGCTTTATAGTACCTATAATCGCAAGTAAAAATAGGTTCTACCCCACCTCTTGCATTCAAAAAACCTTCACGTACTGGACTATAAGAAGTTACATAGGCTTTCGGCAGCTTGTACTAAGTAATAAATTGTTTTGTTAAGAAGCTTATAATTGTAATAGTAAAACGAATAAAAAAAAATGGCGAGTTGAGGAAAAAATTTGGTGGAAACAGGACACAGAGTGAGTAGATTTGAATTTTTCGAGCGAAAAAACTGTCGTAAAGTAGAAACGGCAACACTGATTCTACTGCGCAGCTCTCTTCAAATTTCTTTGCTCATCTCATCAATCACCTTCCAGGGATGGACTCTATTTACAGGAGGTAATGATCGTGGCTTATTGTGCAGTTTTCAAACAGTATTTCATCTCTGTCAAGAGATTTAATAATTACAATCATGAAATCTCTTGTTACCATTTTTGTTCTGTTGAATCTTCTCTCTGCACAACCGACCGTTGGCCAAGTGATTTGGGGCAAGCTATAGATCCTGTAACCTTGGACGCTTTTAAGTGACGAATTTTGCAGCAAGGCTTTCTTTAGTATCAAGGTTCTCAATAAATTCGGCAAATTTCTGTTGTGTGATCAGTGGTGTTTCTTGATTAACAATAATAAATGCTTTATTTGTTAGATATCTCCATAGTGTTATGTCCAATACTTTTGTAACATAATTACGTTATCATTCACCAATTGTCACAGTAATACCATCAGAGGCAGCATCGAATGCAACGATTATTGAAGTCACAGAGTAAAAAATTAAGTTGTTGCAACTTGAAATAAATGTTTCAATTTTTGTATTTAATAAAAATAAACGTTAAATAAATAAATAAACAGTCATCATTTTATTTCACTCTACTACTCGCAGTGGGGATCGAGAAGGGAACGGAGGAGGCGGTCCGCCCTGCACATCAGTAGATTTGGACATCTACCAAACAAAACATTGAGGCCAATCGACATCAAAAAAAAAATATTTTGTTTTAATTGAAAATAAGGCCACTCAAAAAGTATAATTGACATTCTCAGGAACCATAGTGAGCTGCACGATCAAACCAAAAATCTTCAGGCGCTCTTCTCAAGAACCAGTTCAACTGGGCATACTTTGTTTTAGCTAAGATCAGCAAAAATGAGGAAGCTGGAACGGTTAACGAGAAGGACGCAGAAGATAAATAAAGTCTCAAAACTTTGGTGACGAATACAATAGTCTTCTGGTACTTCAAGACAAAGTCACCAAGCACAATAGGTCTCAGGAAGAGTCTAAGCCCGCGGAAAAAAATCGAAGCTTGAGTCACCACCCAAAAATACGAAGATGCCATCTCCGAGAGTAAAGCAGCCACGAACTCTCAGTGAGGTCGTTAGCAAAGCCTTGTTGGCTGTGCGGAGCTCCATCGAAGGCAAACTTTCGGAGATGGTATTTTCCTATACCATCTCAGCAAGCGAAGAACCTTATCTTAGCTTTGACTCCGGTAAGAGGGAGAGCTTGAAGCTCAAGCTTATCCCAGCTAAGGACATGCCCGCATCTGGTTGCCTCTCATGGGTACCAAACCAAGTGGGCAGGCGCCTCTTACCTGCTAACAATAAGCGAGGAGAACAAAGAGGATCAAGAAAAAACGAATTTTAAATTACGTTTCGGCATAAGCAAGGTAAAAATAAAAATCCTGCCAGGCAACGGGCAAGACGTCGGCAAAGCGAGCGAGGATGTTGAGATCAACGTCCCCGTAAGCGAACCGAGCCCTCTAGCTGCGCAGGACCTTTCGGAAATTAAAAGCCCTAAATGTCGTGCAGATTAATCCGAAGCACTCTAAATGTGGTACAGATAATCTCAGAGTCCTTCTAAGGGAGGTAGACATTGATAAAACCGCAAATATGGTAATTCTAGAACTTGTATTTTAGCTAAAAAAACACTTTAAAGCTTTTTTGTGTACGAATTGTACAAATTTTAGCACCCCAGATTTGACAGTGGAGGATAAATCCAAGAATAGATTACAGTTGGCATCCGCCCACTGTGATCGGGAACGCTAATCACCGGGGAGGTGAACGAACCAAAAAGACGAACTTGGTGTTGAAATGTGAGGCCACCGCAAGTCACACACTCTGGGACAGAGATCAATGATCGAGGTGAGTCTTTTTTTAATTTTATTAACACTAACACCAAACTTCGTTTTTCCGAGATCGGATAATTACAAAGGTTGGGAGGACGTTCTCGATATTACCGTTGTATATAGCTTTAACACAATCGTAGAACATTGGAGAGCTTCCCCTAAAAATTCGTTCTCAGATCACAAGTGGATACTCTTCAGCATTGGTTTTGAGTCCGAAACCCCACAACCCTTAAGAAACCTTCAAAGAACTAATTGGAAGAAATTCAGTCGGGTTGTTAGGTCTAAAATTCGTTGCACACAGAGGCTGAGTATAGAGTCGGTGGAAGATCTTGAGTCAAGGGTTAAAACCTTTAAAAGAGCCATCAATACTGCTTTCAGGGTCTTCTGCCCGATTAAATATAGCCGTAAATCGCTACTATCCTAGTGGAACGAAGATCTCTCTAGTCTTAGGAAATTGAGAAGAACAATCTTCAACATCTGCCATAGGTACAAATTCTTTCAGCCATACAAAGATTGCTTAAAAGTATATAAGCGAGAGATAGCTTCGGCAAAAAAACAAAGTTGGAAGGAGTTCTGTCACTCTATTGAAAACCTTAAAGATTCCGCAAGACTAAGCAAAGTCTCATCGAAAGAACATTGTAACCCTTCGTTCTTGAAAAAAGGGTATGGATTTTGCATGGACTCCAACCGAATCACTGAGCTTACTGTTAACAACGCACTCTCCAGGTTGTAAAAGCGACAACCAAGCAGGGATTTAGTCAACAGATTTAAGCTCAATAGACACAGAACATATAAATTCTCTTATAACAACAGAAAATATTAACTGGGCTATTTATACCTTCTCCCCATATAAATCTCCAGGCATGGACGGCATACTACCAATTATGCTCCAATAACTGCAAGACATAGCAGTGTCATGGCTGAAAATGATCTTCAAAGGATATCTTTGCCACAAACACGAGCCCGAATCATGGAGACAATTCAAATTGGTTTTTATTTCGAAAGTTGGAAGGCGTGTTCATGAATCCGCGAAGGATTTTAGACCAATTAACCTGCCATCCTTTATGCTTAAGAACCTACAGCGCATTCTGGATTCTAATATTAGGACGGTTGCCCCATAGATGACTCTCAGCGTGCATAGATCAACGGCAAATCAACAGAGACATCCTTAAACGAAGTAGTGGGCACGATCGAGTGAACCATCGATTATAAGGAATGTCCGCTCGGGCACTGTCCCTTGGGGGAGTATGCAGGAAAACTGGGTATTCCCTTATAACACCTATTGCCGTAGCTGTAAAAACCAGTTGGAAAAGGAAACAGTGCTTCACTTCCTTTGCAAGTGCCCGCTTTAACCAGGCTAAGAATGCAATCCGTCGAAATGGCTCTAGCGTCGCTGCGCTTGAGTTTTTCCCTCTCTTTTTCTGCTACAAAAAATCTTTTATTCAGGTCCGTACGAGTTTTTTGTATCAAAATGGAGGTTTCCAGCTCTACTTGGGTCTAGATGCGAGGCTCTGACCACCATTTTACCTACCTATGATGGAAATTGGTACTTAGGTAGTTTGCCTCAGAGTATTACAAAAAAATGGTGACATTATACCTACCTACTACCTTCGGCCGGCCGGCCGTATCCGAAAACGTATGATATAATAAACATGACAAAAATTTTTTTCAAAAACAGAGAAGAAACATGTGCGTCTCGAGACGCCCGACAGAAGTCAGAACTCATCTTAGTGGAATTATTTAATATTGAAAGTGTTTAAGAAAAGCTTCAAAAGTTCTTCGTTAATTTCAAAAGGGCGTGAGAGAAAGGGAAGATAGACAGACTGGCGCCGCGCCGTAGCACGTTACGTAACGAAGCGGCTTGCCCTCCCATAAGAAGTTATCACTTCAACAAAATGTGAGCCATCACGGGACGCCTGGTCCGTACTCAACCCGTTTTCACAGCTTTTACCCCAGTTATACCCACAAAAATTCATGTAGTAAAAATTCACAACTTTTCAATGTACTGTTTGCAATAAACAAACCTTTTAACAATACTTTAAACTCTATCATTTTAGTATGCATGTCACACGATAAAAGACATATACGAGTCGCTTCTCCACTTTACATTTATTAAAATTACTATGAGTTTCAAAAATCACCAAGTTAATTTATTTTCATACTTATTAACTAGAAGATTAAAAATATAACATTAAAAAATAGGGTTTCCAGTTAATTTATTGTCAACTAAGTGGCAATTACAACTTAACAAGCTATCAGTTCGTGCTTTGTTTTAACAGCGATGACGGTGTTAATGAAAATTAAACAAACATAGGTACCAATCATACAATTCATCTATATCTAGGAACAACGCGGAAAATGTGGCAACAATATGTATCTAGATATAAATAACTAGGTACCTACAGAAAAACCAAATAATAAATAAAGTGCTTGTGCATATTTATGTAGTTGAGTGTTTTATTATACTTTTTACATGGCAAATGCATTTGATGGCATCTAGCATTCCCCCAACGATACGACCGGGAAAAGAGAAGCATAACGTTAATCGGCATTTAGTATAAATCGCTAATAGTTGAACGAAAACAATCGCATCCGCATTATTATGCACAAGGAACATTTGTGAACAACAATATTCCATCCCTCATACTACACACTCCACTGTCTATACCCACAGGAATTAAATGTTAAACAAATGCTGGAACTGAAATAAATCGCAATATAATGGAACTAAACTTGTGGAATCGAAATCGGAAGGTATTCTCTCAATTTTTCCCGCAAATGAATTTTAATTTAAACTTACCCACCACAACCACAGAAAAGCGGCAAGGTATAACGGTGGCGGAGGGTACTGAATAAGAAATGAATATCCTAGCCGCCATTTTATAAATACATATTGGAGTTGCAATTAATCGTACAATAAACGTTTTGTTTTGTTCCCTCTAAATGGTGAAGAGTAAGGTTGCCTTTTATTGCAATTTCATGAGCAAAGAGATCCGCTTTCCTCGAACTGGGTTAGCATAGGCATTCTGATTTCCATGCCATCAATTGACGACCGGAAAGTGTGTATTTGAATCCGCTATGCATGGATACTAGGTATATAAAAGGACGACGACGACGAATGCAAATATTTTATTGTTCTAGTGATTCCATTGAAACCGTTCGTATAGGACTTGGGTGGATTGGGCAAAAAATTATTGGTAAAGCCAAAGCTTGCTGTTTTGGGAGCGGATTGCAACGAAGTACCTAGGTAGCATTTCGTCTCGGTTTATTTGCAAATTTTCTAGTATATGTTATATAGGTACCTACCTACTCCATTATTATGTACACAAAGCATTGGTGAATCACGCAAGCTGATTGCTTCTACATATTGGGTGTAGAATCGGGGGCGTCAGTATACGCATACAAGGAGTAGAAAATACACACTTAAAACGCGGGTGAATAGTTGGTTGATTGCCTTCATGAACCATAATTTTGCTCGATTGCATACGAATTTCAATATGTGAACACAACGTTTGATTGTACACATTCTGCGGTTTCATTGTATGCATTTGTGACAGGATCTATAGTTTGGCTTGTACCTGCATATAAATAAACAGTGAGTCATTTTTAAACTGTTATAAAAAGTTGTTTTATCCGCGGCTGTAGTGATGGAAGAGAAAACAATTGCCCTCGCGAGCACCGATGCAATGTTTCACCCCTTCCATTGTTTTGTCGTCATTACTTGCGATTATAGGTAAAGGCAAGTTATGTATTCGTTAAAAAAAATTGTTTTTTCTAACAATCAAACATGACATAACGATCATAGAAAACACCGAGAAAGTGGGTCCCCCAATTCCGTCTGTCTGTCTGTCCTCGAGTCTGCAGCCTAAACGGCTCGGAGGATTTGCTTTAAACTTGGCACATATTGTTTTTTTCGGTTTTTCATTTTTTTTAAGACGACAAATAACGGTAGCTCCCATACATTTTTATTTGCCCAAAAACAAAAATCTTATTTTTCTCAAAAACAGCTCCAACGATTTTTATAAAAAAAAAATCAGTTCATTAATGAAGGGAAACTTTTTTGGAAAAAATTGTAATTTTTGGTACATCATGTAGAACCATAAAGTTTAAAAACTACTGTCCAACATTTACTATAACGCCTAAACAATATAAAAACATTTAATTATGTGTATTACCCATTTATTTCTACATTATTATTATTCCCTTTTTACAAATTTTTGCGTACGTCACTGAATACTAAATAAAATGTAGGCCCTCATACATTTATTGTCTTTAAAAATCACGTGAATCTTATGTAATGCATATACGATCATTCAGTTGAAATTCAAAAAAGAAAAAAACGCCAAAACAAAAACTGGATAACGCCTGATATATTAGAGCTATGCAAGAAAAGAGATGAATTGTATAGAAAATGGCGGAATAATATAAGAAATGAAATTTACAAATCCGAATACAAAAAATATAGAAACTACGTCAACAAAAACATAAAATTACAAAAGTCAAACCTTTACAAAGTAAAATTTACAAACGCAAAACGTGATCCAAAAAAAACTTGGAGTATTATAAACGAATTGTTGGGTAGAAATAAGCCATCAATTGATGAAATAGTAAAAAAAATCTTTGTACTAAGTCGAACGTCACCGAAATAACTGAAAAGTTTGCTGAATTCTTTTATACACAAGCATCGAAGATTGCACACATATGTCATGAAAAAACTTCCAGCCAACCGATCAAATATCTTGCTCAAACAATATATGTAGAAGAAGCTGAAGAAATCGAAATTCGAAATATACTGTGCAATCTGAATACGAGCAAAAGTCCAGGAGCTGACGGTATAAGAGAGTGTGATATAAAATTGAATGCTATTACTCTAACACCAATTATACAAACAATTATCAACCGAAGTCTGACACAAGGATGTGTTCCGAAAATTTTGAAAACATCAGTTATTCGACCGATACATAAGGGAGGAAAGAGGAACGAAATTCATAACTATAGGCCAATTTCAATCTTGCCAGTAGTTGAAAAATGTCTAGAAGAAATTGTCGTGAGATGTTTAAATAAATTTATAACGAAACACCGCTTGATACAAGGCAATCAGTATGGTTTTCAAAAAGGGAAAAATACAGGAAAACTTCTTGGAGAATTCTGTAACTCTGTCAACATGAGTCTCGATAAAAATCACCACGTGCTGGTAATGTTCATAGATTTCAGCAAGGCTTTTGACACATTGAGCCACGAAAAACTGCTTGATGTCCTTTACAAAATTGGCATAAGAGGAACACTGTGGAAATGGATGGAGAGCTACCTGATCGACAGAACTTTTAAAGTTAAAGTGTCTGGTTCTTGCAGTCAAGAAAGAATATGTACTCAAGGTACATATACAAGGATCAAAACTTGGCCCAGTTCTCTTCATTCTTTTTACGAATGCTCTGCTTCATGTCTTTAAGAACAGCACAGTGTTTGCATACGCAGATGACATATCAATAGTCGTAAGGCACAAGTGTCTGAAAACAGCTACAGCTATTATGCAACAGGAGTTTGATGAGGTTTCCAGATGGTGTTTTCGTTAATGCTACTAAAACGAAGTTGATGCATATTCGTATACCAAGTCAGAAGGAGGAGAGCATAAGTATCTACTATCAAAATCCAAAATGTCCGACTTCGCAAAAAAATAATGCAATTGAAGTAGTTAAATCAATCAAATATCTCGGAGTCACAATAGATGATCACTTCCTATGGCGCGAACATATTAACAACCTAAGACTGAATATGAGAAGTGCAATGTTTGCTCTTTTTTACCTGAAAAGATATTCAACAAAAGATGTCCAAAAACAAGTATACTTTTCGTTAGTTGAATCCCGATTAAGATATGGCGTACTAGCATGGGGAAACGCTTCAAAAACACATACGAATAACCTTGTTAATCTACAGCGTAGAATAATAAAAACCATTAATAAAATCCATCACCATTTCAAGTGTCTGAGTGTTGACAACATATTTAAGATGACAGCAGTTCTTGAATACTATGATGATCAAAGATTCCAACAACATATTTCGCACAACATCAATACCAGAAGACGAGCGCAAGGTCACTTTGAAATTCCGGCTGTGTACAACAAATATGGCAGAAGACAATTGAGCTACACTATACCATCAATAATGAACCTGATTCCAGCAAACTTGAAAAATATCCCAAACTACAAAAAACGTAAAAAATGTATTAAGCTTTTCTTTTTGAACTGAATTCCAAAAATTAATCAAAATAGTTTTTTTTTTTTTGTTGTTTTTGTAAACCTACTTATTTAAATTTAAAAAAAATGCATTCAATATTTAATTTTGAAATTTGCAAAATTAGCACATTACTGAAATTATACCTGTAAATAATTTTTAAGATTCAAATCAATTCAAGTAATAATTTTAAATTCAACCACCCACAGATAAGCATAAAGCTTCGTGGGAAGCACAATTATTGTAAAAATCTTTAAAATGAATAAAAATCTTATAAAAATCTAAAAAAAAAAAATCACCTAAATAATGAAGTTGTATATACCTACCCACCTATATCCTTCATTTTCATTATTATATGTACATGCTTACATACTTAGGTCCCATCTATATGTATATGTATGTAGACACATTTCACTCTCCTAGCTTACATAATTAATTTAGATTTAAATATACATTTGTAGGTAGGTATACCTATGTAACTATTCTTTGAATCATCCAATCGACAATTCATTATACTAAGAGTCAAGGTAATCTTACCTATATAGGCTTAAACCTGCATAGGATAACTACACCTAACTAACTAAACCTCATTGGTTAGCTATATTAAAGTTGTTAGCTACAAGAGCAAGTTCGTACGATCCAGTCGTGCATTTAATTTTTTATAGACAATGGCGCAAAAATTTTAAACGATTTAGTAAAATGTTAAAGCTACTTTTAGCAATTTACTAAGCTAAAAAGATGATTGAGCTAATTTTAAACGATTTTAACATTTTACTAAAGTTAAAATCAAGGAATGGCTACTTTAACTTTTAGGTTAGGTTAGGTTAGGTTTCAAATGATTTTATTTCATACAAATTACAAAAGTTTAGTTTATCATTCATTTTTCAAACATGGCTTACGCCGTCTGTCAGTTGACAATTATTAATACTTAATTAATTAATTTTGTTTAATATACAAAATTGAAACATAAAATTAAAAAAGTTCTTCTAAGATCCGTTTTCTGTAGTTAAGTGCTAGCTTGGTGTAGTTGTAAAGGGATTCCCAGTCTAAAACTCCGTTTAAAACATCTATGACTTCCTCTTCACTGAGGTAGTTTTTTCCAAGTGTACTCCTTCTGGTTTCCACCAAAACAGGACATCTTCCCACGAAGTGGAACATGTTTTCGCGTTCTCTAGTGTTACATAATCCACACATTTCTTCCAAATCACTCCTATGAGGAACATAGTTCAGGGGAAGTATCTCCCCTCTTGCTTTTAAAACCAGTGACATGAGATCGGTTGGATACTCCGCCCTGAAGTAGTTATTTCGTAACAGGTTATAGTTTAGCCTTGCATATATGTGTAGTATGTGTAATGAACTTCTGGCTTTCATAGTATAATCCTCTCTCTTTCTTTCGTCCACTAACGATATGAGGCTATAGAGTTCGCTTTTCCACGTTTCCATCCTATCGCTTCGGAGTAATAGTGGATGTCCACAGTACTCTGCTAGATCTCTCCATGACTCGAACCATGATATTTGTTTTTGAATCACAAGCATCGTAATTTTCTTTGGTAGTCTCCTATCATCCATTGCTATAGTCTTTAAAATATAGTCTATCTGTATTTTCAGAGTTGAAATAAATAAAGGTGGTAGACCTGTCTCTAGCATTAGTATGTGATTCGCAGTACTATTAGGTAGTTTCAAGCTTCTTTTTAAGAAATAGCGCAGAAGCTGCTCAACTTCATCGAACTCCTTATGGCCCCAAACTTGAGCTGCATAACACATGATCGCTTTCGCTGTGGTTTCAAAAATACGATATTTGGATTCGTAGTGAACATCTTTACAGTGAACCACAGTCCTCCATGTTGCGTTTAATGCATGCTTCGATTTGGCCAACTTATCAATCATACTTTTAGCAATTTGCTAAATCCATTATGGAATCGGATAGTTTATCAGCCTTGCACGCGGGGTGCCCATGTTCGAGTCCTGCTGGTGCACAATTACCTACATACAAATCTTTAATCCCATAACAACTGACTTATGGGCGCTTAAGCAGTTTTCCAATTGGCAAATTTAATCACAAACTACATACATCTTCACCAGGTAAGTCATTATTTACTTATGTCTTACGATATTATTAAATGGATGTAAATTTTCTTTTTTCATTTTCCGAAATGTGTTTGCTTTTAAAGTTTTTAAAATATTTGAAATCGCATGTGTTGTATGACCAAAATTAAAACATATTTCATGTATATACGAGTAAATAAGAAGACTTAAAATAAATCTCTAACGTTCAATAAGTATACGTAAGTAAATAAAAGTAGAGGAAACAAAACTCTTATAATGTCCTTATTGTATTAAATGATCGGGTTAACAGCAGCTATATTTCAATATGAAAAATTGTATTGTGTATTTCACTGCTTAACAACATTTCAACTTTAACTTGCATTAAATAATTAATTTAATTCTTTCAATTTATAAATGTCACTATTTGCTTTTATAGTTTACCCTATAATCTTATACACCCAAATTAATAAACATGGACTAAGTAAGTTTTAGGACTTATTCCGTGGACTAAGTTCGAAATGCTGTCAATAAAACAGAATTTCTGCTATTTGACGTTTTACAATTTAGTCCATCGCTAGACCATCTATGACACTGGTCTAGTGAGAGACTAAAAATTGACATTTAATAACAAAATTTACAGGGACATAGAATTAAAAGAGAGTACTTGTTGTTCGAGATTTTATTAATTGGAAATTTTAGTCCATGATCTAACTCTTCTTCCGTGGTTTAGTAAGTCCATGGACTAAACGTGGACTAAGCGTTTTTTATTAATGCTGATAAAGTTAAAATTCCGCTCAATTCTCTTAATCAATTGTTATTTAAATATTCTCATTTTTCTCATAGATGTCGACAGTCAAATGGAAAATATTTGTTGTGAACTTGTGCCAGTCCTTGGTAAAAACAAAAGAAAAAAAAAAGAAGAAGTTAATAATTCAGATTTTATAAATTTAGTAGAGTTTTTGATCGTTTCGTTATCGTCTTCCTCGTCATAACATCTGGAAACAAATTTCATTAAACAGATCAAATCTCGATTTTGAGAACATTTCTTTGAGTTTGAATGAAACTCGCTATTAGGCTTCATTAAATAATAAAAAATTAATGCTTTACAAATATCATTTTTTCAATGAAAGAAGAAATAACATTAACCATATATGTATTATGTATAAAAACAAAACTGATGCATAAACTTTCTAAAGTATAAAAGAAAACTTATTCAATACTTATTCGAAATTTGTAGATGTTTGTATGTACAAAAGGAAATAATGAATGGTATTACAAATTTGTTTATTTTCAGAATGTTATATAAATGAAATAAATTCGTTATTCATGGAGGACTATCAAAAGCGACTAGCTTTTCATGATATGTTTGATAGTATGCAGGCGCGTGGTGGGAGCAAACTTGCTACCGAGATTTAAAATAAATAACGCCCCCTTCTCCTTTCTTTGAAAAATTATATTATATTACTGTAAATGCCTACTGTATTCGAAACTACTTTCACATAGTTTTTCGACAATGATACATTTTTTGTTTTCTTGAAGGATATCATAAAAGAGAAATGTCGTCCGTGTGTGCACGCATAACTCGAGAACCGGTGTTTCGATTTTCATGCTTTTGGGCTTTATGAATTCGCATTCGCTCAAGAAAGGTCATAGGATAATAGAGGAAAATCTGTTCCCAATTTAGGACTTTTGGCCCTAGGAAGAGCATATATGATACTCTGGATGAAAATTCACGAACATTTTCAGGAAAATTGGTAAGCCTGGAACATCGTTTGATTTTCAAAATTTTCGGAGTGATGGATTCGTGTTGGCCTAAGGAAGGAATATGAGGTGTTATTTTCGTTTCGTCATTCAAATTCAATTGTAGCTACTTGCTTTTGCGTGCGGTCAAATAAAATTTAAAAAAAAAATAGATTAAAAAAATTAACCATGATTGGCTGAGTTCACGAGCGATTTTGGCTGCGAAAAACAAGGATGTCGATCATTTGAATTTTGTCATTCAAAATCAAATCGCCGGTGGGTTACATTTATTCAAATCGGTGGACTCCGTGATGGATGAAAACGAAGCCACCAAAGATCCCACGGAATTTTTTAATTCTTTGGATATTCTGGGCTTTCCGCCACACAATTTAAAGTTGAAAATCGGCTCAGTTATAATTTTGCTGCGCAACCTCAATGCACAAAAACTTTGCAACGGAAAGCGTTTGATTGTGAAGAACATCAAATCAATTCTAATTCAAACCACGATTTTGCGGGGAAAATTCAAAGGCGAAGATTACCTCATTCCACAGATTCCGCTTATTCCGAACGATTTGCCATTTGTGTTTAAGCGTCTTCAATTTCCGGCGATTCTCGCTTTGCTATGACAATCAATAAGTCGCAGGGACAGTAACTGGATGTTTGTGGCATCAATCTCAAATTCCCATGTTTCTCTCATGGTCAATTATATGTGGCTTGCTCGCGTATAGGCAAACCTACCGCTTTGTACGTGTACACACCCGAAAATAAAACTAAAAATGTTGTGTACCATAAAGCACTTCAGTAAAAAAGCGTAAGGCTGGCCGACACGCCAATCCTTTTGATTTGATTGAAAAACATAGACATTGTTGGTTTAGTTATTCTTATTGTATTTAATAAAACTTTAGAATAAAGAATTTTAATTGACCGCATTACATGAAACAGCATTGTGCATGCTCGGTATTATTATTTTCTTGACATAAATCAACTTAGCCGGAACGAAGTTCTCCGGGTCAGCTAGTTTTAGCATATATAAACATATACTCCTCCAAATTTTCAATGCCCATGGTTGATCTTAATCTATTATTTATAATTTTTAATTAAGATAAGTTCCTTTCACATTTTACTCTGTCATCGGTAGGGTAAGCAGAAATTTATAAATTTTGAACAAATTCTTATATTCCAAAGAAAACACTATATAATCAACTATTAATTTATAAACACAGCCGGTATGTTTGTTCTCAATTGGAGCTGATTCATCAACTTTGCCAAGTAAATGTTCTTCGTCGGACAATTGATCCCAATCCCAAATTCCAACAACCTTATCGTCCACTTTCGTTCGTGATCTTAGAGCAATGGAAGGAAATAAATGGGCAAAGGACAAAAGTTCATCACGTACGTCATCTTTTGTATTGGTGCAGTCACATATTTTATCCAAAGCGTTATTTGGCAAACCATTTTCGGCAATTTTTTTAAATGTTCGTGGATCGAAACATTTAACGTTTCCATAAAAATCTTTATGTTGTGCAAAACGCTTTTCAGTAGCCATAATAATTTTGTTCTTTGACCTTCGTTGCCCAGGCAGTGCTTCTTTCAACTTTTTCCTGAAAAAAACGCCCCTAAAATCGAAACGCCCCGGAAAAGTTCGCGGTGTCCCATAGGCTTGAATTGTTATCCTTGAAAGAACCGTTAGAAACAACGCGCAGTTTTGTTGTGGCTGTGCCTGGCTTAACAACCGCATGGTTGGGCAAGTAAAACAAGTTAACCTTAGAAGTTTCAGATGATGGAAGTCTTTGCATATG
This sequence comes from Philhelius pedissequus, assembly GCA_910595825.1. Lineage (NCBI taxonomy): Eukaryota > Metazoa > Arthropoda > Insecta > Diptera > Syrphidae > Philhelius > Philhelius pedissequus. The sequence goes on from OU343161.1 coordinate 139,058,259, forward strand.
CCCTTAGTCTAGATACATATTCCTCCAAAAATAGATATTACGACTGCGAAGTGATTCATTTTGAATTTCCATGACCTTTAAACAAGAAACGGAACCATTAATTGTTTCAGAGAAAATCGGAGTATTTTTGAAAGGAAGATTCTTAATGTATTTTCCCAATTGATCTCTATAGGATGAATTTTAATAAAATGTTTTTCAATAACATTGTCTTCCTTCGAAATAATACATTTACAATCAATCTCTTTAATAGCCCAAACGTCCGCAAAGCAGCTAAAACCCAACCAAACATGATTTTTTGTGCCGCTAGCCGACCGGTAAACTCCTTTCATAACATCTCCTTGAAGAATCTCCCAAACTTTAACTGCCCCAAGCAATATATCCACCGAACTGGATTTGTTAAATAATGGACCAACCAATTGTTGTCCAGATATATGATTTTAATCCTTGATATCAAATGAAATCGTTGACAGCGCTGAAGTCACGTTCGCAAGAATAAAGGTATGTAAAGATATACTAATTGTGTCATGACAAGAAACGATGGCAATCGAAACAAGACCCCTAGACTTGAACCAAGTCCACTTATTAGAATGGGAGCATTTGTTTGTCGTATTCCTAGTCTCTGAACACAAGACTCAGTTACGAATTAAACCTGCGACCCTGAATCAATCAAAAATCATTGATGAAGTTTAGTTTTTACTCAGACACAAATTGTTAGTGTTATGCCTGAACAACATGTAAATGAGTAAACCAGTAACCCAATGACGACAATTCTTATAAGTTTTTAATGAAATTTTTAAGAAGACATACATAGATGGCAAAGGTTTTTTAATATTAGTAGCGTGTCATATTTTTGCACCATACCCGTAAATATATAAAATAATAAAAGAAACTGCATTGCAACTGACATATTGGTATATAAAATAATAAAAAAATGCATTGCATCTGACGCAGACCCAACGTCCTACTCAGCGCACATCTGAGTGTGGAGTTGTGGACTAAATTGCTTTTTATGTGGCCTGTGGCTGCTACTGCTATTCAACCCCCACTAAATATTAATTTGCTTTCAGAGTTACCCGTGCCCATTTGTTAACTCGTTCGGTTTTTTTTCCTTGGGTTTCTGCTGAGGTGCTTTTGATTAGAGAGCTTTAAAAAAAGTTTTGAATAATGAGTGTTATCGTGGATTGTTTTCACTTTTTGCACTTTTTTTAATGTGTGGAAAATAACTTAAAATGCAGGAACAACATTTTAAGCTGTTTTCTTTGAAGAAGAACATTTTAATTAATGCGAAGTAAAGTATTTTTGTATAAAATGTATGTTTAGAAGCTGTATTTATTTTAAAGTTTTGTGCAATTTTTTTTTTAACCCGTGTATTTTTAAAGAGGTTTGTTTTTTTAGAGTTTTGTACAATTAGTTCGAAATGGCTTCGAGGACTTCAAGAGATTTAAGTTGCAAAAAAAAAGAAATTGTTGACGCGACAATAAAAATTATAAAAACTTGCAAAATAAGACTCTTAACGAAAACAAGACCAATGGCCAAAACTCGCCACCAAAAAAAAAAAAAAAAAACAAATCTAATAATGAATATTTTTTTTATTTTTGCCTGTTTTTTATTTAAAAGCGCACCTTTTATTTTACCTCATGGTGGTGTGGAAAATATAAATGTGTTTTAATTTTTGTAAGCAAAAGGATTAAATAAAAGTTCCTATCGAAAAATGGGCGAAAAATGGAAAATATAAATATGTTTTAATTTTCGTAAGCAAAAGGATTAAATAAAAGTTCCTATCGAAAAATGGGCGCATTCTATTCTTTCATATTTGGGTCCATTTAAAATACACACTACGAAAACCACGTGAGAGCTTTATTGAGTGAAAGATTTATGCAATCCACTGTAGCGATAATGAGAGGCAAACGTCCTACCTTGTTTACACTGCTTATTTTTCTGGGACTGAGTAAAGGAAAATTTACTGAATGATAAGTAACAAGATTCGTAGAGATTGCTGATAAAGTTTCAGGCTGATTGTCAGAGTTGGTTGAACTAGACGCCGAGATATAACGATGCACCCGGGTGTGATGTCGCGAGACACAACGCGAATTTGACTTGCAATGAAACGAAACGTATATGCGAGGAACTACATTTAGGACACTGACTAGTTGATGAAACATGCATTCTCTTCACGAACATAACTTCTATTCGATTCAAGAGTTCACAGCGATGCTCCAAAAGTGCTTAAAACCCGATAAGAGTAGAATTCTCTGAATCAACGCATTCCTTACCATTAGACCAAGTCTGCCTGGCATCTACATCTAATTTTCCAATTATAATGTAAATCCTGCATGGATCCCTTTTCGTAAAGTTGAACGAATTAAGACTTCTCAAAATCTCATCCGCGCAGTCTGATATTTTATAAGGGATCTTAACAATTGTGCTCTGAATCGGAGGAAGTTGCATGAATGTTTCCAAAAGATTATTGATATCGCTTAATTAATCTAACGATGCGCGCACTAAAGAGATTTTGACTGCCCTTAAAATGATCGAGCACATTATGCGAGCGTTATAAGAGTAGGAGATCCCTTCCTACTTTTTATGAGAAGATAACAATGCACATTGGTTTTGAATTTCTGAATATCGGGGGTAAATAGAGCAGTTTAAAGCATTCCACATTCACGTTGTTCGGCTAAAGAATCTCTGTATTTAAGAGTAGTTTTCCGAAGTTTGTAACGGTATTTGCTGTTGATATCCAAAGAAGAGCGATATTTTGCTTCTCCATTGCTCCGTCAGGACCACAGGATCCCCTGAGCAGAACCTTGGAACTTCGGACTTGTTGTCCAACTAACATGTACGATTTGGCATGCTTGCATCAGCATATGACCAGCTCGTCGGAGGGGTGGGTGCTGGCACATGTCGTTGAACCACCGAACATATTTCATGCCAATTTGAATTAATTATAAAAAAAACAAAAACAAAAACTACTCATAGCGCGAAAATAAGGTGTTTTTCTTTAGAAGTTGTAAAAAATGAAACCCGAGATGATAAAGGGTCCCTGAGTGTAGCCCTCCCTCCGTATTCTTAAATCAAGTTAGAAAACTCCATGGTCATTGGGCCACTCGATCCTACCTCAAATGACCCCTAATCTAAAGGTGAGAAAATTCCTAAGAATTATCTGCTAAATTTGCATCGCATCGCACCATCACCTCATTACCTCCCCCTCTGCACTCAAATAAAATTAATCCATTCTCCACACAATCTTCACCAAATCCAAATAGAAACAGTTGATCTGTTTAAACAATATTCCATTTGTATAATGCGGGTTTTATTCAAAAAAGTTAAAATTATTAATCGTAAGAAAATTAAAACATCGTTAGACATATATATTAATTTAAGAGACCGCCATTTTATCATTTAAATATAAAACATAATTAAAACAAACAAAAAATCGTTATAAAGCAACGACTAATGCAAAACGATCGCAGCATTTAATACGACTAAAACTTTTAGTACAGCTTGAATTTGAGTGAAGAGAAACTAAACATACTTTATCTTTGTCAGCTCAGTAGATTAAACGAAAAAAAGGCTTATAAACGGTGATTTTTTAAGAGCTTGGTTTTTGAAAATTCAAAAAAACACAGAAACTTGTAAAAAGTGAATGAAATTTTTATTTGGATCAATAAATCAATTTCTGCCATTTACTTTTTAAAAATAATTTCACTTAAATGTTGCCCGCGGCTACGCTTCAGGTGGTCCATTCTGAAGGTCCAATTTTGGCAAACTTTTTCACACATTTCGGCCGGAATCTCACCAATGACGCGTTCAATGTTGGCTTCCAAGGCAGCAATCGTGTTTGGCTTGTCCACATAGACAATAGACTTAACATAGCCCCACAAAAAATAGTCTAACGGGGTCAAATCACATGATCTTGGTGGCCAATTGACTGCGCCAAAACGTGAGATCAACTGCTCACCAAATTCGCCTCTCAATTGATGCATGGTTTCGTGTGCAGTGTGGCATGTGGCACCGTCCTGTTGGAACCACATGTCGACCGAGATCAATTCTTGCATTTTCGGCTAAAAAAAAATCTGTTATCATCGAACGGTACCTTTCTCCATTGATCGTAACCCTGCGGCCTTCATCGTCCTTGAAGAAGTACGGCCCAATGATGCCGCCTGCCCATAAACCGCACCAAACAGTGAATTTTTCGGGATGCATAGGTAACTGCTGAATTGCCTCTGGCTGCTCTTCACTCCAAATACGTCAATTCTGCTTATTCACGTATCCATTTAGCCAAAAATGAGCATCGTCATAAAACGGACGTAGCTTGCGAAACACATTTTTCACAGAGCACGAATTTTGATAATAAATTTCAATAATTTGCAAACCTTGTTCAGGCGTAAGTCTATTCATGATGAAATGGCAAACAATACTGAATCGAAATGTCAAATGTTCGTGGAATTTGTCATGTGTGATCTGTCAAAAATATAAACGTCATAAACCAAGTAGCAAAAAAATCACCCGTTATATGCGTCTCTTTATCGCAAGTTAAAGTTAAATTTTACGCACTTAATTTTAATTTCTTTTCACTCACAATCTTTCAATCTATGGGTGATTAAAACTCACTCAAAATAATGGGTATTTCGATAAGGAATTTTTTTTTGTTTTTTTTTTGTAATGTTTGTATCTGGGTTTTACAGAGGATATCCCTTCATATCTTCGTTATTATCTCTCTTCGTTCACGGATTATGTTTTATATCAAATTAAGTAAAAAGGAAAAAGGAAAAAGAAGGAAACTTACCGAACTCCGCAAAGATAGTGTGCACAGCAGCTTTGATGGCAGTTGGACACCAATTTGTGTAGTTGCTAAAATTGGATGAACAAAACCTTAAAACTTGAACGATGATTGATGAATACTATAAGTGACTGGATGACTTATTACCTGAAATGAGTATAATAATTGCTATTGATTGTAGGTAACGAGTTGTGTCGATGATCAGGGAACAATCCATGATTCCCTAATAAGGTGGATCAATTGAAAACTTTTTGGACAGTAAAAATGCAGGTGATCCCAAAATCTATATAAGGACCTCTTTGTGATACTGTTCGTTTGCTCGGTAAAGCACTTTAGATTGGATTTTTGATAATAATCACAGTGCTGGCTCAGTTTGGGTAATGTTAGGTGTGTCTGCTATCGGGGGATGCAATCAACCGCGTAGCACTACCACACCAAGCTCAGGAACTAGATATCCTTCTATAAATTCCTATCACCACATGACACAGATAATTACCGTCTCGTATATATGTGTAAAAATTGATTGACCGTATAATTGATGTGAATAACTTAATAAAATAATAAATAGAATTGACTATTTGTACAGTCTTTATTCTTTTGAGGTTGCAGATGAGTTTTTATAGCTATACTATTGTATAAGTACTTAATATAGACTTTATCAGAGCGCGATTGAATTCTCTTGTCGGCTACCATGTGCGAAAGTTGAATTAGAAAAGAACATTTGCCGGAAATAGAAATGAAATTAAGCTCACAGAAAGTTGATGGCAGATGGGATTTAACTTCGAATTCCGTTAACACTTCTGTTTGGGCTACTTTGGACACATTCAACGATCAAGAGGGATAGATCAACATTGGAATTTACGAATTTATAGAAGTCAATGGTAAGCTAAACTGATGACGATGAGCATTGCCTGAAGTGCGAATATTACGGTTGAGTAATGTAAGGGGAGAATACAACTGGTTAATATTCTATTGACAAAAATGTGCGAAATTATCCTCTTGAACCAAAAGAACTTCTTTAATTAAACAAATTTCTAATAGCATTCATTATTTCTTTTTGTACATACATCAATAAATTTTGAATAAGTAGATATTGAATTAGTTTTCTTTTATAATTTAGAAAGTGAGAGTGGCCGTGGCGCGATAGTTGTGTGCTCGCCTGTCAACCTCGTGGTTGCAGGTTCGATTCCTGTATTCTTATATTCCGTTATAAACCAATTCTCAAAAATTGTCATAAAATATGATCTTTTTTATCAGATGACGAGGAAGCAATCAAAAACTCCACTAAATATATAAAATCTGAATTATTAACATCTTCGTCCATTATTTGTTTATTTTTAGCATGGACTGGCACAAGTTCACAAGTTCAAAACAAATATTTCCATTTTACTTTCGACATCTTGATATTTCTCATATGTGCTTCTACCCAACTGTTATACAAAATATGATTGACATTAAATGTATGAGAAATTAAGAATATTTAAATAACTATTGATTAAGAGAATTGAGCGGAATTTAAACTTTATAAGATAAACTCCATTACACCATGAGTTGGCATCCTCAAGCAAACGAATTGATCGTGCGTTTTCATTGCCAGCTTCTATCATGGCGCACAACAATGAAAATTGGTTTGAATTGCAACACTTCCACTCGTTTTGCTTGGGATATTATATGAATGTAAGGAAGACATTAATGCAACAACAGCAGTGCAGAACTTGTTTATGGGGAAACACTTCGATTTACTGCAGAACTGCTAACACATTCAGCTCAAAAACAATTAGTTATAAATCCAACGAATTTCGTGTATGACTTTCGAAAGCACATTTCACGTTGAAGATCCTACGAATTTCCTGAATGGCTTTCTAAAGTACATTTCACGTTTAAGACCAGTTTCTGCATCAAGGTATTCAAAAGCTGAACATTCGTTTAAAAGGAATTAACAAAATGTTGTTAGGCTTTCCTTATACTCGAACCGATTCGTTAATCTCTTCAACACACGACTATACGAAATTCTAGTTCGACCGCAACCTTAAAAATCAATTAAATTATAAGAAGACTTTTAGCGGGCTATAGGTCAAAATAAGATGCTCTACTGTTTTAATTTTGCGACGTTTCGAGCATGGTTACGCTCATCATCAGGCCTTTATTTCACAAAAATAAATAAATACAATACATAAAAATAATTTAACACTATTCACAAAGTCTCGTCAACAAAACTTACATAAAAACATTTTGAATATACGATTAAAATCCCAACAATCTTACACTTGTAGTGTTAATGTGTATAAAATAAATTATTTAAAAAGACGAAAATAAAAATAAAATAATTGAAAACGTTGGAAACGTTAAAAAAATGTACATTTAAAATTACAGACAATTAAGCACATAGTGTATTGACACTTTAAACACAAAAAACTCTGTCTTATTTACTACCAACAATCGGTCTTTTTATGAGTTGGCTACAGATGTTGCAAAGCCCTTCACAATCAGATCTTCGGTTGATATCATTCTTGTTATTATTTATGAGCAGCATCTCCGGCAACATTCTTTTTGAAAAATGTTGCTCTGTTTGCAGAACTACAGGATTCCCCAAATCTGGTCTATGTTCTTCTTTAAAACAATGGAGTGCAAGAGCAATTTTTTTGCAGCTCCATTGTTCAAATCAGAAGCACCTATATATATTGCAGTGTATGATTTACCCTTCCCTCCTAAGCAGTTAATCTTATACATTATATCGGCAGCTTTTTCTAGTTTATCTACTTTTCCTTTAGTATTGCCAAAAATTTTGCTTCTCAGAGCATTATCGGACTTAAAAGCTATTCTTGTTTTTATTCAATCTCTTATAGGTGCTGTTGATATATCATCTGATATCATGTCTAAATCGGGGATATACAACAAAAAATATAAAAATAAAGTTTTTGTGCTTTTATTTGAAATTCTAATTCGGGGAAAAATGATGACAAACATTGATATTTTTTCGAATTTTTTCGATCTGCTTCAATTAAATGTACGGAGCATTTGTTTCTGACATCCGACCATTTATAATGCATTTGCGTAAAAACGCGTTCGGGAAAGCAGTTACAAGTTGGGACATTTAATATCAAGGAGTCGAGTTAAAACATATTCGTAGAACCATTTTTTGGGATATGTTTAAAGAGCTGGTGTCATTTCTGTAAGGTGTCTATTATGTCTTTTTCTGACTATTAGGTCCAACGCTGATTTCGTCAAGTTGAGTTCTTGACATAAGTCATTAATTGAAACATTTTCTAACTATTTTAACCGGAATAAAAACAGCACTCTCTACCAGTGTTGTTCGACTTTCTTACCTTACGTTTTTTTACCTAGTTTCTTACGTTTTATACATTTGTTTATACATTGTGTTTATGTAAAAAACGTAAAAAAGGTAAAAAACGTAAAAAAGTAAAAAATCGGAAAAAAATATTTTTGTATACCTATTAAAGATGAGAAGCGAAGACAGCGATGTTGATGACGTTCGTTAGTAGTATATTTGACTCTTCGACAACGACATGAGCGTCGGAGATAAATATGATTTCTTCATTTTCAATGTTACCGTCAGTGCTCCCTCCCATTGACATCAAAGACTGGTCTTGATCTGTGAAAAACTCTATACAAAAAAAAAGTATAAACAATCACAGCTTAGAATGTGAAACACATCTACAGCAAGTACTTACCAGTACAAGCTTTAAATTGGAAGACGATCCCATATCTATTGCTTCTTCGGCAGCTTCATCTATATTTGTGATGTCATCTTAAAGGTGTTTGCCAGAAGAAACGCCCCACTGTAGGTGTTTGACAAGTGTCAAACAAAGTTTAAGACACTATCCCCTTAACATATCCAAAAATCAGCTTTGATAAAATAACGTAGTCTGGTATGAACTGTTAAAACTGCATATCTCCGAAAAGCCCCAGCTTTGAAAACTCGGAATGTCCATTCGTTCTTATCTACTTTGGTATCTATTCACAGAAAAAAAATTCAGCTATGATAAAATGGCATGTCTGCCGGCCATGGGATCTTGGTCTATTACATATTATATTGATTATATAAGATATTCTGAATAAATAACATCTTTTATAAAGAGATTCGTATTGGTAGTAGTAATTAATTATTCCTATTTTTGTACATATGTACAACCAAGTATGCATCTCAAAATACAAAGAACTCATACTTCTTGGAATATGTTCATCAATTCAATTCAATTCAATTTTATTTAATAAGGATGTACAAGTAAGACTTAGTCTTTTATAGTACTTAACATTTGGATAGTAAGCAACAATTATTCAATTATACTTAATCTAAGAAATAATAACATAATATACATAAATATATAATACATGGCACATATTAATATTACATAAATAAAAACCTGTTTAATTTCCTTTGTAAATTACTATATATTTATAAATAATACTGTGAAGAGGTTTAACTAAATTCAGAAGAGATCGCATTTTTGAAGTTTCCAGCATTTATTATTCTTTTAATATGTAAGGGAAGAGAATTCCATAGCTTGGTTGCATATATAATAAAGAGCCGCGAAGAGTTCAAGTAGTTAAAAGTTGGAAGCAAGAGGTTTAAGGTTCTATGGGATTGAGCGAATGTTAGTTTTTCAAAAATGTATAAGGGTAATTTATTGTGGATAATTTTGTGCAGAAACGTACAACACCTGGCATCAAGATATTGCTGAAGGGAACATCCAAGGACAAGCCGATGATAATGTGATATGTGCTCGTATCTCCGAAGTCCTTATACATATCTAACCATGTCATTAAAGGCGACAAGGAGTTTGTGCTGCGAATGGGAATCAGGTTTGCAGTATACGGTATTACCATAGGTTATTAAAGGCAAAAGTAAAGTTTTAACTAGTCTAAGTTTAGTTTCAACTGGAGTTATGGTAGAAAATAGCCAAAGTTTACGCAACCCAGTGTAAATTCTTCCTATTGTAAAATGTATGTGCTTTTCGGCTGAAATTGATTTAAATATTTTAATACATCATCAGCATAAAGATGCAACAGCACGTTGGAGCAAACTTTTGTTATATTATTTATGTAAATGCAAAACAATATGGGCCCCAAAATAGATCCTCGTGGTACACCCATTTTCAGATTTAAAAACTCAGATTGTAGCTGACCAAAATTTACTCTTTGACTACGGTTACAGAGATCGTCGACGAATGGTAGTTATTCTCGTATAGCCTTCCAACAATGAGCCATTTCTTTAAGAATTTCTTCGTCCCAAATCAACTTTTCCCTCCACAAGTCCTGTAGCAGGATTTTGAGAGGAACAATTACTAGAGCGGGAAATCACATCGAATATTAAAATATTCAAGACGCACTTGACAGCATTCGACGTTTGGTACACGTACACTTTGTAAGAACACATATCTTTTGAAGGGCACCACTGAAATCCGAGAAACCTTGCCGAATCAAACCCTTAAAATTCTACCAAAGACAAATAAATGTGGTGTTTCATAGGGTCCTCATTCCTGGCCAAACAATCCCAATAATCACAATGATCACCTGCAACTCGAATTTTGCCGTACATTTTTCCCAATGTTACCCGCAATGGTGTACAAATGGATGTCGTCCAAAACGAATATAAAAAGAAAATATGTCATATTGTATGGTCGGACGAAAAAGAAGTTGATTCGAGGTTTGGTCTCCGCCAAGAGCGGACGCGCATCCGTGTCTGTTCAAAAAAAAAATTACTAGATGCAGTATTATTTTTAATAATTTAACTAACCGTAACAGCGTATTACCGGCTTAAGAAACTGTGCTATAACCCGATTTTGACAATGGCGTTCGGAGACGAGATGACCGAAGAATCCAGCGACAGTCAATGGTCCGTAAACTAACAGTTCCAGCTACTGATATGGAACTCATCGTGACCGTGACATACAGTTCCGAACACAAAAACGGAACCGAAACCGAAATATCAAAAAATGAAAAATTTACTGGATAGAAATTGAATAACGGATAGCTCCGGATACAAAAATGGACAACACATCATACCCACAAAAAATGTATTTGGATTATCATTATCTTTCAAAATTCAAGCTATCTAACATTTAATGTGATCATTTAATTTAAAATATATAATATTCTCTTTCAGAATTTCAAACAGCTTAGAGCTTTCGCTCTATCATTAAAAAAAATAATAATTCATGTATGCGCACATAGCTACAAGTATACTCTATATCAGTGTTCTACTAACTGTACAGAGCTCTCGCTCTATCATTAAAAAAAAAGAAAATTATTTCTATATTAAATGTAAAGTTGGTGTGAGGCAAATCAATTCAAATATAGTAAGAGTCTTGTATACATGTAAGTATTTATGTTTATTTTAGGTATTTTATTATTAACGACTATGCGCGTCGAAAGAAATGGGAAAACATCTCCACGAGCAAAAGCTTTAATAACTAAGATTCAGTGAATGTAGCCATGTTGGCAAAGACAATTAAAATCAAAAGTGAGAGCCATACATTATAGCCTCCTGCAATTTTAATATTTATATTCAATAATCTAATTTAAGACAAAAATACGATGTATTGCAATTGATGTTAAATGTAATCTTCTTAAATAAAGACTCAATAAATTAACCTAACCTTACCTAAATGAAAAAGAAGTTCAATGACAAACAAATGGTTAGTTTTGGCGGAACCATCAAAAACTACCCTTATTTTTATAGTACTACTGCCAAAGCCTGCCGCAGCCAAACCTGCGCCCTGTGCAATATTTGTATAAAGCACCTCTTTTTAAATTTTCACACATACATACATACATACAACTGTTCCACATTACCCAGAAGGTCTTTAGGGACTCAGCCATTCAATGCGTTTTTTTATTGAGTTAACCCCGGTAGACCTAATCCTCAGTAACAAACAAATATATTTACACATGTTTGTATGTATGAATTACGTATGAAATTTAATAAATGTATTTAAAAAAATTAATAAATAATTTAAAAACAACAAAACACTTCAGAAAAATAGTAAAACCATAAACTAACGATTAAGCTTGGAAACTTACTATTCTGGCCTTAGCTTTTGCTAATTCAGAAACAATATCCTTTTCAAGTGACATTGTAGACAAGTCTACGGCTATCTCTCTTCAGGCATAGTTGTCCTGACATAATTTGTGACACCTTTCAATCTCAATAGCATAGGCGCCTACATTGCAAAAATTTGTTGTACCGCTTAAATTATATTTATATGGATGTATATTTACATATACACAGGTGACATCTACCTATAGTACCTATTTGATGTATTTGTTGCTTTTATTGTAGAGGAGAAGTCATATCCAAATATACGGTATAGGGTAAGGTCGGGGAAAATGGGCCACCCATTTGATCTTTCTATAATACTTAAATAATAACATAATATTTTTGTTTTAAACAAAATTAATTTCATTTTAAATCTTATTTATAAAGACACAATATTAAGATAAGGAGAATTCCCATTCTCTTTCTTTTTTTTTGCAAAAATAAAAGAAACATTAAAGGAACCGAAGTCTTCCGGTTGATCTGAATCAATACAAGATATTTTTCGTCTGTTGAAAACTATATGAGGTCTTAAAAAGAAGGGGGAAATGGCACCGGTGCCATATATACAGAGATTTCGGGGTGTTATATATCCCCTTTTTAGGCCCCTGCTCTTATTCCAAATAACACCATTAGATTAGATTGTTCTAGATCACAAGATTAAGTATGAATATGATTTTTCTTTGTCATATTATCATATGTTAATCTTTGAACTCAGGGTGTAGGAAATAAGATTTGCACAGATGAGGTGGCGTGTTGAGATTGTGTTCTTTTGTACAAACAGGGTGGAATATTTTGAGATTAGGTAGGTAAGATTGAAATTGCATAGATCTAATGGGATTTTTAAATTCTACTTCAATTCAACAGTGAAAGTGATGTTAGTTAGGGTGCAAGAAATAACTTAGCACAGTTTTGACGAATGTTATTTTGGATTATTTGAACAAGTTTTGTGGTTACAATGCAAATGGCAGTATTTGTTTGCCCAAGAACAGATTACATTTTCTTGCTCCTGGTAATGCCCCAAAATTGTGCCCTTTACGCATTTGCACATCTTGCACATATGTTTGGTCCCTGACTACTGCCATCCTTGACAACCGCATGGTGAGGACGGTAATACGATCTGTTAGTTGGTTTATATATTCTTGCATCCGGAACTCCCTCCATATGTCCCAGTGAAAGACACTCTTCCACAAATTTATAGTTTTAATCCTTTAATGCAGTATTGGAAACAAGTCTCCTTTCCATCGTGCGAAGGCGACGTGAAGCAGAACCATACGAATTCTCAAAATCTACCCTTTCATCAGTCTTAAATCATAAGGCCACAAAGTAACAACCATTAGAAAGTCTTTCATGTAATAAAGCAAAATACTTTTCACCACGCTGTCAATAGATCGTGAAAATGGGCATATAAGATACCTCTTTTAACCGCCAGAAATTCTCGAGACCAAATCTTTGTGAATAATCCAGCTGCGTATAAAAGATTTGAATAACTGTATTCAGACAGAGTGTAGTTTGTGCAGACTTTCCAGCTACGAAGTCTGTGAAATTTTGGAATTAAGATAGGTATACTACTTAATTCATTATTTTTGGATATTGATATATCGTCGAACACATTATCTGCCCCTATTAGAACATCTATTCCGCTACGTTTATATAAATTAGGATCAGCAAGCTTAAACGGTATTCGACGTTGCATTTTTTAATCAATGTAGGTACCTTTACTTACCTATTTACTTACTTATCCGGCTCTCGATCCATGGAGAGTCGCTTCCTGACATATTGCGGTTTTCCATCGATTGTGGTCCCTCGCATGATCCCCCCAGTCGTCGAAACCAAGCGCTCTTGCGTCTGTAACCACCTGGTCCCTGTAGTGGAGATTCTGTCTTTCTGGTCGTCTTGAACCTGCGGGCTGGGATTCGAAGATTTTCTTGCTGGAGCGTTGTTGTCCATTCGCTCATTGTGGCCGAGCCAGTGTAGTCGACGCGCTTTGGCTCTTTGGACTACATCCACATCTTGGTACAGCTTGTACAATTCTCGATTGAATCTTCTCCTCCATGCGCCCTCTTGGCATATAGGACCAAATATCCTCCGAAGAATTTTTCTCTCGAAAGTGCCCAGTATTAATTCCGCTTTTTTACTTATCGTTCAGAACTCGCCGCCGTAGAGTAGAACTGGTAAAATAAGCGTTTTGTATAGCGTGCACTTTGTCTTTTGAGACAGGAGTTTTTAACCCATTTGCTTGGCCAAACCGAAGTAGCAGCGGTTCGCTAGGGTAATTCTTCGTCGGATTTCCACTAAGGTGTCGTTCGTGGAATTGATTTTTGTTCCAAGGTAGGTGAACTCCTTAACTACCTCGAAACTACTGCTACCAACAGTGACGTTTTGTCCTAGCCGATGGACAGATGAGGCTTTGTTTGTTGATAGCATATACTTGGTTTGGTCAATTCAAGACCAACGCATTTCGCCTGTTCATCAATAGCTGTGAATGCTTCAAGTACAGCTCGCTTGGAGCGGCCGACGATATCAATGTCGTCCGCATAACCAAGCAGTTGCGAAGAACTATAGAATATAGTGCCTTCCAGGTTAACACCACTCTTGCGTACTATCCGCTCCAGGACTATGTTGAAGAAGTCGCATGATATCGCATCTCCTTGTCTGAACCCGGTATGTATCTGGAAAAGCTCAGATGAGATGTTTACCATTTGCACGTTGCACCGATTATTTCGTCATGCGGCAGAGCTGGATCAGATTTTTCGGGATCCCGAGTTCCGGCATCGCCAATAGAAGCTCTTGGCGACTTATGCTATCATATGCGGCTTTGAAGTCGATGAAAAGAGGGTGCGTCTCGACTTGACCTGAGTCGATTTCCCACGACGAATCCGCATCCCAACATGTGCATTCCTTGATTACAGCTGTAATAAATGTCGCAATCTTTTCTTTTCGTTATTCCTGATTCTATCCACCGTATCTCCTGGATCGGGGCAATGTCTGCCTTGTACCGCAAGAGAACAGATTCAAGTTTTTGAGTAGCACCTGGCGTATAGAGTGTCCTTAGATTCCAGGTGGTGCAACTCGTAGGTCGTAGTCCATTTTCCTTCCGGTTCTGGTTGCCATTTCAGGGGAGTCATTATCCGAGGCTTCTCGCGTGTCTCTTATAACAATATTGTTTTTTACTGTGCTCGGGTCGTTAGCCCAACGCACTAACCTCCAATCTGTAGGGCCATGGGTTTAATGTTACAATTTTTCCGTGATCGAAATTCGCACTTACAAGTTTAGCAAGTCGTGACATAAAGTCAAGACCAGTATCCGGCGGCTACCAACTTGGAGGTAATGTAAGCACTTGATGTGTAGGAAAATATACAGCTCGAGGCCCCCAGTTCCTACAACGTCCAACCACCCACAGACCTTTAAACAGATGAATAATTGTTAACAACAGATGACGGACCAGTAATCAAGGAAAACAAACTAGACGCGGGATAGGAGAAGAAGCAACTGTTGATTGAGATTGAATTAAGTAAGTGTGAACCGAAGATGCATTTATAGCACTATTTTGGGGGAAGGTGCACCAAAAGATGTTATAGAGATTTCCATAACTTGGAATGCTGGTAGGAAAAACACCTTTAGCAGCAGTGGTAAACACTTGAAATATGTCGATTTATACCTAGAGAAACTTCGACTGGTGTATAATTATCAAACGCGAGGAAATTTTTACAATTCACAAGATTATGACTTTCCTTACATTGCAGGCAGGTTTGAACAGACTCAACCCCATGTGCCTTTACTTCCTATATATACCTTAATTTGTTCGGAGATTTCGAAGTACGAAAAGGTAATGAACATGACTCATATCAAGGAAAGATTGAATAAAGGAGTTCACTATGAGTATAAGCTGCGACCTATCAAAATGCTTTTGCAACCTATCCCAAGCTTCAAAATAATCGTTATTCGTAAGCTCCGTGTGACTAATGAGATCAGCAGTTGTAGGTACCTACTCCTCGAGAATTTCTTTAGGTAGTAGGATTTATGAGACGGAGTAAGTGATGGATTCTTATCAACCCTACTAACAAACATATCCTCGAATTCAGGCCAAACTTTCAGGCCCGAATAGGCTAGATTGCTATTTTCGGCAGATTCACCGATGACTTACTAGTGGAGTTAAGATTCGCCAGAAGGGCGGCTTGTTGTGTTGCTTACTTTTCAACAACTGACTCCTGAGCATATTCCGACGGCTGATTTTCTTTACTTTCATAATCCAATACTTACATCAGGACACTTCAATGGTGGCTATTTTCATAAACGTTCATTTAGTCAGATTTTCATTCAAACTACCCTAGTTAAAATGCGGTCCTAATGTTCATAAATGTCAAACAAACATGGCGTCGCGTCGAGCATATGTACATTTGGATACAATTTAAATAAGAAGTGTGGAGCTAAATAGTTTAAAATCGGCAGATGAGAGATGATAGCTGAAACAATCCAAAACAAATATGGCGAAACAAATATACAAAAATTAAGATACATAATATCTATGCATATGCAATAATCCTTCAAAGAACATTGTTGTCTGTTACATGCAAAAGAATGAAAAAAGTTAAAAAGTACAGGGGAGTAGTTATTGAAGTAGACAGGTGTGAACACTTTTTTCGCTTTGAAATAATTTTTTAGATTTTGCCGCCCTATCAAAACGCACAAAATTAACATAAAATAGTTTTATAATTAATTACTTGAGGTGATGTTCACAATGCAATGTAGTGGTTCAAAAAATGCAAACTCTTAAAAAAAACATTCACTAAGCCAAAGTTGTTGCACACGTCACCAATGATCTGCAACTGCATTGAACATTGCGAATGTTGCAACGGTTCATCTGGTTAGTATCCATTAAAGGGTTATCTATTTTGCGGTTTCAAAAGTAAATGTAAATAAAACACATATTAAATATTTGTTTTCATATTATGATATTCAATATTTCTTTTTTAATTATAAAGTTTGAACGGTGACATTCATCATTTAAATGACCACCACACGAATTGTTGCAAGCATCGATTTTTTCGAGGTAATTTTCGACCACTTTTTGACACATATTGGGCGGTATGTCAGCCATAACTTGACGAATGTTGGTTTGTAAGTGCTCAAGAGTTAAAGGTTTATCTGCATAAACACGGTGTATCACGTAGCCCGCAAAAAATGTCCAGCGGTGTCAAATCGCATGATTTTGGCGGCCAGTTGATATCACCATGACGAGAAATTACGCGGCCAGGAAATATCTCTTGCAATAAAGCCATATTCGCTCGAGGTGTGTGGCATGTGGCATCGTCTTGTTGAAACCACATATAGCAGGCAAAAAAAAAGTGGGTTATCATATGACCATAACGCTCCGAATTGACTGTGACAGTCGTTCCATCGTCGTTTTCGAAGAAGTAAGGTCCAATCACACCTCCTGACCAAAGAGCGCCCCAAACAGTGACTTTTTGCCTCTCTTCAATTACTTGAGGATTCTCTGAACCCTAAATACGACAATTTTGTTTATTGAAATAGCCACCGAGTGAGAAATGTGTTTCGTCGGTGAAGAAAATTTTGTTCGAAAAATCGGCAACCAACAAGCACCTATTCGACGTATCTACGACTTTGTGATAATTTAAATAAATTATTTTGAACTCTAATTATGGAACAACAAATTCGCTAGTTGCAAACAAATTATCTTCAAGATTTTAAGTATTTCCTACATATACTTAAAATCTAATTTAAAATGGGGAATTTGGGTGGCCCATGCAATTTACCGAAATGAAAGATTATGGCATGATGTAATAAAATATAATGGATTAATTTGCTGTGGTATATCGTTTGTCCCACAACATTGCTTAACTCGCAGTCAACAGAGAACTGTACTTAACAATAATTCGTTCGCTAAATTTTGACCAATAAATTATGTAGGTATCTAAATTTGTTTTTACTTGTGATTTAGTTTCTACGGAAAGTTTTGTTTTTGCAAAAAAATCAAGCTCGAGTTTTTAGTCAAACTTGACATTACGATGATAGCGAAAACCAAAAAAGTGGGTCCGGCAATTCCGTATTACCTATCTGCCTGTCTGTACAATGATTTATAGCCAAATTTTTTTTTCTTGAAACTTGGTATTTAAGCATTTTTTGGATCGTGTTTTTCAGCTCTAATAATACCATCATAATTATCGCGAAAACGGCTCTAACGATTTTGTTAAACAAAAATATGCGCACTACTTTGGGTATAGTATATCTGGTCGAAGCATTTTTTTGCATATTTTGTTATTAACTGTGCCATACATTTATAATTGCGAACTCGATATTTTGATCAAAGTTGACATTACGATGATAGAGAACACCGAAAAGTGGGTCCCGTAATTCCACCTGTCTGTCTGTAGAACGATCTACAGCCTAAACGGATGAACCGATTTTGTTAAAACTTAGTGCTTAGGCGTTTTAAGTGATTGTCTAAAATATATTTTTAAAATAGATTTTTAAATAACGGTACTTGCCATACAAATGTTTCTACCATCTTAAGTATCTCGAAAACAGCTCTAACGATTGATTAAAAAAAGTGTGGGCACTACCATAGGTATGGTCTACATTTTGGGCAACAATCTTTTTTACATATTTTGTTATTAAAGGTACCTGCCATACAACCATTTTATTGATTTTAAACGGTCCAACGGTTTTTCTATCAAAATTTGTATACAGGAGCTCCTTCGAATTCTAAATAATACCGCATTTCAAAATTTTCGAAAAATTATTTTTTTTGAATTTTGAAAATAAAATAATTTTTTCTTGAAAATACAATACATATTTCGAAAATGGTTGGTCGATTCTTTCTGAAATTTTGGTTTTAAAATTTATATTAATTTAAAATGTTCATACCAATTGTTTTTTTTTTTTTTTTAGAAAAAGTTTGAGAATTTGTTGTATTAAGTGAAAAACGACTTTTAAGATATATTTTGCCTTTTCTATTAAAATCTTTTGCATATAATGAGACCGAATAAAGGAGCAAGTCATGCATTTTATTTTGGTTTGGTTTTTGACTTTCTCATAACCGGCTCTACGGATTTCGATCAAAATTTGTATATTTGATGTCCTTCGCATTTTTGAAAAATTGTTTTTTTTGATTGGGTTGGATTCAATATTTCGAAAACAGGTTTACGATTTTTTTTTTAAATTATGTTTTTAAATTTATATTGTAAAATACTTATAAATTGGCATACCAATATTATTTTATGAAAATATTAAAGAATTTTTAATTATAAAAAATGAAGTTAGAAACGAGTTTAGAAATATATTTAGCTGTTTCTACTAAGAATCTTGCCGTACGATGTGAACCAATATAAATAAAAGGAAGTACGTGCGGTTAAGATTCAGCCGTGCATTTTATTTTATTTAGGGAATAAAAGGTACCTCGTTCAGAAATAAAACAAGTTGTTTTCAAAGAATAACTAAAGCGGTGTTGTATATATTTTTTGTTTGTTAGTTTTTTGTTTTTTTTTTTTTTTCATTTAAAATACAATGCATAATATAATCTATCTATGTTTAATGCTTATATTTATATTGATAAGTAGTTAGGTAATATTAATTATAATTTTTGGCTTTGTCTTTGATTATTTCATCTTAAATAATATCTTATACTTTACAATTTATACAACTACAATTTTACGATTAATATGTTAAATAACTTCACTATATTTATTACAATTAAACGGTTCTAATTTACATTTTATTTAATATGTTAGTTGGTATATTAATTACAGAATATTTATACACATTTATTTTATTGTTTGAAACACATTCATTTTAAAATTGGAAGAATTCGAAAGAAAATAATATTTCAATATTAATTAAAAGATATAAATAGTTGCTCTTTGTAAAAAACTTTTATAAGTTCATGCAGGTTAATTTATACAATATACACACACAAATATTAAAATACTTAATACTTAGGGTTATAGGTATTGACGACAATAGAGGAAGATAGAATAGTATATACGTATGTTTTTAGAGATAAAATTTGTTTTTACATCATAGGAACAAATATATAACTTCTTTTATATAAATATAAGTTTAGTTTTAACGAGTATACATCATTTATTTGAAACCCGTACAGTTGTTTCTAAAAAAAAAGAAAGAAACATTGCTCCACGAAAATCAAAATCATTTTTAGCAGTTCATTTATCTGTAAATCTGTTAAATAGTTTTGCTTTTAAAAGCCATTAAGACGAACAAAACCCATATTTAACTCATACTATATGAAGAAACTGATACCTATGATGACGAATAAGGTAAGTCCTTGCAAGCATTATTATCAATCGATTTGCTATTGACAATTTTCATGTCCACCACTACATCCGCAGCCTTCTATACCAGTGATGACAATGGCGGCCTAGGAGGGCTGCCGTTTCTTGTGTAGTATATTGGTGCACCATGATGATGTGGCGGAGGTGGAGGGACAAACCCCGTGCTCGTACCATCATGATAAAGTACTGGAACTCGAACAAGTCTTTGCGCCGCATGCGCCATATTGGCTATGTTGGCAGCTTCCAGTTCGGCGGCAAGTTGGCGCTTCCATTTGTTGCGACGGTTCTGGAACCATATTTTTACCTGAGTCTCCGTAAGGCGCAAAGAAGCAGCTAAACCAGCACGTTCCGACGAGCTGAGGTATCGCTTCATATCAAATGTTGATTCCAGCTGGAAGACTTGTGCTCTTGAAAAGACCGTTCGAGTCTTCTTTTTCCGTTTGGTGTGGTTAGAACTATCGCCACCATGGGGTGAGGAACCATCAGATGGTCCATCGGTGTTGCAGCCATCGTCTTCCTCAATGATTTCTTGACTTTCATCGTCAGATTCGTTAGAGCTCTGGAGATAGTTTGAGTGGTTGTGATGGTGATTGTTGTTGTGATTCAAGGAAGGTGAGGGTGATTTAGCGTTCGTCGGCAAGGGACTCAGGGAAGGTGAAGGATTTTCCGTAGTATTAGTGGATGAACTGTCTGCAATAAAGAACAAAAATGAGGGATAATGAGTTAGTATTAGTAAGAAATTGATTGGAGTAAATGAAACGTTGAGAAAATCTTTGCAAAGTGCGCATAATCTAAATATTTATATCTATGGCAAATTGTATATGGTAGAACTATAATTGTATATGGGTGTATAAGCGATTGCCAACATTCTAATATCCTATAGTTCGATGAAGTGTTAAAGGAATCTGACAAATACAAGCGCGATATGGGAGAGGATTTCTCCGGTTAATTTACGTTCAATTTCTAATATATTTTTTTTTTATTTTTCCATTGACTATATACGTATCGTCGTAACTATACTTAAAATGATGATTTTTATGTCTAATAGGTGAATTTAATATAAGTGAATAATTTTTTTTTACTTGCGATTATAGGTAATAAGGCAAGTTATGTACTCGTAAAAAATTTTTTTTTCTTACAATCAAACATGACATTACGATCATAGAGAACAACAAAATAGTGGGTCTGAAATTCCGTCTGTCTTTCATTCTGTCATTCTGCCAGTCTGTCTGTCTGTCTGTCCTCGAGTCTACAGGCTAAACGCTTTGATAGATTTGCTTCAAACAAGGTACATATTGTTTTTTCGATAATATGTCCACACGTTTTTTTCATTTTTTTTAAGACGATATAAATACAAATAACAGTAGCTCCCATACATTTTTTTGGCCAAAAACAAAAATCTTATTTTTCTCAAAAACGGCTCCACCGATTTTTATAAAAAAATATCAGATCATTAATGAAGGGAGAGGGTACATTTTAATAGTTTTTTTTTTTGGGAACAAAATTTTTTTTGGTAACTCTAGTAGAGCCATTTTTGTGGTTTTCGATTTTCTGGGAAACGTTTAATCAGATTTTTTTGAAATTGTTTACGCAGCAGCCCCTGGAAAGTTTAAACACTATTGTATACCAACATTTTTTTTGAAATTAATTTTTTTTTTTTTGAAAATTCAGAATTTCGAAAACGACTTAATAGATTATTTCGAAACTTCATATTTAGAAGTTTTTTTGACATTATCTTGAATAGTTAAAAAAAACTATTTTTCTAAAATAAAAACAACAGTACCTCCAATACAAATGTTAAAAAACCTTTAAGAAAAAAATGTATTTCTCGAAAACGGCTGCAAGAATTTTTATAAAAAAAAATTCTTATTATTTAATTACAGTTCACTTTCAAGTATAAAAATATTTCTTTTTGCGTACTTATTAACGGTACTTCCCATAGAACCTTTTCATATTTTCGTCTTTCTCAATATTGGATAAGCCGATTAAAAAGTGTTTTCTTAGACAAATGCTCCCTAAAATTGTTAAGAAAACTGCATACCCAAATTTTCAAAAAAAAAAAAAGTTTTTCGATTTTTAAGAAATAAATAAAAAAATTGTTTTGAAAAATCGATTTTTCAAAAACCAGTCACAGAATTATTTTTTAAATTTGAATGTTATATGTATATTAATAATATCTTCAAAATGGCGTTTCAATTTTTTTTTTTTAAATGTTTTCAAAATTTTATAATTTATTGAAAAACCACTCCAACGATTTTTGATTTGTTTCGTATATTCTTATTTATAAACGAATTCAAACTGCATCTTTGTTTTCCCTCAAACTATGAAGACTAAGCAATATAAAAACATTAAATATGTATCTTATCCATGTATTTCTACTTTATTATTATTCCCTTTTTACTAATTTTTGCCTACATCACTGAATACTAAATACAATGTATGCCCTTATACATTTATGTATATATACATATATGTGTCTAAAAATCACAAGAATCTTATGTGTGCATAGTGCACCTAAATTATAAAGTTATATGCATATAGCTACCTACCCACCTACATCCTTCATTATTATATGAACATTATTAGTATTAAATTCGGAGAACAGATGGTAGATTTAAGTACATAACCCAGATCGTTTTATTTTCACGGGGTGAACCATATGGGTTATTGGCGATAATAAAACATGACGATTATCACATACAAATAAATGTACAAGATATATCAAAATTTGTTTCGCTAACATTTTAATGTTGTTTGGTTCTTCATAATTATGTATATAAATAAACAAAGTACAGCAATGACAAATGAAAAAAATTAATTCTTCGATTTAGAATGTAGATCGTTCATGGTAAAGCCATACAGGCAGACAGTCAAACGTGTAGGTAGGTATATCACATACAATTTTATCAATTTCAAAATAAACGGTGATTTTTTAAGAGCTTGGTTTTTGAAAATTCAAAAAAACACAGAAACTTGTAAAAATGAAATTTTTATTTGGATCGATAAATTAATTTCTGTCATTTACTTTTTAAAAATAATTTCACTTAAATGTTGCCCGCGGCTACGCTTCAGGTGGTCCATTCTGAAGGTCCAATTTTGGGAAACATTTTCACACATTTCGGCCGGAATCTCACCAATGACGCGTTCAATGTTGGCTTCCAAGGCAGCAATCGTGTTTGGCTTGCCCCCATAGACAATAGACTTAACATATCCCCACAAAAAATAGTCTAACGGGGTCAAATCACATGATCTTGGTGGCCAATTGACTGCGCCAAAACGTGAGATCAACTGCTCACCAAATTCGCCCCTCAATTGATGCATGGTTTCGCGTGCAGTGTGGCATGTGGCACCGTCCTGTTGGAACCACATGTCGACCGAGTTCAATTCTTGCATTTTTGGCAAAAAAAAATCTGTTATCAACGGTACCTTTCTCCATTGACCGTAACCCTGCGTCCTTCATCGTCCTTGAAGAAGTACGGCCCAATGATGCCGCCTGCCCATAAACCGCACCAAACAGTGCATTTTTCGGGATGCGTTGGTAGCTGCTGAATTGCCTCTGGCTGCTCTTCACTCCAAATACGGCAATTCTGCTTATTCACGTATCCATTTAGCCAAAAATGAGCCTCGTCGCTGAAGACAATTTTGCGATAAAAAAACGGATCCTCATCCAACTTTTCTAAGGCCCATTCACCGAAAATTCTACGTTGTGGTAGGTCGCCTGGCTTCAATTCTTGCACCAGCTGTATTTTGTATGGCTTTAAACCAAGATCTTTGCGTAAAATCTTCCAGGTGGTCGAATAACACAAACCCAATTGCTGCGATCGGCGCCGAATGGACATATCGCGATCTTCAGCAACACTGGCGGATGCAGCAGCAATATTCTCTTCGGATTAATGTCCAATAAAGTGAAACTGGTGCGAAATTTGGTCACAATGAGCTGAATAGCCTGCTCGGTGGGTCGATTATGACGACCATAAAACGGACGTAGCTTGCGAAACACATTTTTCACAGAGCACGAATTTTGATAATAAATTTCAATAATTTGCAAACGTTGTTCAGGCGTAAGTCTATTCATGATGAAATGGCAAACAATACTGAATCGAAATGTCAAATGTTCGTGGAATTTGTCATGTGTGATCTGTCAAAAATATAAACGTCAAAAACCAAGTAGCAAAAAACTCACCCGTTATTTCTTGCTTTCAGACACCAGAAATACTTACATCAAAGCTGGCTTAGAAACAGAATATGATTTTTTTAAATAACCAGCGCAGTGTGTGTGCTCTTGTGACTCGAAAGCTTAAGTTAAATAAATAATGTTAAGAACCAAATAACGAAGCACCAAGGTATGTGTCTATGAGAACTCACAATAATGGGGGTCTTCAACTATATGCACTTATGGCAGCTTTACCTCCCAAGTGACACACTTTGTTACTATGAAGTCATGGCGACTTCTATGTTGTAACTTTAGGCGGTCACGCTAAAGTTACAAATAAGTCGCTACAACCTCTCTGCAACCAAAAAGCGCAAAAATGGCCTTTATTAGCAACTAAATTCTAGTTCCTATTGCGTATGGAACTGGTAGCATGAAAGGAAAAGAGCATACCTTTGAAGGCGATTTGCTGGCAGTAGTGGTATGCCTTTTTTGGAACCAAAAATTGAAACGAGTGGTTAACTATCAGATAACAAAATGAACTCTTTCGCAAACAAATATTGATGAATCTTCCTAACACCAAAAACAATCGCGAGTGCCTCCTTTTTCACTTGTGCATAATTTGTTTCGGAATCTGATAGCTTCCGAGATGAAAAACAAATTGGGCGTTTTACTCCACTTTCATTAACATGAACAAACACCGCCGCTAAGCCGTTTGGGCTTGCGTCCACAATGAGCTTATTTGGCACTTTGGGATCATAATGAGCTAACACCCGATTCGACGATAACAACTATTCATCCCGATGAACGAATCTACTTGAACAGCGCCCCATTCGAACTTATTATCATTTTTTAATAATGTATACAAGTAGCTAGCCTTATATGCCAAATCCGGCATGAAACTCCTGTAAAAATTGATCGCACCTAGAAATGATTGCAGCTCTTTTACTGAACTAGGACATGGAAGCTTCGTGATATCTTCAACACGTTTTGGATCCTTATGTAGCCCGTGCTTGTCTATGACATGCCCCAAATATTTTACAGACTCTACAAAAAAACTACACTTTTCTTTAGCAACGTTAAGACCGGCATTTTTTAAACGATTTAAAATTTCAGCTAATCTTTTTAAATGTGCTTCTTTGTTATCAGCCGTTATAAGTAAATCGTCATTGAAAACTACTAACTATATCTAAATCCATCAACAATTTGTCCATCTCTTTCTGGAAAATAGCAGCAGCTGGAGCAATGCAATAAACTAGCCTTGTACTTCTTAGCAACCCTTTAGTTGTACTTATCGTGGTCAAGTTTATGGATTTTTCATCCAGAACTAACTGCTGGTATGCAGATGACAGATCGATCTTTGTGAATGACTTCCCATTTTGAAATTTCACGAAAATTTCGTCGATAGTCGGTAACTGGTGCTGTCCCCCTCAATAACCTGATTAACAATCATTTTATAATCTCCGCAAATGTGAACTGTGCCGTTCTTTTTTAAAATAGGGACGATCGGCGTTCCCCATTCGCTGTGACCGACCCGTTCATAATCCCATAATTGAACTAAATCATCTAGAGCCCTCTCCACCTTCTCCCTTATGTGAAAGGGTAATCGACGAGGTTTAAAAAACTTTGGAATAGCATTCTTCTTTATATGTAAAGAAATTTGTCTCTTGTTGTACATACCTAGTTTCCCATCAAAAATTTCACCAAACTTGGATTAAACATGTGCTAAATCTTGGTCTTTAATATTAATGAAATTAATTTCTTTAATCCGTACGTTAAACGCGAACATCCAATTTCTACCAAGAATTGGCGGGAAACCATTTTTATCACATGAATGTCTAACATTTTACAATTATTGGCATAAATTACCTTGAGATTACAAAATCCAAGAGGAGTTATAGCTCCGCCGTTATAATTACGAAGCGTCACACTCGTTTTCTCCAATTTACAGTTTGAATTTTTTTTTTATAATCATCGTCAGATATTGCTGTAATTGCCGACCAGCTATCAATTTGCATGCACATTTTTTTACCGTTCACAATAACATTAGCCGTGATAAGTCTTAAACTAGAATTTGTACTGCAATAAAATAAGGACAAATCGTTATCGTTACTTACATAATTACACTCTTTGTTAAATTTATTATTAATTTTCTTGGGACAATTTTCTTAAAATGGCCCTTTAGCAGATATAATTTTTAAATCTACATTGACCTTCATTATGGTTTGTGTAACCGCACACTTTGCATTGCCCACCCTTACAGCTTGATGATGGTGATTGATGCGAAGTTGATACCGCTTCAACTTTTCCGCTACATTTCATATTATTACCGCTCTTTTTCTGGATAACCTACACGCTTGCTGGTTCTTCTTTTATGGCATCTTCTGGGACGTCATACTGCCTTTTTATGCACTCGACAGACAAAGCCATTTCTAACGCCCTTTGAAACGTCAGCTCACTCGCCTTCTCCAGGAATAGTTTGTCTCTTTCAGGGCCTTTTGGTAGACCCATCACAAACCTGTCTCTCAACGCTACGTTTAAACGAGTATCAAAGGAACAATTTACGGTCAAAGCTCTTAGCCTTGCTGCATTCTTGTAAGGTTTCATCATCGTGTTTCATAGCCTCATAAAATTTTCTTCTCTCAGCAAACACTGAAAACGATGGCTTGAAATGATTTTCCATCGCTGTTATAATCTTATTGTGTGCTGTGGTGGCATATTTAGGAGCCCTGGGATGCATGATTTCTTTAAGAAAACAAAGTCTTCTCTCAATGAGACCACTCACCAATACTGACTTCCACCTCTTCTCCCCAGCTGCGTCTTCCAAATTATTGGCGATGAAAAACTGCTTGATTTGGATCTTGAAAAGATTCCAATCATTTTCTTTAAAATCGTAGGTTGCAGTTCTGCCTAAGTACGCCATGATTCTTGTTACTTTTTTTTTATTTGTAAATTTCCTCGTCGCCAGTTGTAACGTCTCGAATCAAAGACAGTCTTTTCAATACTCAATTTTATTACATTTTAAAATATTCTTGCTTCCTAATTACATTATCTTCTTAATTACTACTTTACAATAATTCTAGTATTGTGCATAAGTGTTAGTGAACTTACGTTCTAAGTTCTATGAACAGCTATGATTTGTATTTGTCGTATAAGGGTATCTAAACACTTCAAACCTTTTTTTTAATTCCCTACTCCAGAATTAAATACATAGGGATTTTTAGCTAGATTCAGACCTTTTTGCATACTTGAACATATCTTAACGCTCGTTAATGTTTTATTGTTTAGTTGTGGGAGGGTTTATTTATATAGAAAAATTACGATTCATACGCTAAACAAATTTTAATTCCTGGATATTTTTCTACTCTAAATTGCAAATGGAAAATGAAACCCTTTAGTGACTCATTTAGTGTTTACTTAGTCTTCATTGACACCGTTTTAGTAACTAAGGAGTTTCATAAAATTTTTTTGAAAAAAATTAAAAAAATAAATTAAAAATAATTAAAAAAATTAAATTTCTTTCATTAGTGAAGTTACAAATAATATGTCCTAGTAATGAAACCTCTTTGTGACTGCTTAGTAGCAATTTAGTAACAACAGATGTAGTAAAAACATCTGTCAAACTTACTAAATAGAAACAAAAAGTTTTGACTATTGTCAGCATCATACATAACAAGAACATTTTTATAAACTTGATTATTCTAATAAGCATTGTGCAAAAAAAAATAATATAAAAATAGATTTTTGCGTAGTGCAAATAAGAAAAACAGTTAATGCAACCCCAATTATAGAAATTGTGCCCAAGAAATGGGTTTTGGGTTAATATTATCTTAGGCCACCACCCCGGTGGGTAACGTTGTCAAAGGATCCGGAATCTGTGCCTGATGTTAGTAATTGGAAATCATTTCCATGCAAATTAATAGCTGCAAATAAATCCCTCGGGGATGCAGAAAAGATAACTGATAGTCAGCAATATAGTACAGACTCTGATGATAATTTATCGCGATCAACCCGGAAAACGTCGCCACAAAACCACCAAAATTCAAGTTCTCAACTTTTGCTCTTTCAGAACCTGTGACAAAAATCCTCCGGTAAGTTTTTCGTAGCTTAGATCATACATATATATGAAAATTCACTTTCTTAATTACATGCCGAATTGAGAATTTCCCCATCCGTTGATGAACCCCCATCTCCCCAAAACAGTAAACCATATAACCATCAACCATATAACCTGGAAACAAATAATAAGAAAAACGAAAATCATGACATCATTTTTTACATGGACGAAACTGGCCAAATACTCCAGTCAAACCACATGCACCAGGAAGAATCTGTTTTTGCTACAGACTCAACGGGAGTAGATGCACAAATTTTTGGGTCATTGACAACAGAAACCCTGCAAAGACTCGAACAAAAAATTGACATGTAAGGTGAAGCTCTGCGACGACAGGAGCAATTGATTGGGAAACATGGCGGGGCTTTGAGCAAGTGCATGGACTTCATGATGAACATGGAAAAGTTCCGTAAGGAGCAAATTTGAAGAAGCCGGGACATAACTTTTCAATAATTCCAGTAGTGAATTCAAGGCAGCACGAGTAATCTGGAAAATTCTACAGTCGGCACAGGAAGACTTTCGTAATTTTGCTCGTCATTATCATTAATTTGAATTGGCATAGCCGGAAAAATTAAATTATCCTCTAAATTTTCAACACTAGCCATACGAATTTTACGACCATTTGAATTACTCTTTTGAACTATATTTACTCCAATGTTTTTACTTGGTTGTAGAAAAATTTTATATTTCCCAAGAAAAGATCTCTTTTTCTTCCCGAAACTACCATTTCTTTTTAATCTCTTCCATAAATTTATATAATTGTTATTTAATTTATTTGGCGCCATTTTGTGAAGGAAAATAATAAACAACAATATTTGACACTATGACTTATGACAAAAGTAGTAATTGTGGTGTTACATTCAAGTTATTAATCTTACTTTGTCTGTATTCAGACCCTGTGAAGTATTCAAGGTTTACGTTTCTTTAAGTTCCATATGAGTTGCAATTCAGTTTTCCATAACATGTCAACATTGTGTTACTGTTGAGTCACTCGCAAGTTCCAAAGATGAAAGTTACTGAATTCTTTCAATTTCAGTTACAATCAAAATCAGTTTCAAGTTAGATTGTAATGAAACTGTGGTGTAACTTCTTAGTAACTTATATTCAGAGCCATTACTTTTCAGTCGCAAGCTATAGATGGAAAAACCTTTATGTAACATAAATGGAACTCATATTATTTTAGTTTTTTGGGAAAAGTTGACAAACTTTTCAGAAAAATCTAAGCAACTCAATTGTTTCAGAAAAACTTCAAAATTCAAATGTGTGCCACTTGGGCTATTTGTATAAATGATTTTGTAAGAAATTTGCTTTTATACATATGTATATGATTATTACCTTGTAACCTATAATATGTTCACTTATCCTACTTCAAATGAAACAATTTCTGACATGAAAACAACTGCCAACAATTTGCAAAAGGCTTAAGCCAAGAATTCCGTTAAACGCATTCTTGTGCTAATTCACAAGGGTTACATATTACAGTTCGAAATCTTTCGACTATGCCAATAATTTGCAGGTCCGACAGTTCACTTCTATTTTTCGCAGTTACCCCAAAGCTGACACCACTTCTTTAACCCTTTACATAAAAGAAATTACAATGAGCAAGGTGAAACAACTTTTTTTTAATTCGCCAATCAATTTGTACCTTCCCCCACGATGTCATAGAATTGGTAACTGAATTAATTTCGCCTGCATTGCTTTCTGTTTAAAACCTTCTCGTCCCCTCGGGTGTTTGTTGCATTTAGCGACGGATTCGTATAAGCAACCGAAATCATTGCCACTTTAACTGAATGAAGCCTACCAAAGGCATGTAAAAAAAGTTTTTGTTTATTAATTAAAAACTAAAATGTCTGTATCGGTTGAAACTACTTACTCTTAAAGCTACAATTGCATTATAAGTATACATACATACACATACCCAAAATAACTTATGAGAACCAAAACTCTTTTTTTCTACATATATTAAAAAAAAGAGTTGGGGTCAAAATTCTTTTCTTATTCTGCTCGCCGAAATTTTGCTTTTCAAAATTCTGCTCAAAAACATTCTGCAAATAATAAAGAAAACAAAGGTTTGAAAAATTTTAAAAAGCGCGCGCGCTGATAAATCAGAGCATACTCTTAATTTCTCAAGATTTTAATAAAAAAAATATTTTTTTTGTCGGTCAACTTTTGTTAAGGAAATTATTCAGTTAGTGTCTATTAAAGAAAAAAAAGAAAAAATGTTTCGAGGAACAAACAAATATAAAGAATTATAAAAAAGGGAACCGATCTAAGTCACATTGGCTATCTTAGGCGCATTTCAAAAAACATTATTCTCTTTGCTTTTTTGCTTGTTTTGTTCTGTAATTTTACTTGCGATTATATGTACTAAATATAAGACAAGTTATGCATTCGTAAAAAAAAAAAAATTCTAACGATCACACATGACATTACGATCATAGAGAAGCTTAAAAAAGTGATCGACAAAAAATGTCTGTCTGTCTGTCAGTCTGTGCGTCTGTATGTATAACGAGCTGCAGCCTAAACGGCGTAAGCGATTACCTTCAAATTTGGAATGTGTGATTATTTTGGCATTTTTCAGAGGTTAAATTGAAATTTTATTTTTAGTCCTAAAAATAACGGTACCTTGAAGGAAAATCTTATTTTTCTCGAAAACGGCTCCAACGATTTTGATAAACATTTTCCAGAATTTTTTTGTAGTTAATAGCTATCATTTCATATGAATCAAGTTTTCGGGGAAAAGTCTATTAACCGTACCTTTCATAGAACGGTTTTTTTAAATTTGGGACTTTCTCTGTACCTGTACATTGGATTTCCGTCAAATTTTATATCTGCAAAGACCTAGATAGCGAAAATTATTCTGCATATTAAAATTTTAAATAACTTTTTTTTTATAATTAAAATTCATTTTTGAAATTTTTATTTGAAAAATCAATATTTTTAAAACTAATA
The DNA here is from genome assembly GCA_910595825.1 of Philhelius pedissequus. Classification (NCBI taxonomy): domain Eukaryota; kingdom Metazoa; phylum Arthropoda; class Insecta; order Diptera; family Syrphidae; genus Philhelius; species Philhelius pedissequus. The sequence goes on from OU343161.1 coordinate 139,089,624, forward strand.
AAAAAAAATAATTTTAAATTATATGATCACATGTATATTAATAAACTCTAAAATACTGCATACCAAAATTTAAAAAAAAAAATGTTTTCAAAAACTAAAAATAAAAAACCGGATTTCATCAAAATCCGTCCTACAATTTTCGAGATACTTTTATTACAAGATTTTTAATTGATCCGTGGCATCTAATGGTGTTTTTGGTTTTTTCGAGAAACCGATTAAAGTGATGGTTTTGACAGTTTTTATAAGTTTAAAAACGAGTTTTACCCAACTATACAGCATTCACTTTCATTATATAGATATGTATGTACATATCTATATACCTAGGTTCTCTATGTATACATAGGTAGGTACATATTACCCTCTTAATTTTCATAATTCAAATCCATTTATATATATATTTGTACGTAGGTACCTATGTAACCATTCCTTGGATCATATGTATTCCACAATTCATTATATCAAGGTAATCAATCAATGTGATCTTACCTACATCGACTTTAATCCTGCAAAGTGTAACTAGATAACCATACCTACTAACAGCGTCAGTGGTTACAGTGGCCGCTAGCTGTTAAACAAAAAATAACTAACTAACACACTTAGCCCAAAAAAAGGACAATTGTGTGTGATACCACAGGAGTTGGGTTTTTTACCCCAAAAGAGCTTAAAACCAAAGCTACCTAAAAGTTGTTAGTTAAAAGAGCAAGTTCGTACGATCCAGTTGATGTTGATGTTGATGTTGATGTTGATGTTGATGTTGATGTTGATGTTGATGTTGATGTTGATGTTGATGTTGATGTTGATGTTGATGTTGATGTTGATGTTGATGTTGATGTTGATGTTGATGTTGATGTTGATGTTGATGTTGATGTTGATGTTGATGTTGATGTTGATGTTGATGTTGATGTTGATGTTGATGTTGATGTTGATGTTGATGTTGATGTTGATGTTGATGTTGATGTTGATGTTGATGTTGATGTTGATGTTGATGGTGATGTTGATGTTGATGTTGATGTTGATGTTGATGTTGATGTTGATGTTGATGTTGATGTTGATGTTGATGTTGATGTTGATGTTGATGTTGATGTTGATGTTGATGTTGATGTTGATGTTGATGTTGATGTTGATGTTGATGTTGATGTTGATGTTGATGTTGATGTTGATGTTGATGTTGATGTTGATGTTGATGTTGATGTTGATGTTGATGTTGATGTTGATGTTGATGTTGATGTTGATGTTGATGTTGATGTTGATGTTGATGTTGATGTTGATGGTGATGTTGATGTTGATGTTGATGTTGATGTTGATGTTGATGTTGATGTTGATGTTGATGTTGATGTTGATGTTGATGTTGATGTTGATGTTGATGTTGATGTTGATGTTGATGTTGATGTTGATGTTGATGTTGATGTTGATGTTGATGTTGATGTTGATGTTGATGTTGATGTTGATGTTGATGTTGATGTTGATGTTGATGTTGATGTTGATGTTGATGTTGATGTTGATGTTGATGTTGATGTTGATGTTGATGTTGATGTTGATGTTGATGTTGATGTTGATGTTGATGTTGATGTTGATGTTGATGTTGATGTTGATGTTGATGTTGATGTTGATGTTGATGTTGATGTTGATGTTGATGTTGATGTTGATGTTGATGTTGATGTTGATGTTGATGTTGATGTTGATGTTGATGTTGATGTTGATGTTGATGTTGATGTTGATGTTGATGTTGATGTTGATGTTGATGTTGATGTTGATGTTGATGTTGATGTTGATGTTGATGTTGATGTTGATGTTGATGTTGATGTTGATGTTGATGTTGATGTTGATGTTGATGTTGATGTTGATGTTGATGTTGATGTTGATGTTGATGTTGATGTTGATGTTGATGTTGATGTTGATGTTGATGTTGATGTTGATGTTGATGTTGATGTTGATGTTGATGTTGATGTTGATGTTGATGTTGATGTTGATGTTGATGTTGATGTTGATGTTGATGTTGATGTTGATGTTGATGTTGATGTTGATGTTGATGTTGATGTTGATGTTGATGTTGATGTTGATGTTGATGTTGATGTTGATGTTGATGTTGATGTTGATGTTGATGTTGATGTTGATGTTGATGTTGATGTTGATGTTGATGTTGATGTTGATGTTGATGTTGATGTTGATGTTGATGTTGATGTTGATGTTGATGTTGATGTTGATGTTGATGTTGATGTTGATGTTGATGTTGATGTTGATGTTGATGTTGATGTTGATGTTGATGTTGATGTTGATGTTGATGTTGATGTTGATGTTGATGTTGATGTTGATGTTGATGTTGATGTTGATGTTGATGTTGATGTTGATGTTGATGTTGATGTTGATGTTGATGTTGATGTTGATGTTGATGTTGATGTTGATGTTGATGTTGATGTTGATGTTGATGTTGATGTTGATGTTGATGTTGATGTTCATGTTGATGTTGATGTTGATGTTGATGTTGATGTTGATGTTGATGTTGATGTTGATGTTGATGTTGATGTTGATGTTGATGTTGATGTTGATGTTGATGTTGATGTTGATGTTGATGTTGATGTTGATGTTGATGTTGATGTTGATGTTGATGTTGATGTTGATGTTGATGTTGATGTTGATGTTGATGTTGATGTTGATGTTGATGTTGATGTTGATGTTGATGTTGATGTTGATGTTGATGTTGATGTTGATGTTGATGTTGATGTTGATGTTGATGTTGATGTTGATGTTGATGTTGATGTTGATGTTGATGTTGATGTTGATGTTGATGTTGATGTTGATGTTGATGTTGATGTTGATGTTGATGTTGATGTTGATGTTGATGTTGATGTTGATGTTGATGTTGATGTTGATGTTGATGTTGATGTTGATGTTGATGTTGATGTTGATGTTGATGTTGATGTTGATGTTGATGTTGATGTTGATGTTGATGTTGATGTTGATGTTGATGTTGATGTTGATGTTGATGTTGATGTTGATGTTGATGTTGATGTTGATGTTGATGTTGATGTTGATGTTGATGTTGATGTTGATGTTGATGTTGATGTTGATGTTGATGTTGATGTTGATGTTGATGTTGATGTTGATGTTGATGTTGATGTTGATGTTGATGTTGATGTTGATGTTGATGTTGATGTTGATGTTGATGTTGATGTTGATGTTGATGTTGATGTTGATGTTGATGTTGATGTTGATGTTGATGTTGATGTTGATGTTGATGTTGATGTTGATGTTGATGTTGATGTTGATGTTGATGTTGATGTTGATGTTGATGTTGATGTTGATGTTGATGTTGATGTTGATGTTGATGTTGATGTTGATGTTGATGTTGATGTTGATGTTGATGTTGATGTTGATGTTGATGTTGATGTTGATGTTGATGTTGATGTTGATGTTGATGTTGATGTTGATGTTGATGTTGATGTTGATGTTAATGTTGATGTTGATGTTGATGTTGACGTTGATGTTGTTGGTGTTGTTGTTGTTGTTGTTGTTGTTGTTTATGATGTTGTTGTTGGTGGTGTTATTGTTGTTGTTGTTGTTGGTGTTGTTTTTGTTGGTGGTGTTATTATGGTTGTTGTTGTTGTTGTTGTTGTTGTTGTTGTTGTTGTTGTTGTTGTTGTTGTTGTTGTTGTTGTTGTTGTTGTTGTTGTTGTTGTTGTTGTTGTTGTTGTTGTTGTTGTTGTTGTTGTTGTTGTTGTTGTTGTTGTTGTTGTTGTTGTTGTTGTTGTTGTTGTTGTTGTTGTTGTTGTTGTTGTTGTTGTTGTTGTTGTTGTTGGTATTGTTGTTGTTGTTGGTGCGGTTGTTGGTTTTGCTGTTGATGATGTTTTTGTTTTTGTTGGTTTTGGTGCTGTAGTTGTCGGTGTTTGATGATGTTGTTGTTGTTGTTGTTGTTGTTGGTATTGTTGTTGTTGTTGATGTTATTATTGTTGTTGTTGGTGTTGTTGTTGTTGTTGTTGTTGTTGCTGTTGTTGTTGTTGTTGTTGTTGTTGTTGTTGTTGTTGTTGTTGTTGTTGTTGTTGGTGTTGTTGTTGTTGTTGTTGTTGTTGTTGTTGTTGTTGTTGTTGTTGTTGTTGTTGTTGTTGTTGTTGTTGTTGTTGTTGTTGTTGTTGTTGTTGTTGTTGTTATTGCTGTTGTTGTTCTTGTTGTTGTTGTTGTTGTTGTTGTTGTTGTTGTTGTTGTTGTTGTTGTTGTTGTTGTAGTTGTTGTTGTTGTTGTTGATAATGTGGTTGTGGTTGAGTTGTTTTATATTTGCTTATTTCACTTAGTGCAGGTGAATTTCAGGCTTGCATCAGGGTGTGGTTATTTGTTCTTCTTTGCTATTCAAAGTTAATGTGCTTACTACAACCAGGTTCATTATCTTTGTTGGATTTTGGTAAAAATGTTTTGATGAGAAATTCGTTCGCACTCTGTTGCTTTAAGAATTTTCTTAGTGGGTTATTCATTGCTTGTGTTTTATGATTCAGTTCTGTTGATCCAATTATCGTTGTGGTTGGTTTTATTTTGTTGACGTTCATAGCTTTTAACTGCTGTGATGGCGAACTTTCAGTTGAACGAATTCTTTTTCTTGTGTTTTCTGTGTTATTGTCTGTATTTTCATACCAAACTTCCCCTTCTACTACCTTAAAATATGCTCTCTTACCCTGTTGCTTGAACCCAATTAGTTTTGGCAAGAGTCGTTTTCTTTCCGCAAGTATCGCTTTCGGGAGAGCTTCTGCGAAACTATATTTGTAGAGCTTTTTTTTCTTGCCAAGAGTATCTTTTGTTTTATTTCGAAGCACTTTAATGTTAGACATATTGGTCAACTTTTACCTTGGGATTTTTTACCTAAACGGAAGCAGTTTTCGATACCGTTTGATGTTAATTGAAAGTCTTTGTTGCTATTATTTACAATATTCATAATAATTAATTTAAGCTCTTCGGAATTTTTTTCAGCTTCCTCAACTTTAAAAATAATTAAATTATTTTTCCTTAATCCCACTTCAATTTGCGTAATTCTTTTTTCTTTCTTCAGACACATAAGTTCTTGTTTTTCTCTGTGCTTCTAGAATTTTCTCTAACTTGTCCACTGCAATTATTCCTATTTTCTCATCAGTATTTTGAATCATCCTGTCTGTAGCTTTTTAATGGTATGAAAGATCTCTTCTTTTTGGTCTTTTCAAAGTGCATTCAGTACATCCAAAGTTATTTCCATTTTATCAATGAAGTATTGTTTGGTACTTTTTGGTACTATTTGGTTTCTGGTGACGACCCTGGACAATTGGGAAGTTCTACATTATCCGCAAGATGGATTTTATTAGCTGTCAATGGGAAATGCAACTGGCAGCTTCTTATTTTGACGTTTGTTAATCGTGGTTTGTTTTGTAGGATGAATCTGTGAGACTTATATACAATCTGGGAACTTTTTGGTAAATAATTGATTAAATTACCACTTTTTTTTCTCTCTTGAGTAATTTATAACTAACGTTTTCCTATATATTTTTTTCTTTAACGCAAAAAAGGACAATTTAAAATGAAATTCACAGGGAAATACCTTATCCCTCAGCAAGGCTTTGGGAATTTATTGTCGTTCTGTTCAGTTCTTATTTCAAGCCACCTTAGCCATGTTATGGAAACGCCCCACAATAAATTCAAAAGACATATCATTTCGGAACAAAATTATTCTAAAGAAAATTTAATAGGAATTTTCAAACGTTTCCTAGACGCAGACGAAAACAAAAAACAAATCATGGAAACATACTATTTCCCTTTTATGTTGAGAAAGATAAAAAAATTCACATCATCATGTACAACTTGTAAAAGTAATAAGTACGAACGCCACCCGAACAACAAAACGCCAACACCTAATAATCCAGGTCATACCGCGCATTTGGATATATTTTCAACACACACATATGTATGTATGTATTTTTAACCCACACATATGTATACAAGGTCATAGAACATACAAACACAGTGCCCACAAACGCAATGCATTATGAAATGAACTTGTAAAAATCCAAGGAATTTGATAATTTGCAAGGACGCAAATAATATCTTTGAGTTATCGAGACATTCGGGTTATAGAAATTCGAGTTATGAAACAAAAATTACATGTAAGCTTCAGACTTCGCGCTATTGCCAACCAATTTCATTCGAGCTATCAAATATTCGAGTTATCGAAGTTCGACTGTATATATATATGCGTGTGTGCGTATAATATATACATAATGTAATTACAACTTCAACAAGGCAGGTTACTATAGTGTGGCGGGCGATAAAGACGAATTTAATAATCGCATATTTGAAAAGTCCAACGCACTGATCAATTGCATTTGGATCTATGTAGGTTTTCGATTTTTGAATTCTTTTTTTTAACTCTCTGCCATTGTGAGAAATACGCTCAAGTCACACATAATTTTATGTCATGGAATTTACTTTAAAAGGTAGATTACCAACAGTTGTGTGGTTCAAGGCGGTCATGGGGCTTCACCTCAATTATTTAAATGTCTCGGCTGCTGTTTTGAACTTTGTATAATCATGTTGATGACTAGCAACGCACCCTAAGAGAAACCGAACGGTGAGAGTTGGCTTTTGCACCAGTTGTCGTACAATATAGTATAAGGTTTCTTTTTCATTTACATAGCTGCAAAGAATATCGTATGAAACAAAAATTTAGGGGGTGGGGGTGTTGTTGGTCAGTTAAACCTTTTATTCTGATGTGAAATTTTTGTTTAAGGTGGGTTAGTTGAATCTCTAGTCATTCTCATTGGAGTATGGTGTTTAAGTTGTATGATTGTTGTTCTTATTATTAACAACGCACATAATACAAGTATTTAGGTGCAGGTACATAAATATGCAGGAAACTAAATAAAATAGAATAATATCACTAAAGAAAATAATTAATGTATTCGAACTCTTGATTTGAATGCAATGTTACAGTTTGGTCACCTAGATTTTGTTAGGATATTGATTTAATAAAAGAGCTAAGGGCGTACACAGGATTTTGATCAGAGGTACAAAGTTATTCTTATTCAATAACCAATGCGAAATAAAATGCACGACTGGATCCCACGTACTTGGTCCTATGTTCGATCACAATATATGCAAAAGATTTTTAATAGAAACGGCTAAATGTATTTTTAAAGTCGTTTTGCACTTAATTTTTTCTTATACAAATTTTTAATTTTTTTCTAAAAAAATTGGTACGAACATTTTAAATATTTAATATTTAGAAACAAAATTTCGGAAAAAATCGTCCACTTGTTTTCAAAATATTGAATTTTCAAAAAAAAAATATATTTGTTTTCCAAAATCCAAAAAAAAACAATTTTTTGAAAATTTTGAAATGCAGTATTATTTAGAATTCGAAGGGCTCCTGTATAAAAATTTTGATCGAAATCCGTTAAGCCGTTTGTGAGAAAGTCGAAAATCAATAAAATTGTTGTATGGAAGGTACCGTTAATAACAAAATAAAAAAAAAATCGGCCAAAATGTAGACCATACTTAGAGTAGTACACACACCAAATTTATTCAAAATCGTTGTTTTCGAGATAATTAAGACGGTACAAAAATGTTTATGGCAAATACCGTTATTTTTGGGGCTAAACAATGATTCAAAAATCTATTTTGGACAATCACCTAAAACGCCTAAGCACCCAGTTTGAACAAAATCGGTTCAGCCGTTTAGGCTGTAGATCGTTCTACAGACAGGCAGAGAGACAGACGGAATTGCGGGACCCACTTTTTTAGTATTTTGTATCATAGTAATGTCAACTTTGATTAAAATCCCGAGTTCAAATTTTTATCCAAATGCAAAACTTGCCGGGCCTAAAAAACTTGAACCTTTTTTCCATAATCGAGAACAGCCGCAGATTAATATAAAAGAAAACGTGCCACCCATAAATTAGTTTTTAGTTTTACCCCTAAGGCTGAAAAATATCTAACGGTCCTATTAAAGGGCATAGATTCCTGCACGGAACCACAGGTGATCTTAAATGATACTTACAACAAATGGACGGAACGATTCTACGAACAATTAACAGAAAAATACCGAAATACAAAGAACGTAACCCAACCGACATGTACCGTAATAACCAAGACAAAAGTGGACTGCTGACAAGACTAAAAGGCTTGTACAGACGGGTTACTGACACACGAGATCTGGAGATTAGGACACTGAAGTCGTCGATCAAAAACATCTACCAATATTCATGGTAAAATTTATCGAGACAAAAACTATTCTTTTAGTATTCCGAATCCCTGTTCCTGCCGTTTTATCCCTCTTCTATACAGGTGTTTCCTCGGATTTAGTGGGAGAGAGTGGGGCAGCCATGGGCCATTAGCCACTGGCGCTCTCTCTCAGTATACTCGTACTTAAGAAACCAAAAAATCGATGCAACTGGCGCATTAAATGGAATAGCTCACTATTTATCTAACGCCATGATGACAGACGGGCGCTCTGGTCGAACCACTTTCATACTCGTAAAAGAAAAGCGCAGTAGACATTTGGTCCTCGTCCGCTAGATATTATTCAACCTAGTTTTAACTATATTAATGTAAAAGAAACGTTGTCAACAATTCCCCAAAGTCTAACAACAACTCACCGAAGTAGGTTAATTTCTTATCGCGAGTAGAGCTTAATTTCCAGTTTAGCTTTCCGCATTTTAAATTAATAGTATTGGTCTTCTTTTTTTGTCGCTTAAGTTCTCTTTTTACTTTGTGGTGTGGGTTTTGGAAACATGGAGGGGAAAAATGGTTTGATAATTTACTCCGAAATAAGTTTGTTCGATATTTAATGCTTTCTTCTGGTTCCTCTCAAAAAGTTAGAAAATAGTGGGAAATGGTTGAATTAGTTCATCGTGTTCGCGCGCTCCTGGAAATGATACCAGTGATCGGCGAATTCCACGATGAATTGCGAAAACCAGGGTTTATGTGCGGGTAAGTAGGGCCGCTGGATTTCGTCGACGGTGACACTGTTCTGCAGCATAGCTGACAGTTGCTTACAAGCAAACAATATAGAAGTCTGCGCTCTCCAATTGGCTGAAAGCGCAGGGGAAAAAAGCGCAAAATAGAAGGTTCCAAGAGAGGAAAAAGTTTGCTGGAAGTTCTTCTGGCGAAAAGTCAATTTTTGAGATATCTTATTCGAAGACAGTTTGAGACAAGAATTGAAGAAATTAATTTTGAGTGATTTTTATAGAAAAAATGTTATTTGAGTGACAGTTTAGAAGAAATGTAATTAAACATAAAAGGTGCAAGGAGAACTTGACAAGAACAAAATTAGAGGAAGACAAATAGGGCAGGAAATTTGCAGAGGAGAGGAAATTGGAAAAGGATAAGTTTTTTTAAGTTTTTAATTTGATTATTAAATTTTATACATATTTCATTCCTTATTTGTTGGCAAAATTGGGTTTTTTATTTTGGTGAAATTCGGTTAGTTTTTGTTCCGTTGTTTCTTTCTGAAATTGCAGGACTCGCGACCCTGCTATTAAAATCCGGTTTAGATCTTTCGGGACAAAGTGATAACCTTTCATCCTCTTTGTTCTATTTCGAAGTTGTAAAATCAAATTAAAAGATCTTGGGTTTTAGCCCTCCAGTTTGGAAGGTTTCCCAAGCAAAATATTGAATACAAATATTCTTGATTTGAAATTATAATTTTCATTCTCTTAATTCAAAAATTTTCTTTCACCGTCGCTCTCCGCTTCAAAAGGTTTGGAATTTCCTTTGTGTCAATAAAAATTGCTGCCGCCCTTTTTTTTATTAATTTTTAGTCTCTACGTCATGTGGCAATCATAAAAAAATATAATTCAGTCATTAATTTAGTAATTTTAATCGATCAACGATTAATTTGATCGTGTATCCACCCCCTTATGAACATAGCTGTGGTGGCAGCACTTTAATTATCGCTGCACATTGAAATTGTAATTCGCTTTGACTTTGACAGTCCAAATCGAACTTCGCGATTTATTGTTTCTCGCAAGTCGGTCGCGCCGGTGTTTTATTTCTTTTAATGTTTTTTTTTTTTGTTTCATTGTGAAAATATATTTAGTTAATTCATCATCGCGAAGTAAATTAAAATTGCAATAATTGGCAACCAATTGTGGCTTTGCGTAACATTCGTTTAAATACAAAAGACGGTGAAAAGAAAATATTAAAACCTAGTTGGATAAATTGGGTGTTACAATATATGTAAACGCGATTGTTGATTCAGGGAAGTTTTTTTTTCGAAATTGTTCATGCCTTTTTACTTTCTAATTTTTCTTTCCATTTCAGTGTAAATAACTCGATTTTGGTGATCCTTTATTCCATATAACGCAGTCAATTCTATCCGAAAAATTCAGTATATACATACATCATACATATACCTACAAAATTGGAAATTAAAAAAAAAAGAAAACGTTGTAGAACTCAAGTAAGGTGTTATATTGTTTTATTATCGCATTTTCATTTACATTTGATTAATTATATTACCTACCGCAAATCTATAAAATTCATATCATAAATTCGTACATAAATATAACGTCATACATAATATATTGAATACATAGAGGTTGAACGGTAGAGCACAGTCCATCTATAATCTATTTTTTTTTTGGCTTCAAATGCACATAATATGTTATATTATATGATATTATGTATATATTATATGTACTCTTCGAAACAAGTTGAGTACATTTCTATGACGTCAACCCTTTATATTGTAAATTGTTTGTTCTGAGGTTTTTGAGTGATTTTTTTTAGGAAGTGAGTTAACCCATGTGGTGTACCTACTAAAAAAAAATTGTTCTCATTTTCAAAATATCGACCTAACATCAATTTCAGTTTTAATTCAGTTAGTATATTAATATTAATTTCAGTAGTGTAGTTTTTTCTTTTTTTTTTTAATTTAACTATATGCCTGTAAAACCTAAGGTAGGAAAGCATTTTTTGTTGGCACAGTGGATGTGAGAACCAGGTATTAACTGTCTCATTTTAGCCCATGGGCGGCACCCAATTAATAATGGAGGTATAGAAAAGAATGCGCCTAGCTTGGGGATCGAACCCATTGTGAGTGACTACCGAAAATATTACTTTACAGGAGTTCGGACAGTGCTACCAAGGTAGAAGTTATTCACATAGCTTTTTTTTGAAGTGAAGTGCTCGATATAGCTACGAATGCAAAGGGGATTTCGATTGAGGGTTGATGGTGTTTCGAGCCTTTTTCAGTGAACATAAATATTTTCGATTGAATACATTTGTATTGTTTTTTGGTGGTGACAGTGTTATTTTGAATTTTGTGATTAGTAAATTAATCCTTTAGGGGAAAACAATTTCGAGATTGTTTTGTTGTTTTGGGGATGACCATATTTTCGTGGTGACCATATATAGCTTTAAAAAAAAATTTTCAGTGGTGATCAAATTAAGGAAAACATTTTTGGTGTTGTTTTTTTGGTGATATATGCGGTTTTGTTTTTTGCTTTTGTTGATGAATTTTGTTGAAAATTTAAGATGAACAGGTCGAATATTAATTGACTTTCAAAGTATGAGGTCGTGTATAAGATCAAGGCCCGTGGGTTGAAAAAGCGTTCCCTCGATGACATAAGAAAGACTCTTAGGGCTTTGTTATTGTTAGAGCATGACCAAACATATGGGACAGAAGGTTATAAGTATCCGTTTGCATATGAAGAGCATTTGAAAGCAATTAAGACTAAAATAGTCGACATCAAAACTCTTTTGAAGGAACATCCAAAAAATCCAAAGAGGGCTGAATATTTGAAGGTTAGGGCAAAAATCGAATGGACGTTTAGTAGAACTGGTAGGGCAAAGGCAGTATCAAGTGAAGAGGTTAGTGAAATGGCGGAATCGCGCGGGGAGGTTCTATTGCTATTGGCAACTTTAACCGACGAAGAAGAAGATGAAGAGTTGAGTAAAGAAAAAAATTAGTACTTGAACACCAGTTAAGGAAAAGCATCCGAAAAAGTACAAGCTTACAAAATGCGAGTTCAGAATGTCAACGGCAGGTCGATCCCTGCAACCGGCATTCTGAGCGTAATGAAAAAAATGAAAAATTTGGGTGTAAAGTTCTCCGGTGAGCGATGTGGTTCGTCGGTGAACTGTTTTCTAGAAACAGTACAAGAGTTAAGACAATCGAGAGATGTTTCAGAAACTCGACGTATAAAATCAGCTGTCGGCCTGTTTACAGGGAAGGAGCTTCTGTGGTTTAGGGCAATTAGCGATTCGGTTTTCACTTGGGAAGAACTTGTTATGGAATTGAAATTGGAGTTTTTACACTCCAATTACGATGATCTTTTGTTAGATGAAATTCGGAAACGCACCCAAGGTCAGGATCGCTGTTCCGCTCCTAGACGCTCTTTTGGTTGTGGGTTTATGGGTACAACTCGGAGAGATTGTCGACGTTGTTAGAGACATTGCAAAGGTCTCTTGGCCCAGCAGACCAAGAGCGCCTTCAAAACTAAATTGGTCGCCTGCTGACGACCAGCTGGTAGATTCAGGAAAAATTGGTTTCACTATAGAAAGCAATGGGGCGACAGTCGTCCCTACTTAGGAGTAAATATTTACGGGCTTAGGTTTTTAGGGCTTTTAGATTCAGGAGCTTCCAGGACAATAATCTGTAGGGACGTTTGGAAAATTTTAAAAGAGTTAGAGTAAGGTAGTAGTAATGTTAGGCCGGTACAGTTAGCAGATGGTGCAGGGGTAGAAGTTTTAGGGGTAGTAAATCAACCAATAGTTATGGAGAACAGGTCAGTTCTAGTATTTGTATTTGTATTTTATTTATTTTCGATATGCTATACACATTAAGATATATTATCTTATAAAAAGTGATAGCTTGATATTGGTATATAAATTCAATAAATAAAAGCTAACAGTATTTTGTTTAATAGTTAATATATTATGTTATGAGCAGTTATAATTAAATAATAAACTAATAAATTAATTTAACATTCACAATTTTGAATTTTAATTATTTTTCATATACATATATATTATAAATGAAGTATTATTTCAATTAAAAATGGTATATATACATATTAATTTTCTTTTGAATATTTACTTTATGGCAAAACTCTACATTACTGGCTAGAAAGATAGATTTTAAGTTTATTTCCGAATATTTTGACATTTTCAAGTGCCTTTATATCTCTCGGTAAAGAGTTCCAAAGTTGTAAAGCATTTACAAAGAACTGTCGTTCTGATATAAGACAGGTGTGTCGTGGAATGATAAAAGTACATAGTCTGTTAGAGTTAGAAAAATGTAGACGATAGAAGAGATACTGTGGTTGATGCATTTGATTTATGTTAAAGAGCAGAAGGAGAGTTCGGTACTGTAACAAGTGTTTGAATTGCATATTGTATAAGCTATAAGCAAATTCTGACACATGATCGTATCTTTTAAGACCATAAATATATCTGATCGTGTGGTTGAAAGCAACATTAAATTTACGGAGACTAACAGCATCACACTTACAGTAAATTTCGCAGCCATATGTGAGAAGAGGAATAATCAATGTGTTAGCTAACATTTTTCGAGTTTTTATAGGAGTTAAAAATTGAGAATTCCGAAGCACTCTAAGCAATCCATTAACATTGCCTACAACAACATTTATGTGATTATCCCATAATAATGTGATGTTAAAAATTACCCCTAAGTTCTTAGCTGTTTCCACGAAATATATAGATATATTATTAAGATATAGGCGAGGGAAATATGAAGTATCAAAAGGGTTTCCTAGAAACAACTAAACATTTGGTTTTAGATGGGTTTAGAGACAGACCATTACGTTGAGACCAAATATATATGCTTTCAAGATCCTCGTTTATGTTATTAGCACAATTTTCTATTAGACTTAGAGGGCAACTTAAATAAAGCTGCACATAATCAGAATACATTTGCACTAGCGAAAATTTTAACAAAGAAAACAACTCATTTATGTACAGCGAAAAAGGCATGGGACTCAGAATCGATCCTTGTGGCACACCTTTAGAGACTGGTAATAATAATGAGACCTTATTGGAAATGGAAACGGCCTGTTTTCTTTCACTAAGATACGAGAACAGAAGATTGGCTGAATGTGACGAAAAGTTATGCTGTGTTAAAAGTTTGTGTTCTAGTAGTCTGTGGTTAATAGTGTCGAAAGCTTTCGAGGAATCCAACAGGACCAAGAAACTCACTTTGTCGTCATCAACAGCTTGTCTTAAATTTGACTTAGTCAGCATAAAGCTCTCGACGACATCCGTATAATCAATCCTCGAGAATTCAAATCCGCTTCTTAAATCAGAAGAACGGTTCTCATTAAGATCCTCAGTGATATCTGTTGCTGAAGAAGTAGGTAGCTGTAAGAAACTCTTGTTTAGCTCGTTACAATCAATGTCAAAACAATCATTAGCTACTTTTTTCCTCCTGAATCCAATATCGCGCAGATTATTCCACAGTTTACGACCGTTAATAGCTAAGTTAAGATGATTATTGAAAACCTTAGTTTTTTCTGTCCTTATTTTCGAGACAACTTTATTACGTAACCTACGAAATGCTCTATAGAATTCTGCTAACCTGAATCTCTTCCATCGATAGTAAGCCTGATTTCGCTGAAGCATAAGCGAAGATATTTCTGGCGTAATCCACGGTGGATTTAGATTAGTAAATATTTTTTCTCCTAGAGGAACATGAGAGTTGAAAAGGTGCACCATATCAGATTGAAAGAAATCGGCTTGATCATTGGACGAGGTCATATAATAAATTCTTTCCCATTCAATCATATACACATTTTGTTCCAGTTCTAAATAGTTTATATGCTTAAAGACTCGATATTGGAAACTTACTGGGTGATTTATTATATTGAACTTGAATGTAAGAAATATCAAATCATGTTTCGAAAAAGCCGGAGCGATAAGTTGGTCATAGAAAAGGACTTCACTAATATTGCTAACAAGAAATACATCAAGTAGTGAGCTGTTGGTATTAGTAAAATGAGTTGGTCTATATACGTTAACTGGCGTCATATTAACCGAACTCATACTGTCTGTTAAGATAGATTCGTTCAAGAGGTTGCTGTTAATGTCCCCTCACAAAATAATTTATTCAGTCTGTAAACAGTGCCCAGTAAAAGCTTTTCTTGGCCATTCACAATACCAATCAAAATATACTCCGTATAGACCAAACCTCTCATCGCAAACACCGACACCAGCTTCTGTTGTTTTTTTTTTAATTTTAAAGCCGATTGCAATAATGAGTTGTTTTTCTTCGGCAAGCATTCGCGGAAAAGATCGGGCTTTCAGTTTTCGTCTCAAAGTTGGCGTCGCGCAAGCTAAGTGGTTTATTGTTATTTTGCTTACGGTGTGCAGCAATATATCGAAGTATGGTGTTTTTATCAAATGGTGAATTAAATTTGATTATGATCGATGTGTCGGGTGTGCTTGAAGTCCTTGACCGGGTCCGGAATATATTATCAAGTGTTGGTGGTTTATTTCTGAGTGAAATACTGTTGAAAATCTAGCTAGTACAAATAAATGAAACGACCGGCTTCGAGTAAGAACACACTGCAACTGATTTTATTACATATCGAGAAAGTAATGGAAAAGCTTGAAACTAAATGAACAATGTTTCCAGTGAGAGCATTGCCAAATTTAAATATTCAAATATGTAATTCATTATTATCTCAACACTCCCACTTTTGAATAATTTAAATTTTTAACAAAAATAATTCATTAACTTTAAAAAGGATTATTTACAACTCCAATCAAATCTCTAAATTTTTCAAACTTATCTTTGCTTAAGGCTTTGGTAAAAATGTCTGCAATTTGATGTTCAGAAGGAACATAATTAATATCGAAATCTCCTCTCTCATATCTTTCACGAATAAAGTGATATCGCACATCAATGTGTTTTGTGCGCTTATGGAACTCCGGATTTTTAACTAGCCGGATTGCTCCCTGGTTATCCATATTCAGCTCAGCCACACAAGACCCTTTAACTGGCACTAGTTCTGCAACAAGACGCTGAATCCACACCAAATCTTTAACAGCTTGAGATGCCGCCACGTACTCTGACTCTGTGGTTGATAATGCCACACACTTTTGCCTCTGCGATGCCCAGGATACAGGTCCACCCCCAAACTTAAAAATAAATCCAGAGGTAGATCTTCTTGTGACAATGTCACCAGCGTAATCGGCATCACTGAAACATATCAAAGATAAATTGTTAGCTTTTTTAAAAAGTATACCCATTGCTTTAGTGCCTCTAATGTATTTCAGGATTCTCTTGACTGCATTGACATGCATTTGGGTGGGTGCCTCTAAGTATCGTGATACAACTCCCACTGCAAATGCAATATCTGGCCTGGTAGCTACTGCCAAGTACATAAGGCATCCTACTGCCTCTCTATATGGAAACCGTACTTCCATTTGGGATGAGTCGTCTGCACTTCCAATTACTTCAGCTGGTGTTGAAACAGGCTTACTGTCGGTCATATTAAATCTCTTTAACACTCGCTCTGCATAACTAGTCTGGCGCACATGAATATCCCCCTTTGACGTCCGCGATAATTGCATTCCTAAGAACCATTCAGCATCCAAAAGTGTGATTTCAAATTCTGTCCTTAGATATTCCACTAGTCTCATACCATCTTCTTTCTTCTTTGCTGCTATAAGGCCATCATCGATGTAGATTGTCAATATAAGACGGCTATCAGCATCGTTTCCCATAAAAACACACGGATCCATTTCAGAAGATCGTAAGTTGAATTTCTTGAGCACATGAGTGAATTTTTCGTTCCAGCAACGAGAAGCTTGCTTTAAACCGTATAGACTCTTTCGTAACTTACACACTTTTCCGGAACCATCATCGAATCCAAGAGGTTGACGCATGTAAATGTCCTCATTCAGATCGCCATTCAAAAAGGCTGTTTTAACGTCAAACTGAACCAAAGACAGTCCTTCACAAGCGGCAATGGCAAGAACAGTTCGAATTGAAATAAATTTCGCCACAGGACTGAATGTTTCAACATAGTCTATTCCATATTCTTGGGTAAATCCACGAATTACTAACCTTGCTTTGTATTTTCTCCGCCCATGCGCATCTAAGTTCTTCATTTTATACACCCATCTGTTATCAATGATCTTCCTATTTGCTGGTTTTTTGACCAATTCCCAAGTCCGATTTTTATGTAGACTTTGCACCTCTTCTGCCATCGCTGCTCTCCATTGACGCGCATCAACACAAGAAACTGCTTCTTTATAGCTCATAGGTTCACCTTGAACCAGAAAAGCATGTTTTTCTGCATAGTTTATACAACCTGAACTCTTCCAGCCCTTTGCACTTCGCAATTTATTCCTGTATGACACATTTTTGCTTGAACCAACATCATCCTCATCTATCGAGTCGAAAACATCATCTTTTAAGTAGGCTTCTTCAAAGTTTTCTTCAGATGAACTACTGGAACTCTCCAACTCTCCGCCGTTCAAATGATGCTCTTGCTGATTACTTACAGAACCACGCGCATTATCATGTGTATTATCACCTTCATCCTCATGCAAACAACCATTCAAATCATCATGCAAATCGTCATGGAAATCATCATGCAAATCATCATGCAAATCATCATGCAATTTATCTTCCAAACCACCATAAGAATTTTCGTCTAGATTCTCAGAGTCAGCTTCTTGTGATGAAAACACTATAGACCTGTCTTGATCCCCATCTTTCTGGTTTTGAAGCTCGCCTTCCCTAAATATGACGTCTCTTACAATTTGGATTTGTCTTGACGATGAATTCCAAATGCGACACCCTTTTGTGTTTTCGGCATATCCCATGAACAAACCTTTTTCTGCCTTACTATCAAATTTCTTACGTTTCTGCTTTGGTACATGTATGAACACTGGAGTTCCAAATGTTTTTAGATCTAAGACCTTACATTCACTGCCCCACCAAAGTTCATATGGATTTTTGCCTTTTACTGGACTAACACCAGTCCGATTTAGCACAAAGACTGCTGTGTTAACTGCCTCTGCCCAGGATCCCTTCGATAAACCACTTCCACAGATCATTGTCCTGGCGGCTTCCACAATGGTGCGATTTTCGCGTTCAACACTGCCATTCTGTTCCGGAGTGTAGGGAACTGTAGTTTCATGACGAATAGAGTGCTTGGCAAGAAGTGATCTAACAGCTTCGTTCACGAACTCCGTCCCATTATCTGTACGGAGAGTTCTTACCACATTTCTGCATTCACTTTTAGCTTTGGTTAGGAACTGCTCAATGTATGAACAAACATCTGATTTAGATTTTAAGAAATACACTACCTTGTATCGTGAAAAATGGTCTTTAAACAAAAGGAAGTACCTCGAGCCACCAACTGAGTTTTCTTCCATGGGTCCACATACGTCAGCATGTACAAGCTCGCCCGGTTGGGAAGCCTGAAAACTACTTCGACGAAAAGGTAATCGATGTTGTTTCCCATAGACGCAGTCGTCACATGAAAAATTCTCATCGTCTTTGAATTGGATGCCATCTTTCCTCAGCTGATTGCGAACCTGTACAACGTTTTGGTGTGCCATACGTGTATGCCAAATTTTGAGTGGCAATACCTGATTAGCCACATTCGCTTCCCCAAAGATCGGTGTTTGGACCTTAAAACACATTTTAAAAAGCTGCCCCTGCCGTTCTCCTACAGCCACAACTGAACCATCCTTCTTCACAAACCTGCACTGAAGATTATCAGAAATAATGCTCAAGTTTTTATCTAAAGCCCTAGTCTGCGAAAATAGATTAATCGAAATCTTTGGGACATACAGAACGTCAGACAAATGTTTTTCGCTCCAAATGTTCCCATTAGAAGCAAGAATATTTATGTCGCCAATGCCCTGCGCAAATATCTTTTCTCCGCTCCCTATCTTAATAGCAACAGGATCCGTAAACTCCCTATAGCATGCAAACCATTCTTTTATGCACGTCATATGGTCACTAGCACCAGAATCCAAGTACCAGTTCCCATTTCTTGTGCTATACCTTGCAGTTGACGCATCACAGCCGATTAAAGCTTCTCCTTGAACCTCACCTTGAGTTCCAGTCCATCGGCTTTGATCTTGCTCTTCTATCGCACTACCTCGTCTCTGCACCTCATCTCCTCTTCCAGTCCATCGTGAACTAACTAAACCCGATACCAGTGTACCTCTTCTTCCCTCACTTGAACTTCCAGTCATCACTTTTTCGTCAACGCTGCATATAAGTGCATCACCCCTTCTGCATCTTTAGTTCCAGTCCACTTTCTATGATCACCTGATGCATTTCTCTTAGGACAATCGTTCTTCCAATGACCATGCTCATTACACGAGAAACACTTTCCCCGCTTTGATGATTTTGGATTTTTTTTCTTTGTCTTTTGCTTTGCAACTAACGCAACGGATGAATTCGTCGCATGCGATGACATGCGTGTCTCCACCATGACCAGTCGTGACGTCAGATTTTCCAAGGTTTGCTGCTCTTTCGCTGTCGACTCCCATGCACAGAAAAAATGCTTAAAATTACTTGGAAGTGTCATCAAAACTTTCGTTATGATCATACTTTCAGAGATAATTTCCCCAATATCTCTTAGCTGCCTGACAATGTTCTCTAACCTGGATATGTGTGTTGAGACATCATCATTTGGGTCTTTTTCAAACCCGTAGAATTTTTGCAGCAACATGTGGATATTTGCCTTCGAAGTCTGTTCAAAAACTGACCTTAACTTTACCCATATTTCCAACGCAGTTTTGCAATTAACGATGTGCCGAAGCGGAATAGAACCTATGCTCGTTGCAATAATTCTTTGCGCTTTACTATCAGATTTTATCCAATCTAACAGTCGCTTATCAAAAACGATTTGAGTTTCAGATTCAGCCTTCATCGGAGCCTGGTTTTCTCCATTTACATACTCAAATACCCCAGAGGCATTAAGTAAAATGGAAGCTTTAAATTTCCATACGGAATACTGATCTGCAGTTTGCAGTTGCTCAATTTTATAAGTATTATTCTCCATTCTTACCGACTCCCGTTTTCTTATTTTAATCTATGTACTTCTAAGCTAATCTAAAATTAACAAGGTTCCCAGATTTCAAGCGCATTCCAAAAAATTAAATTAAAAAAAAAAACTTGCTTAACGGCTTTAATTTAACCTCTAATTCTTCCCGCGTATTCTGGGCCCATAACCTGTTGAAAATCTAGCTAGTACAAATAAATGAAACGACCGGCTTCGAGTAAGAACACACTGCAACTGATTTTATTACATATCGAGAAAGTAATGGAAAAGCTTGAAACTAAATGAACAATGTTTCCAGTGAGAGCATTGCCAAATTTAAATATTCAAATATGTAATTCATTATTATCTCAACAAATACACAGGTGATTAAAAATTCGTTTGAGATTTTCGTCGGGTACGAGAGGTATTCCATTCAGAATAGCGTCGCAAGAAACGTTTGGGTTTTCCTGAATTTCCTGTGTCTTAGTTAAAGTGGATAATTTATTTCGAATCGCGGAAATTTCATATTCATTGTTTTTCATTTTGGAAGTGCAAGTGGATAATTCAAGTTTGCCATCTGCGCACGTTTCGTCGAGTTTGAGTTTGTTTACATTGTTTCTAAGCAACATGTAGTCGGTTTTCAAATTAGATTGCATAGACTCCATATCACATACCCGTGTAACTAGATGCGATATTTCGTTTTTGATATCTAACAATTGAGTGTTTATCTAGGCAGAAATCCGGGTTTCAGTTTCTTCTAATTCTTATTAAAATTGAATTTTCAAGACATTATTTTGCGCTTTAAGTTTGTCCTCCATTTTTTTTCCAAATTTCGCTGTCATCCTCAAAGCCTTTTTTCGAATTTTTGAGAGAAGAGTATGAATTGAGCGGTGAATTTAATTTTCGAACACTAATACCAGAACAGTTTGCCATATTCGTGATTTAATTAAAATAAAAAATGTCAGGAATTTATGATTGTTTTTATTAAATATTACTTAAGTGCAGCAACGTTTAAGAAACTACAATGAAAATCAGTTCACGCGTATTAAAAACAATTTTTTAAAAACAACAAGAAGAATATAAGAGAAAACTTTACTATGGAAAAAACTTGAATAAAGGTGAGCCAAATTAAAACACGTCTATACGCTAGCTTTCATCACTTTAATTTAATATTGTACTTATAACTGTAATATTAATAGTTGAGTGCTTAGTCATTCCATTACTACTACTTGCGATGATATTGGGTGCTGACTTTAGGGACCAGTCGGGAATCGTCCCAGATTTACGATCTCGGTATGTGGAGTTTTTCGAATCAGGAGATGTTGGCTTCAGTCGGAACAGAGGAATCGGATTTGAGCGATCAGCAGATCAAAATTCAAAAACTTCTAAAATATTAGACAAGGTTTTTCTTGTTTTTGGAGTCCCGAAGATTGTCATTTGTGACAACGGTCCTCAATTCCGTAGTAAGGAACTTAAAGTTTTATGTCAGGGTTATTTTTCAAACATTAGATTCACTCCAGATTACCATTCAACAGATTGAGACAAAAATCGGAGAAATTAATTTTGCGTGATTTTTATAGAAAAAATCTAATTTGAGTGACATTTTGGAAGAAGTATAATTAAACATAAAAGGTGCGAGGAGAATTTGAGAAGAACAAAATTAGAGGAAGACACACAGGGATGGAAATTTACAGAGGAGAGGAAAATGGAAAAGGATAAGTTTTTAATTTGATTATTAAATTTTATACATATTTCGTTCGTTATTTGTTGGCAAATTTGGGCGTTCTATTTTGGTGAAATTCGGTTAGTTTTTGTTCCGTTGTTTCTTGCTGAAATTGCAGGACTCGCGACCCCGCTATTAAAATCCGCTTTTGTTCTTTCGAGACTAAGGGATAACGTTTTATCCTCTTTGATCTATTTTGAAGTTTTAAAATTAATTCAAAAGATCTTGGGTTTTAGCCTTCCACTTGCAAGGTTTCCAAAGCAAAATAATCAATAGAAATATTCTTTGTTTGAAATTATAATTTTCATTCTTTTAATTCAAAATTTTCTTTCACCGTCGCTCTCCGCCTCAAAAGGTTTGAAATTTCCTTTGTGTCAAAAAAAAATGCCAGCGTCCGTTTTGTTTTCTATTAATTTTCAGTCTCTACGTCTCTATGGCAAACATAAACTAATTTAACTCAGTCACTAATTTAGTAATTTTAATCAATCAACGATTAATTTGCTCGTATACCCACCCCCTTATGAGCATAGGTGTGGTGGCAGCACTTTAATTGTCGCTGCGCATTGCAATTGTAATTCACTTTGACTTTCATAGTCCAAATCGAACTTCGCCATTTATTGTTTCTCGCAAGTCGGTCGCGCCGTTGGTTTTTTTATTTCTTTAAATGTTTACTTTGTTTCCTTGTGAAAATATATTTAGCTAATTCATCATCGCGAAGTAAGTTAAAAGTGCAATACAATTGATCAAACAAAATTATAGGTTGCCCATTAATTTGGTTTCGGACAATAAAATTCGGACCGTTAGCTCTAACCACCCGAGTATGTTCCCAAAAATTAATAAGATATTCAGGAGAAAGAATCAAAACGATATTCCTTGTCTTAAGCTCCAGCGAACGACAGAGAACAGAGACGTATTTCTGACAGCAGGCATAGACCCAGATGATGTCGTCTTGGACGATGACCTTTTTATAATCGAAGATCCGCAGGAGAAAGTGGAGGCTGTGGGCGCTGATTTCCAGCAAGTGTACACGGTGAATGCTAGCATTCGCCCGAATCATCACCTGGAGATCAGAGCTCTGCTTCATCACACCTGGCTGCGGAACGATATAACCGAATGGCGATTTGAAAACCTTGGTTTTAGCGGTTTTAATGATGAAGATTTGACAAACGCCATAATCGCCGACCGAAATAGGCCCAACCCCTGTTAATTTCGAAGTATGAGTTCCAGCTTATCTTCGATTCATTAAAGAAAAAGGAGTCAGCAGGAGTCGATGGTATATCCAACGTTGTACTACGACATTTGCCTCAAGAAGCAGTTGACATTTATACAACACTGTTTAACAACGCGCCGAATAATGCATATTATCCAGTGCGGTGGAAGACAGCTGTGGTGCACCCTCTCCCAAAAAAGGGAAAGGACAACTCCAATCCGGAGAATCTCCGGTCGATAAGTCTTCTTCCGAGTATCAGCAAAATATTTGAAAAGGTTATTAATAGGGCTCTGTTCAAGTGGGCGGAGGACAACAATATCATAGCGGATAATCAGTTCGGTTTTAAGACCGGACATGACACAATTCATCCCGCGTCTAAACTGGTTTCTGATAACCTATGGAACAAAACTAAATAGCACTGTACGCGTTCATGTCTGGTTGATTTGGAGAAGGCCTTCGACACCGTAAGGTTAGAAGGTCTCTATCTAAAGCTTACCAGACTAGATATAAGTAAACCTATATTATATAAGCTTTATGACATGCTAAATGGTAGAAAGTTAGTTGTCAAAAGTGGAAATGTAACTTCTACCGCAATTTTTAGTATTAAAAATGGTCAGCAGGGAGCGGTTAACTCGCCGATTCAGTATTAACACCAGCGATCTGATAGGTAGTCTAACTCAGGCAATTGCGTATGCCGATGATCTAATTGCGCACAGAACAGCTCTTACAGTTGAGGTCATCAAAAATCATTTGCAGAGTGACTTCGACAAGATTCAGCGATATTGTGATTACTGGAGTTTGAAAATCAACTTCCAGAAATCAGAAACCATTCTGTTTAGGACTGCGTTGTCTAGCGCCTCAAGGGATACAAGAAAGAACTGGCGCAAGCTGGTGATCGTAGTACCACACGGACATCCACTGGCGAGTAAAAGTTTAGTAAAGTACCTTGGCATCTGGTTGGATCAGTGCTTGTATTTCGATAGATATATAGGTGCTTCTCTGGCCAGGGCTAGGGAGCCCTTTTCCTGACAAAACCACTGCTTTATAGTAACCGTCTTGATAGCAGGGTGAAGGTGATTTGCTACATGGCCCTCATCAGGCCGATGATTGCCTTCGGATGCCCGGTGTGGTTCATCGTTGCCCCATTTAAAATGGAAAAGATTCGGGTATTTGAAAGAGTCGGAGTACAAACGATATTATTCCAACCAGGTTCTATACAACGAAGCCAATATAAACAGAATAAATAATTTGTTGTTTAAGCTGATTCGGGGTCACATTGCAAGAGCGATGTCCTCAACCAACAGCTTAATTTGTGGGGCTTATTACCCCAACAATGAATACCACGAGAGTGCGCATTTAATTGGCTATATCGCACCCGAAGCATTTCTTTCTTTAGACAGCCGAGGGATGATAAAGGATGGAATGGCGGTTCCGCTAATCTACCACGTCAACCGAAGAACTGTAGATAGGCGACTCCCATATGAAGGAGACGTCATCGCTCAAGGTGGCGAAGAGCGCCTTCGGTTCAGTAGGACTGCGTCCGATCGGGACCGAAGGAATAGGGCAATGCAAGAGACGCAGTTCTGGTGGCTTTCTGAAAGTGATGCATAAAGTGGAATAAGATTTTGTCTTGGCCGGCTTACATAGATTCAGGGAAGTTAGATATAAGGAACAGTCGGTGTGGCACCAAAAATATTAAAAAAATATGTTTATGCGGGGGCATATGTGCATGCATGTACGAGTATTTATATATATGTGCGCATCCATATGTATGTACGTATATATATATATGGGTTGCATGTCTGTATGTGTCTGCATGCGTTTACAAAATGTACAAAAAAATTACAAAACCGAAAAATGCTGCTGTGGCTGTTCTAGCTTTTAAGTAGATTTAAGTAAGTTTTAGGTATGTTTAGGTATCTTAAGTAGCTTAAGTTATTTTTAGTTAGTGTAAGTTAGTTTTATCCGGTTTTAATTATTTTTAGTGTAGCTTTAAGTAGTTTATAAGTAAAAATTTTAAACATTATAAAGATACCGAATTTTTTGTAAATAACTTCTTTGTTAAATAAAAATAAAATAATTATAATTAATTAAAATAATTTTTAGGTCAAAAGACATTAGTATTAAGAGATATAGTTTTGTTTAGAGTGTCTGTAAAGGCCCAGTAAATTAGCTGTAAGATATTGCTAATTACGCTAGCTTTAAACATTTTTGTCTAGCTTTAAGTTAGTTTTAAGTGAATAATAAATAAAACTGAATTTACAAAAAAAAAACTAAATTCAGGACTTAAGACTTTGGATTTCGATATTTTAATACCAACAAATATGATTGCTGCTTATATTAAAATTTGTAAATATTTTTAAGTGTATGTACATACCATGAGTAGGACTATGAAATGACATTCGTTGTGGGGCCCAGGGCCACCCTGGTGGACACAACGCCGCATAACGTCCTGCTAAGGCTCCCCACTGTGAGATAATCCCCAATCTGAAAATAAAATGTTTTTGTAAGTCAAGCATGATATACATACATAATGCATAATGTAAAAAAAATGTCACGAGGGCAAGTAGGTGAATGGAAATTGCGAAGGCAGGTAGTGGGCTTATGGGTTCAATTAATATCTCAAATTCAGCTATTTACTCTTAAAAATACATAGTTAATTTGCTTGAAAAAGCTGAGGGAACATCGAAAGATGTTCCACTTACAAGCAGGCAGTGATTCTTCAGCAACAATATCAACAGCAATAACAACAACGGCAACATCAGCCGATGTAAACACCAAGCGCAGAAAGAGGATCAAGTGTGCGCCGAACTTGGTCAAGAGGAGATCCACCGCTACTTTAGCAAAGCTGCAAGCTTGGGTGAAGACTTCGGAAAGAGATGTGATGTCAGAGGCAGCAAGGCAAATAAAAACTTGATACGTCATCCTCAGATAAAGAAGAAGGTATCGAGTACATGTTTGAAGAAGGAGAAGGGCACTTCACGACGGGCGATAGTGAACCTGTCCACGTCAGAGGAGTCCTCCAAGGAGGATAAAGCAAATGAGGAGCAAGTAATGCTCAATAAAATTCGAGCAGTTGAGGCGGAAATCCAGCGTCTAAAATCTGAATTGAAGCCCATAATTCTTGCACTAAAAAGAAAACAAGAAGCTCGCAAACGGAAAGAAGAAAAAGAGCTCGAAGAAAAAAGGCGCTACAGGACTAAACAAAAATTTAGCGCAGCAGCAACAACAACAAAAACAACAACAACGCTGCAATAAGTGTGAAGAGGACCACAATGCAGATGAATGCAAGTTAGAGAAGGAACGGGTGGAAGATAGGAACCATCTAAAATGTGCACTCTGCCGCGGCGATGGACACCCCGCTAATTATCGGGGATGCCCGACGTTTCAGCTTACGAAAAATAATAAAGCAGCAAAGCAAACAGTGGTAGAGAAACGCCGAACAATGGCGTCAGAAAGGGGGAGCACGGTACAGACTACACCAAAGGGGACAACAGGTCCCCGAGCCTAAGGCGCCGGCGGCACAGGCGGATATTATTTGCATTCTGACTGGCCTTGGATTATCTTTACTCTGTTTTGCCGAGCTATTTATACGTAAAGGCATTAGTCAAAAGGTAATATGCAATAGTGATATGCGAAAATTTCGGACGTTAGCGGCATGCGTCATATGCATTCATCTCCAATAATGGAAGCTAATGTATAATAACATACATTCTGCCTATACACCGGAAAAACCTCAACCCACACAGTTTATAATAGAGCTTGAAAAGCTTTTTGAATGCCTAAGACTGAGCTCGGAGGAGAACTTTTACATTTTAAACGCCAAACACACAGATTCTGGAAATCAAACACAAAATCCTCGAGGTACCCAGCTGTATAATTGGATGGGTCGATACAACCTTCGGTATCGCATTGACCTTATCGCTACAGACAGGCCATCGTTTCCAAGGAGCGGTGCCTATCTGGATCTATTGCAGAAAGATGCAAGACTAATAATAACTGACACTGTGGGTCAACGGCCAAGAAATTGTTTACGAACGATCGAGTATGACAGTGAACACTGCAAACTCGCCGCCCTAATACAACTTCCGAACGAGCTTATGGAGTTGAAGGAGTATGTACATGTGCACACATACAATTACAGTATGGTGCGCTGGCCCCGCTTCTCCATCGCCTTATTGAGCGAATTACGTTCAAACGGTATATCCCCAGCAAATGACAAGAACCTGGCAAATACTGAAATCGACAGATACTTAGAAAAATGGACGAAACGATTCTAGGAACAATGAACAGAACAATACCGAAATACAAAGAACGTAACGCAACTGACATGTACCGTAACGCGACCATTGGCGCACTTCACAGACAGAAAGTGCACTACTGATAAGACTAAAACGCTTGTACAAATGGTTTACTGACAAACAACATCTGTAGGTTAGGATACTGAAATCGTCGATAAAAAATATCAGCCAACTGATCAAACAAAACTATAATTTGTCCATTAATTTGTTTTGGGAAAATAAAATTCGGGCTGTTAACGCGTTAATATGACACGATTATGTTCCCAAAAATTAATTAAATATTCAGGAGAAAGGATCAAAATGATCTTAAGACAGCTCCAGAGGACGACAGAGAACAGAGCCGTACTTCAGACAGCAGGAATAGACCCAAATGATGCCGTGTTGGATGATGACCTTTTTATAATCGAAGATCCGCAGGAAAAGGTGGTGGCTGTGGGGGCTACTTTCCAGCAAATGTACAAGGTGAATGCTAGCATTCGGTCGAATCATGACCTGGAGAATAGAGCTCTCCTTCATCATACCTGGCGAATAATCGAAGATCCACAGGAAAAGGTGGTGGCTGTGGGGGCTGCTTTTCAGCAAATGTGCAAGGTGAATGCTAGCATTCGGTCGAATCATGACCTGGAGAATAGAGCTCTGCTTCATCATACCTGGCGGCGGAACGACATAACCGAATGGCGATCTGAGAACCTTGGTTTTACCGGGTTTAGATGTAGATTTGGCAAACGCCATAATCGCCGAGCGAAACGGGCTCAATTCCCTGTTAAGTTCGAAGACCGAGCTCCAGTTCGTCTTCGATTCATTAAAGAAAGAGGAGTCAGGAGGTGTCGATGGTATATTCAATGTTGTACTACGACATTTGCCTCAGGAAGCAATTGACATTTATACCCCACTGTTTAACAACGCGCTGAATAATGCCTATTAGCCAGTGCGGTGGAAAACAGCTGTGGTACATCCTCTCCCCAAAAAGGGAAATGACAACTCCAATTCGGCGAATCTCCGGTCGATGAGTCTCCTTCCGAGTATCAGGAAGGTATTTGAAAAGATTATTAATAAGGCTCTGTTCAAGTGGGCGGAGGACAACAATATCATAACGGATAATCAATTCGGTTTTAAAGCGGCACATGACACAATTTATGCGGCTTCTAAACTGGTTTCTGATATCCATTGGAACAAAACTAAAAAGCAGTGTACGGGTGCCTGTCTGGTAGATTTGGAGAAGGCATTCGATACCGTATAGTTAGAAGGTCTCTATCTAAAGCTTACCATACTTAACCTCTATTGTATATACTTTATGATATGCTAAATCGTAAAAGGTTTGTTTTCGAGAGTGGCAATGTAACTTCTACCGCAATTTTTAGTCTGAAATATGGCCTTCAGCAGGGAGCGGTTAACTCGCCGATTCTATTCAATTATCATTTACACCAGCGATCTGATAGGTATTCTAACTCAGGCAATTGCGTACGATGACGATCTAATTGCCTACAAAAAAGCTCATACAGTTGAGGTCATCAAAAATCTTTTGCAGAGTGACTTCGACAAGATTCAGCGATATTGTGATTACTGGAGTTTGAAAATCAACTTCCAGAAATCAGAAACTATTATGTTTAGGACTCCGTTGTCTAGCGCCTCAATGGATACAAGAAAGAACTGGCGCAAGCTGGTAATCTTAGGGCCACACGGACATCCACTGACGAATAAAAGTGTAGTAAAGTACCTTGGCATCTGGTTGGATCAGTACTTGTATTTCGATAGACATATAGGTGCTGCTCTGGCCAGTGCTAGGGGAGCCCTTGCCCTGACTAAACGACTGTTTTATAGCAGCTGTCTTAACAGCAGGGTGAAGGTGAATTGCTACATGGCCCTCATCAGGCCGATGATTGCCTTAGGATGCCCGGTGTGGTTCAACGTTCCCCATATCAAATAGAAAAGATTCGGGTGTTTGAGAGGCAATGTCTTTGACGTTGCCTTGGATTACACAGAACACCAGAGTCGGAGTACAAAAGATATTATTCCAACCAGGTTCTATACAACGGAGCCAACATAAACAGGATAGATAATTTTTTGTTTAAGCTGATTTGTTGTCACATTGCAAGAGCAATGTACTCAACCAACATCTTAATTTTTGGGGCTTATTACCCCAATAACTAATACTTTGAAAATGTGCGGCTAAGGGGCTACATCCCTCCCAATGCATTCCTCCTTTTAGACAGTCGAGTGCTGATACAGGATAGCAGGGCGGTTCCGCTAATCTACCACGTCAGCTGAACAACTGCAGATAGGCGACTCCTATATGATCGAGACGTCATCACTCAAGGTAGAGAAAGGGACCGAAGGGATAGGGCGAAGCAGGAGAAATAGCTCTGGTGATTGCAGTGCGAAAACGCAGATAGGGTATGTCTTGGCCGACTTACATAGATTTAGGGAAATTAGGTATAAGGGACAGTCAAGGTGGCACCAATACATGTGTATGTAGCTGGGCATATGTATATGTATGTACGTATATGTATGTGTTTGTATGGCTGCATATGGGTCTGCATGCTTATACTAAAAATACACACACAAAAAATAAAACAATATCAAATGCTGCTATGGTTGTTGTAGTTCTTAAATAGATTTAAATAGTTTAAAGTAGTTTTATTTATTGTTAGGTATATGAAGTAGTTTAAGATAGTTTTAATAAGTATAAGTTAGTCAAACATACCAAGTTTTTTTTTGTATCCTAAATTGTCTGGGTGAACATTAGAAAAATAAATAATTAACTTTAATATTAAAATAGATCTTAGATCGAAAAACATTAGTTTTAAGTGATATAGTTTAGCTTTGGGTGCCCGTAAAGACGCAGTATGTTAGATGTAAGGTATTGATAAGTAGGCTAGTTTTATCTAAGTCTAGCTTTAAGTTAGTTATAAGTTAATGATAAATAAAAATGAATTAAGAAAATACTAAAGTTAATATAAATAAGAAACTAAAGTGCGTATGCAATTTTTTGCTTTGCGGTTGCAGAATTTCTGGGTAGTTTTGGCTTCTCTGTCTTTTTGTCCCTTCTTGCTTCTCCAGTTTGTAAGTGTGGATCGTCTTTTCCTTATTTATAATGAAATATAATGTCAGTTTTTCTTTTATACTGCTTAAGCACTATTTCAAGCAAATAAAATAATGATCAGTTTAAGAGCAAAACTATTTCCGAACCCTATTATTTTGGAATATCTACTACATCTAAGAGGTGCGAATATGGGGTAGAAGCCAGTAGAAAAATCCTTGGCTGTCGCTGCTTATTCGGTTCTGAGATTCGCTGCTTATTCGGTTCTGAGAAAAAAACAAAGAGTCGCAGGCTGTTTATTGTGAATACGCCTTACGTTTGGACTTTTTTGTTCGTCTTTCCCTTTGCAATTGCAACTAGGTTTCTATTTCACTTTGTAATGTACAATAAAAAATGTATTTTAATGTTCTTATGGGATAGATGGAAAGGTCGAATTATCTTTGATTTTGATTTCTTCTCCTTAGACACAGACAAAACGGCCTCACTGAGGTGGGTAGCAAAAAAAAACGCACCTACCTGTCAGTGATTTTGTGCTAGCTTTGCAGGGCTACCAGTATCAACATGCACCTTCATCGCTTCCAATATTGCGGGCTATTTGATGTGCCGCGAAATTTGTTCAGGTTCTCTGTGTCCTACAAGGTGTTATAGAAGAATTTCACTGAATATTTATTTGAGTAAACTAGCATACACGTAAAATATGACAACGAAATAAATAAAATAATGCGAATTATAAGGGACATAAATAAATAAGACACGGTAGTCCTCTCCGCATTAGTTCAGCCGCCATCCCTGGAGATAAATTTGAGACATCAACCAGCTCTAGTCTCAGAACATCGCGCCACACATCTTTCCTATCCTTCTTTCTCTCCTTTCACCGGATGCCACGCTATGTTAAGAAAAACATATAAAGGGTATTCATAATCCCTTGAGCGCGTGCAAAGTTATAAAAAAAAAAAAAAAAAAAAAAAAAAATGCAGAAATGTGGATAATAGCAGAGGTAAAGGATTGCATAATTGACAGCAGCTCGTCAGCTTCAACTGTGCAAAATTGTCAAGCTGACGGCTCAACTGGTGGTATGTAATGTATTTATTTTCTTCTTATTTTTCCGTTCGTGGAATATAACATATCGAAATATAAAATGCTTTAAATATTTTTCCTTTGATTTCTAGCTACAGCTAGTAAAGAATACGATGAAATCTGGGCCTTTTTAGATGAAGTATTGTGATAGTACCAAAGATACTGTTTTTCGTTACGTAATGAATTAATTATTATTTTGTTTTTTTTTCTTTTTGTTTTTTTAACAAATGAATTAATATTCATTTATGTATATTTAAATTTAGATTTGTTATTGTTTTTCGTTTTTTAATAAATTAATTTTGAATAATTTTTTTTTATTGGAAAAAAGTCATTTTTTTTTTATAAACCGAGTTATCTAACTCGGTTTGCAACCCGGGTTATTCAAAATCCAACTCGGGTTAACCCGGGCTGAGAATTTTGCAATTTGGCACATCACTGCACTCAATTGGATACCTGACCATGAAGGATGTAGGTATTAAATGCAATGAAAAGACAGACTCGCATAAAAAATATAGTTGTTGTAATACCTACAATATATTTAAACAAACTGTAATACTTATAAAATATTTATGGAAATTTAATATTTTCAAAATGAATTCATAAATATAACAGTTTGACAGCTTTTAAGAGGTATAGAAAATAGAATAGAACTACATTTACACTCTTTCTCTTTCTTACTCTACTTTAATGATTAGTGATATAACCTTAGCAATAGAAATTCTACGCCAAGACAGCTGCTGTTTGCAAGATTATTTTCGCAAGAGACAATTAAGATGAGCGTCAGTTAAGTATTCTTTTTATTGAAATAATGTAAGACTTACCTTGAATAGGTTATAAACATAAAAGAGCGAATATTTTGTTGTATCATTTAAAATCTTGGGGTTTCTTTGTGCTTAAATATGTAGCTTGAAGAGCAATTCGTTTATACCTTACATGGCATCCTGGACCTGGTTGGAAATATTTTAGGGTGTGGTTCTTGGATATGTTCTGAAAAAAAAATATTGTTGCTTTGTATACTTAAACCATATTATTATCATTTGGGATAGTCATGGAGACATGCTAGTAGAATTGAACTCGAAGCCTGAAGGTGTCGCCCATCTCGTTCCATAAGATGAAAGTACTACGGTTTCAATATATTTACAATGTCTCCAATTTTGACACCATTAATCGTGGATCTTAGAAAAATCTCACTTTGTTCTACCCTGACCCAACTTAACGAACATTTCTCTGCTAATTCAAGCGGTAGAAGCTTCGTTTAGGACTTTATTTAATTAATATTAAGCATTCGCTTTAAAAAATTGCCTTTAAATAAAGTTCATATCTTATCTAAAATATCCAGTTTCTAGTGTGTTGTTCAAAAACACATTGAACACTAGGATAACATAAAAGGGAATGCATTCAACTACGGAAAACCCAGATAAACCTCATAATCCTTATTTCCGCGGAAATGAACTGTGAAAGTTTGTATGGGAAAAATATTCTGCAAAGCACATATAAATTTATCTCACAAATTTGATATAGAATGAGAAGAAATAAGCCTCATAAAGTAAGTTTAACGAACAGTTGATTATTTCCCACATTTACGCAAATATTTTTAAGAGAAACATGCAAACATTTAGCGGAAAGTTATATCTTTCGGCAAAACGGAAAATTATCTCGTTGGTTGAATACTCAATAATGATAAGATAAATATAAATTGTGTTTGCTTAGGATATCTTAGCAAATGTTCATAATACTCGTATACATGTGAGCACTTTATACAGATTACGATACCAAGTAAGCGATTGTCTGAACTTGGGTTCTGTTGATTTGTAAGTGTGTTTGTTATACATCGCTTATGGTTATCAACTTTACAGAGAAAAGTATATAAGAGTAAGTTAAGAAGAAATGAAGTTAGTTACAATAAGGATATTAAAAAGAGAATACAACTCTGTTTTTATTTTCTACTCACAGTTTATAAATTTACCCTCACCAGCGCAGCGGTAAGGGACTTATGATCATTGGTGCTTCGAAACGGATTCTTATTTTGATTTTCTCAATCACTCGTCGTTTTCTTGATTCGAAGAAAATGTAAAGAAAATGATGTCAATTTTAGTTATTGAAATTTTCTCAATAGCTAAGAAAGAAAGAAAGTTTACTTACTTACTTACTTATCCGGCGCCCGATATATTCAGGGTCGCTACCTGACATATTGCGGTGTTCCATCGGTTGCGGTCCCTCGGACCCTCCCACCAGTCGTCGAGACCAAGCGCTCTTGCTTCTGTAACCGCCTGGTCCCTGTAGTGGAGGTTTGGTCTCCTTGTCGTCTGGAACATGGGGGCTGGGATTCGAAGATTTTCTTGACTGGAGCGTTGTTGTCTATTCGCTCCATGTGACCGAGCCAGTGAAGTCGGGGCGCTTTGGCTCTTTGGACTACATCCACATCTTGGTAATGCTCGTACAATTCTCGATTGAATCTTATCCTCCATTCCCCCTCTTCGGATATATCACTACATATTCTCCGAAGAATTTTTCTCTCGAGAGTGCCCAGTATCAATTTCGCTTTTTGACTTATCGTCTAGCACTCGGCGCCGTAGGGTAGAACTGGTAAAGCTAGCGTTTTGTATAGCGTGCACTTTGTCTTTCGGGACAGGAGTTTTGAACCCATTTGTTTGGCTAAACCGAAGTAGCAGCGGTTCGCTAGGGTAATTCTTCGTTAGATTTCCACTAAGGTGACGTTCGCGGAATTGATGTTTGTTCCGAGGTAGGTGAACTCCTTGACTACCTCGAAATTACTGCTACCAACAGTGACGTTTTGTCCTAGGCGATGGACAGATGAGGCTTTGTTGGTTGATAGCATATACTTGGATTTGTCCTCATTCACTTCAAGTCCAATGCATTTCACCTGCTCAATGCTTCAAGTACACCTCGCTTTGAGTGGCAGATGATATCGACGTCGTCCGCATACCCAAGCAATTGGGAAGACCTGTTGAAGATAGTGCTTTCCAGGTTAACACCATTCTTGGTACTATCTGCTCCAGGACTATGTTGAAGAAGTCACATGATAGCGCATCTCCTTGTCTGAACCCTGTACACGTCTGGAAAAGCTCAGAGGAGCTGTTTCCCATTTGCACGTTGCACCTGTTGCATTCGCCCTACCAGGACATCTCCTCCATACTTGAAGAGTTCCGCAGGTAGGCCATCCGACCCGGCAGATTCGTTGTTCTTAAGCTTGTGGATGGCTTTTATAACCTCTTCAGTACTGGGCGCTGGGACTGGATCTTCATTGCCTGATCTCATACTTCTTTGATCTCCTGTTGCTTCCTCTAAATAATACCCATTAAGCAGTTGCTGGAAGTGCTGCTTAAACACGTCTAAAATTCCCTGTGCTTCGTACACTAGGTTGCATTCGCTGTTTCGAAGAGCTTGCGTGCCAGTCCTATAACCAGATGTCTTCGTTTTTTTTTCGTTTGACAGCCGGGCTCTGAACTTTGTCACAACAAGAAAGTGGCCGTAATCCACGTTTACACCTCGGTAGGTTCGCACGTCCAAGATGTTTGATGCATGCCTTGCGCCAATTAGCACGTGTTCTATTTGGTTGGCGGTTCGACCATCTGGAGATCGCCAGGTTGCTGTGTGTATACTTCGCCTGGGGAACCTAGTCCTACTTATCACCGTTTTACGAGCTGCAGCAAAGTCGATTAGTCGGAAGCCGTTATCTGTTGTCGTTTCGTGGAGGCTGTGCTTTTCAACTAATCCCCTAAAGATATTTTCGTTCCCGAATTTAGCATTGAAGTCTCCAAGCACGGATTTGATATCGGACTACGGAAAGGCTCCGTCCAGCAGGGCCAAAAAGTCCTCCTTGTTAGACTCCTCAGCTTCATTGATAGTCGCGTGTGCACGTATTAGGCTGATGTTTTGGAAGGTTGCTTCGATGCCTTTCGACCTGAGTCGATTTCTCACGACGAATTCGCATCCCAATATGTGCATTCTTTGATGACAGCTGTAATAAATGTCGCAATCTTTTCTTTTTCTTATCCATCGTATCTCATAGATCATGGTTATGTCTGCCTTGTACCGCGAGAGGACATATTCAAGTTTTTGAGTAGCACCTGGCATATAGAGTGTCCTTACATTCCAGGTGCATTCTTACATTCCAGCTACATACGCAAAGAAAGTTTAGTCAATAAAATATTATTTTAAGAAACGTAGGTACTTTATGGCTGAAAATCGAATTAAGTGTTATCGGGACTTAGTCACGGATTTTTAAGTGCGGTGCAGTTTTGTGGAAAAAAAAGTGTAATACAAAAATTAATTAGATAACAAAGATAAACCCTACAAGTCCGAAAAAACAATTAGGGGATAAAATTTCGATTATTCATACTAAGCTGGTAAATAAAATCACCAGAAAATCGGAGTTGGAAATTAGAAATAAATTAAGTTCTATATGGAGAAGTATTTTGAAATGAATTAATATCTGCAGTGCATTGAAAGTGAAATAATTAAAATAATTGCCTTGTTTGATGCAGTGGATGAAGATAATCAGTCCGCATCCGATATAAAGATGCAATCACACGCAGAAAATCAGGCAGACAAAATATAAACTACCAGCTGGTCCAACTGAGGCAAAATATTAGCTGCAAATTCACTACCGACTCACCCAAAGGATTATGCAAGCAAAATACCAGCAGTAAGAATAATCCCGACTCATACACCAACATTATTGAAAGGAAACCCCATTAAGAAGTGTTACCGACAACACGAAAACCTTAAACGAAGACTGCATGAGGTGCGCTGAGTAGAGCCTTTCATCCCGAGATGACAAAGAGGTGGTGGACAAATTCCCTCAAATTAGTTTATGATAAGCTCTGGTGTCTAAAGTGCTGGTAATGTCCAAAAAATAGTTGAAGATAGAACAACAAATCCCGAGATCCAGAAGCAGTCATATAATCTAAAGCTGGGCGAAGTTCGAATTCCTGTGGATGTGATTTATTCGTGAAATTGGTCATGAAGCACAGCACATCTCCAATGTAGAAAAGATGTTTAGACTTAAATCGAAAATACTCGAAAACCGAAGACTGATGTTCATGACTCTGGTTGACAGACAACTTGATATGCCAGCAATTAAGAGTCGCCAGCCTCGGTAAAAAAACTTTATTAGACACTAGAAATGAGTGCATATTCGCACTGAAGGATCTAAAAATACCTGCTACAACTAAATGATGTCCTTCCATTCATAGCAAGATTTACAAGGAAATGGGATAAATATACCCTAATGTAGTACAAGCAAGGTGTGAAGAAAACGAAAGAAATCGAGAGCTCGGATGACGTTCCACAATTTATTGAAAGTAGTGGAAGGACGAATTTGGGTCCGAAAATTAAAGCTATGCTTGTGTGTTGTTAAGGCCATACAACAAACACAAAATGCATAAGCAAAATTGAAAAATGCCAAATTTGTAATCGCAACCACCATACGATTCTTTACGACGAGAAAATTGCTGCAGATAAATAAGGTAAACTAGTTACAATAGTGTAGTTACTGCAACTCTCCAACGACGACTAAGCTCCTGGATTCAGGAAAACCATTTGATCCAGGAATTTCAAGCCGGTTTCAGACCCGGATATTCCACCACAGATCACAACTTTCTGCTAACACATATTGCAGAAAGATTCATTCAAAATGGAAAAAACTATACTGCTTTTTTGTTGATTTTAAGTCGACATTTGATGCAGTAGATAGTCATGCCTTAACATACAAGTTGTATGGATTAGGTATGTCCAAAAAGTTTGGAACGATGTTAGAAAACATTTATGTAGACACAAGAGCGGCATTATGGAATGGAGAGGAAATGTCCAAATGGTTTAACACCGAATCAAGAGTACGTTAGGGATGTGGGTTGAGTCCGCTTTTGTTCGCACTTTACAACGACGACCTTACTGGCTGCTTAGCTGGAGGAATCGAATATGCAGGAACCACAATCACGGCTCTAATATTTGCAGACGATATTGTTTTATTTGCTTATTCACCGTAATCTGAAAATTAATTTAAACAAATCAAAAGTCATGATCTTTAAAAATTGTGGTGGTAGAAATTGTGCAAATTAGAGGTGGTCATACAACAAGGCGAAAAAAGAAGTTGTTAAAGATTATAAATATTAAGGGACCTGCTTTACAAAGAACTTAATCACGGAAAAGCATTTGAAAGAGAAAATTGCCAATGCCAAAAATGCAATTGGTGCTAAATGTATAAAATGTTTCGTCAACAAACACATTGCCTATAGTAATAAGTGTTAATTTTTGTTTATTTTATGGACTTTAGTTAAATTTATGCGTTTCGCCCAGGTACTACAGTTGGACTCATCGGTTAGATGCTGTAGTACCCTTCTAAGACGCAAAATATTAGTCGATGGATACCGACACAAATTAAATTTACAGCTTTCCAACACTGTGAATTTAATTTTTCTAGGGGAATTCGGTCGAATTCAGACACCTAGAATATAATGTCCGTTGTCTGGCTTGTTTAATTTTAAGAAGAAATGTATAAACAATACAAACGCATGTACGTAGGTATTGCTTTTGTTCTTTTTTTGTGTACGCTGCTTTTAATTTTAATTTTTGTTTATTTTGTGACCTTTATTCCAAATTATGCGTTCCGCCCAGGTGCTACAGTTGGGATCATCAAGTAGATGCTGTAGTACCCTTCTAAGACGCAAAATATTTGTCGATGGCTACCGAAACAAATAAAATTTACAGCTTTCAAACACTGTGAATTATATTTTTCTGGGGAATTCGGTCTAATTCAGACACCTAGAAAATAATGCCCGTGGTCTGGCTTGTTTAATTTTAAGAAGAAATGGAAACACAATATAAAAGCATGTACGTAGGTATTGCTTTTGTTCTCTTTTTGTGGACTCTGCTTTTAATTTTGTCTGAATTCGACCGAATTCCCCTACAAAAATATAAATTTTCTTCAGCGACGAAGCACATTTCTCATTCGGTGGGTATGTTAATAAACAAAATTGTCATATTTGGGGTTCTGAGAATCCTCAAGTAATTGAAGAGAAGTCATTACATCCACAAAAAGTCACTGCTTGGGGTGCTATTTGGTCCGGAGGTGCGATTGGACCTTACTTCTTCGAAAACGACGATGGAGCGACTGTCACCGTCAATTCGGTGCGTTATGGTCACCGGTATGATAACCGACTTTTTTTTGCCTGCTATTGAAGAATACGACTTGGAGAATATGTAGTTTCAACAAGACGGTGCCACATGCCACACAACTCGAGCGAATATGGCTTTATTGCAAGAGACATCACCTGGCCGCGTAATTTCTCGTCGTGGCGATATCAACTGGCAACCAAGATCATGCGATTAAACACCGCTGGACTTTTTTTGTGGGGCTACGCGAAAGACCGTGTTCAAGCAGATAAACCTTTAACTCTTGAGCACTCGAAAACCAACATTCGTCAAGTTATGGCTGAGATACCGCCCAATATGTGTCAAAAAGTGGCATAACATTACCTCTAAAAATCGATGCTTGCGACAATTCGCGTGGTGGTTATTTAAATGATCTAGTGCTTCATACATAGTGTCAACGTTTAAACTTTATAATAAAAAAGAAATATCATGAAAAAAAATATTTTATATGTATTTTATTTACGTTTACTTTTGGAGCCTCAAAATGGATTACCCTATATTATCAAACTGTGGAAAAACATTTGAGGTTTCTTGTGAAATATGCGTTTTAACACTCCTAATTACATAGTAATGTTGGAAACAGATTTTTCCCCGCTCTTCATAGGCACACTCAAACTGCACATTGACTACGTAATTAAGGTCTTAGAAATGCCCAATGAAAGACTACAAAGGAAAGCGGCATTTCAAGTTATAAGTTATTAATGGAATAAGCAGTTGGTATGCCGAGTGGGTGGAGCTGGCACAGTGGTGTAATTTGAATATTGAGAACCTTAGTGAATGGAAAAGTACACTCTACAAACTAAGTGAGGCTGTGGATGTCAAATATCGGGAGAAATATATACAAGAAGCTACCGGTTCCGCCCATAGGTCGATATACAGTGGATTATATCACAATTTTAACCCTACAAACTATTTTCGGGATGACAAGAATGTGGAGCAAATTTCAATGATGGTGAGACTACCGTGGTGACCTTTGGCGTCTAAATTACATACCACATAGAGAGGGCTTGCAGTTACTATGTAATCTGTGTAAACAAAGGGAGAGAGAAGATGTGCTGCATTTCCTAGGTAGATGTCCGATATTGAAGGAAATAAGAAGATACTTCTTTGGGTGCAACGAGTTAACGGAGGCAGAGATGTTTTCCTATTTAAATGAAATTGAAGTCTCTAAACTTTTTAATTAGTGCAATCTTGCTTTGGCGTATCGCGATAGGATAATTAATAAATATTTTTAATACATTCAAAATGCTCGATCGATATTGAATTTAGATTTGCTATAATACTGTTTATGTAAAAATCTTTAAAATTTAACTAGATGAATAAATGTAATTATTTGTCAATTTGGCACTCGAAAATGCCATGCTATATACTTGATATTGTAATACTAATTGTGAGTTAATGAAATGTCAAATAAAATCTAATCTAATCTAATCTAGTGTAGTGACGAAGGAAGGCACTTCAGCGCCCGGCAATTTTGCTTTTCGAGTGAAATGACAAACCGGTGACCTAATGCTTATGATGCGACCGTTAATAGACCAAGGATCTCTAAAAACCATGATATCTGAAGAAGGCGCACAAATACAGGCTATTCCCCGCACTAAAGTGAGGAATTGGAAACACTAGAGTGGAAATATCTAAGAACAAAATTTTGTTAGAGCTTAAGCCACGTTTTTAGAGTAAACATGTGATAAAATTGAGGCAGTGTCGCATTGGTGTTACCAACCTTAGCGCAGGCTTAACCGAGTAAAATATTTGAATTTGACGTGCCAATAGGAGGTGATTTGTACATGTTAATTTAAAATTAATTTGAGAAGATTTCTATAAGGATGACGTAATGGCATGTGCAGATAATTTGGAAAGCTTCAGTAACTGTAATTTGTTTAAATTATTAGACCCGACTAATTGATATGGTAGCTGCAAGTAAAATCAGGAAATCAATTTATAGCGCACATATCATTTTGTTTTTAATCTTATAAACATTTCTTAACAATGTTCGTTGATACCAGAAAATAAAATGACTCAAGTATTGTTGACGAATATCGAATTTTTATCGATTGGTAGTCCGGTAGATGTGCTCCAATATAACAGTCTTCCAGAGTTTGATTAATTCTGAAGTTCAAGGGGCTAAGGTGGCGGGGTCATGTACAATCTACCTCCGAGGGACTGGCACAGACGTTATGCACGTAGATTCGTACTCAGTTGAAGTTCGCAAGCCGCAGAGGGGCCCATATAACTCGGCGTGTTAAATTGGTGATTAGCCAGCGAAACATCTGATTAATAAAGCCACATTAAATAAGTACCTAAGTGAGAAACTGTTTTCGAGATAATTGTTTGTCTTAACGGAATTATGAACATAACTCATACATACATAGCTACAAATATAAATACATAAGTATACATAAAACTATTAAACAGGCTTCTTTTGTGAAGACTTCTCTCTTCATAAAACTTAGAAACAAAGAGCAATATAAATACATACTAATCTTTTGTAGTAAAAAATGAACAACGAGATACAAAAAATGGGTATTAAATGAACAGAGATATAGAAAATGGGGGAAGAATTAATATAGGCACACTGTATATATAACTTTATAGGGGATGATTAAAATTTGCACTTAAATAACACCCCTTTACTGAAACATATCCCCTCAAATGGTTTCCGAATTTTCACACAAGTTTGATTTAATTCGGATTGTTTGTAAGTAGTTTTTCTCCTTTTTCAGTCAACAAAGAGTTTCTTTGATTGTAACACGAATCTAAGCTATTACAATGTTTGTTGTATGCTCACTACTCAGGCTCTCCCTCTTAGGTATAAAGTGAATTAAAGATAAATTACACCCCATTCTTGCGATCGTTCGCATGAAATTTTTTCAAAGCAAAAACTGTTTCTCATACAATTTGTTGGATACAATATAAAAAGAATGTCTCGCCCTAACTGTTTAATCCTAAAAATTCACCTACGCTAACCTTTATAGTCTCGCGGGGCTAAGGAATCGATATTGGTGCCGTGGCACTTTTAAATAGCCTCGTATGTGTGTTTTGTGTAGTACATCATATATATTTTAAACAAAATTAAATTGCCGTGCTTTGTTACCTACTTTCACATTGTATTCAATTATGGACAAACATACATATGTGTAGGTTGATATTCCAGAGTCAGGTGGATAGTAGATATATGGTTTAGACAGCATTACTACCATGTTCAATAAGTAAAAGGGCGAAGAGGCTCCACTTCCAACTAATGAAACACCAGTTCCTTAACCTAGTTATAAGGTATTAAAAGGCTCATTGACGGATCCAGGATTTGGTCAAGGGGTCTGAACGATTTAAAAGTTAAGATTTTCATAAATTTTACCGAGCTAACTAAATATTTCTTATTACGTTAACTGTGGAGCTATTTTGTCTCAAATCAATCTTATTGAAAATCCATTGTGACAGCAACAAATATTTCAAACAACTTTAAAAAATAAAAATAATAAGGAATACATAGTATGATATTCAGCGTTGCCCTACGTCACTTTGTGACCAAAATGAATACAAAACAAATTAAGAAACAGAAATAAGCGTGAGGTGAACTATATCAATCGGTGACAATGTGTGCGAGAGAGATAGGATAATGAAATGCAGAATATCATACCAGTATTTTTTATACCATGCAACTTTTTTTTGTACTACAGCTTCAACTGTAGCCATTTGATATAATTCACCTTTGTGCTCAAGCAATGACAACTCGAAGCCGAAGGTCGAGAAGCGAGAAATCAAAACGAAAGATAAAGAGAAACACACATAGCCGAGAATTCTAGGCGTTTATAATTCTGTTTTCTGTCATTCATTGCTCCTAGAACAAGCATGTTATACTCTGTTCAATTTATATTTTCAGTGCAGGTGTTGTCGGAGAGCTTGTGATGTACTTTTTTGTCGAAGGCTGAGGTTTCACTCGTCGGCTTCCATGGTTCTAACTAAAGTAAGTACAAAAGGCTTTAGTTTTAAAGGGTCTTTATTTGTATAAATACTTTATTATGATTTTTATTTATAAATTCCAATTATTAATTATATATATATAAGTTAATGCTTTATTTAAAACAATTTAAAAAAAAATATTTGTT
Source organism: Philhelius pedissequus (assembly GCA_910595825.1). Classification (NCBI taxonomy): domain Eukaryota; kingdom Metazoa; phylum Arthropoda; class Insecta; order Diptera; family Syrphidae; genus Philhelius; species Philhelius pedissequus. The sequence continues at coordinate 139,132,239 of OU343161.1, forward strand.
TGTGTCTGAGAGTTTTTAATTGTCAGATACTATACTTTATTATTTAAGAACAGAATTACAACTCAACTTAATTTCAACTTCACATGCATTTATAGACATTAATTTGAATAATACAATGAAGTGAATGACCTAATGAACTTAACTGGAAATTGGAGTGCAGCTGCATAATTGTTTCATCGGTCAGTTCATCAGAATTTTGGGTGATGATATGATATGATGCACTAATGCGTCTTTAAGTCTTCCGCTCTTAGATAAGATTGTCCTCAATCGTTGGAAATATTCTAGGTCAAGTATTATGTAAGATGATGATATAATAAAATTTAAAAGTATGGTAGGTCATAAAATTTTGCTGTTGGTGTAATGTGAACTGGCTGTGATGTAATCTTTGGCCTTAATTCTGGGTTAATGATCTGCATCGGGATTTCTTCCTATTTTCGTTCAGTTTTCTGGATAGTAATTTTTGAACCATTGGATTTGGTAAGCCAAGGCTTACATATGGATGAAACTGCAAAGATTATACCGAGAAATATGATCAATCCGTATATTGTGAACTGATGCGTTAGTTTTTCGGTTTGCATCATTTGGATTTCTTTTGTGTTAATGATGTGGAGTTCATTGATCATCTCAAGTGACAATAGCTTGTGGTATTCTTTTTCTATAGGAGAGGGTTGTAGTATTGCTAGTAAAATGTGCTGATTTGTTACTTCTCTTGACGAAAATTGTTGGTTATCTATAGTAATATTCATGTTGTGGTATTTGATGAGGAATGTACCAATAAGGTTTTGGCTAATGTTTTGTGTTCGTATTGTTCCGTTGAGGTTAAGTAAGATGATTCCAGGGGATATTTCTGCAATATGTGGGATGTGTTGACGGTTGCATTCTGCGGTTAAGCTTTTTAATAATCTAGCTATGCATGTGGAGTTGCTAATGTTAACAATATATTTAGTATTACAAATGGTTATATAATTAATAGTTTTACAATTATTATTTATTGCATAAATTTCATTTTTATTTTTTATAATATTTTCATATTTCAAATCGAGAGCTACTTTTCCTTTTTTTTATGTTTTAACAATAGTTTTTCATAAGTTGACGGTTTTGTCATTGGTATATTTATAATATAAAGAAGTGAAGTCAATCAATTTTACAATTACAATTTTTATTTTTATTTCAGCAAAATTGAATGCTTCTCCAATAGTAACAAAAGGAAATTTTTCTTTATCTAAAGTACTTATAGATATTTTTTTTTCTTCTTTTGATTAATGAATTTATAATTCCCATTTTAGCCCAATTGATGGCATGATTTATATTTTCTTTTATCATTTTTATTTGTATTGAAGTTTGGTTACCATTTTATTATTTATCGTGTTGTCTTTTTATATAAAGTTTAAAATTTCATTACTGATTTTTGTGAGATTATTTACTCTTTCATTATGTAATTTATTTATAACAACTTGATTATTGTTGTTTACTAACAAGTTTGACATTTTTCTGTTTATGATTTGAAAATCTTTATGGTCGGGAGTTCCTGCATTCCATTTCCATACAGATCCGATAAAATTTAGAGATCACTTTACATTTCTTGGTTTTATGTTAAAGATAAGATTTTTTATTTGTATTACTTCATGTAAAATAAAGGGGTATAACGTGTGATTATGGGTAATGTTTAAATTTAGAGGCGGGGTTATGTCTTCAATGAATTGTTCGTATTGGTTAATGTCAACGTCGTCGATTATTTTTAAGCTACCTTCTTCTATTTTTGCTTGTCCGATGTGTAGGGCTACAAATTGGGCGTTTGAGAAATCTAAGATCTGGATTTCTCCTTTGACGGTGACGAATAATGATCTGAAAGTAAAATATTGGATTTAGTTTCTAATGAGGCTTTTATGGACAGTTTTGCCTGACTGTGTTATAACTATAGTGTTCTTATCTTCTTTTATTATTTCTTTTTTTATATCTGAATATCAGTTTTGACCCTAATCTCTTATTAACCAAATAAGTTAAATAAACGCATTCTGAAATTTTTGTACGCCTCTCACCAATTGATAATAGGTAAACGGGCAAGAAAAAGAGCTTCCATCCAGCAATCTATCACATATCACAAAATCCAACACCGACACAAAAATTACAAATTATTTAGATTTATTCGCACCGTGTGGCACATTGTTAAGTTGGTATAAGAAACCACCCCAAACACGCAGCACACTCATCCACCCAAACAAATGTTCGCACAACTGCGGTGTAGTTAAAGCGAATTCTAACGGTAACGATAACTCACACTCATTCATTTTGACCAGAGAGAAAAATGTGCTATTACCCATTACATAAAGCATGCCTTACACAAGTGGCAAATAGACTGTCATTCGTTGTAATTTTGCGGGTTATTTGTGCGAAGTCAAACAAATTTTGCTGAAAAAAATTGTCAAATGTATGTCTCCTTAAGCTTTTCTTCTTACGCACACCAGGCACAGTAGGAGTAGAAATAAGAAAAACATGACAAACGTATACGACTACTAGATGCATGGTTTTTTTGTGAATGGAGTGTGAATGTACATATTGAGTGTTTCTTTATTCATTCTGAGATGTGCAGAATATTCGGAATACCAGTTTTGCATTTCTTTATTCCAAGCAATATTCCGGATAAACTATTTTGTTGTTTCTTTAGTCATTTCCGAACGTTTGTAATGCATCCTTTTTATTCCATGTTAGACACGGAATGAAAAGAATATTCAGGAAATAACATATCATATGAAAACAAAACAAATTACAACAGCCAAAGACGAAAACCAAGTAAGTAAACAAAGTGGATGACCAAACATTGTTTATATTTTTATTATTGAAATAAATATATAAATAACAATTAAATGTGAGTTTTCATGAATTAATATATTAATAATAATTTATTTTTACTATTTTCCATAGAGATATCTGTTTTCTTGTCATCATCACAACACTTTAAAACAGCTGATTGATGTCGTCTTTCTTGTTTTCTATTCCGGATAGAATTTTTGTTTCTTTATTCATTCCATTCTGGATATTCTAGATAAACATTTCGTCTTTTCCATCCATTCTATTCCGTATACGGAATAAATAAAGAAACACACTCATTATCAGGGTTGGCCGAATTGTTACTTTTTTGCATAAACTACATTAACTACGTCTGCTACGTAGTCAATATAGTTAAATATAGTTAATGTAGTAAATGAAACAAATCTTAGCAGACGTAGTTTCAAATGTCAAATCTTCTGAAATGTCATTTCATTTTGAAGTTTGAACTCATATTCATTTATCATTTCATTTGTATTTGGCGACTATTTAACAAGTTCTTATCATAATAAAAGGAACATGTTTTCAAGTTTTTGTCACATTGGTCTTTTATCATAAGAAACCGACTCGGCCAAGGAAAATCCAAAAAAATTGTCCCCATTCACTAAACGTTGAAAATGAATAATAAAAATAATTGAGATGATTACTGAATGTGTTTATGAGTTTATTTTTTTTTTTTACTTTTTTGTTCTTTAGGTACGATTTAGAAAAAAAAGCCAAATTAAATATGGCACAACACAAAACATTTTGGGATACCTCTATTTCTCTACCTATGCCTATACATTTTATTGGTCTGAATCCGGTTTCATTGAACTTGGGTCCTTCGCTAAGATATTTTTTTTAATTAAAATTTTAGAATTTGTTAATATCCGGTTTAAATTCTATTGATTTTCTTAATTTACTACGTTAATGTAGAAGACGTAGCAAATTGTAGCAAATACGACGCGTAGTTTATTCCATTTACTACGCGTAGCTTTGGATGTAGAAAATTGAATGAAGTTAATTCGGCCAAGCCTGCATATTATGAATGATGATACTAATCAGAATCACTAATGTACTGTATTTAACTGCGAGCGGTCGAAATATTATAACTACTGTGTACGTGAAGTGATAAGTTTTAGTGATTGAAGTTGCATTTTAGTTCAAAATGAAGAGATTTTTAGTGCCAATTAAGCCAACATCATCTGCTGAAACGGTTTCAAAAATACCTCGTTCCGATGTAGTGAGCATTGAGAATAAAAACAATGAAAGTTCTACAAGTGACAAACATTTTGAGCAATGTCCCCCTAGTGAAGTCGAAAAAAATGATATTGGAAATTTTGTGGATAATGTGTTAACTGATGCCCAACTACTCGTTTTGTTAACAAATGTCTGGGTTCCACCGAAAAACTATACATTCCCATTGTTGCAAAAGTTTGAAACTCGCAAACTAAGTTTTCGTTGTAAATGGCTCGAAGAATTTTCCTGGCTTGCTTATTATGAAATTTACAGAGGTGCATTTTGTGCTCCGTGCGTTGCTTTTGCTAAAAGCTGTGGCAGAGGATCGCAACCCTTACATCAGTTAGTAAAAACAAAATTTGGTAATTGGAAGAAAGCAACGGAGGTGAGTTAACAAACGAAAATAATTGATATTTATTTAAGTCAATGCATCGAAGCTAAAGCCTTTTCCAAATATCTAAACATCAAAACAATAAAAAAGAAAAAATCATAATTAGTGCTCTGAACTCTTCTGTTTTCATTGGATTTGTTCTTTTTACAAAGATTTTTTTTCGAAATTATAATATTTTTTTTGTTTATACATATGTACCTATGAATTTTTAGAAAAAAGTTAAATTGTGTGTCGTAGAGCCAAATTAATCTTTTAGAAATGTATGTATAAAAATTTATAATCCGACTCTGTTTGGAAAAGAAAATGTTGATGCTGGTCTAATAGTACTTGGAAATTAAAATAAAATAACCCTTTTCTGAAACTTCAAATTAAAAAAAAAATATATAAATTCGACGGCAAAGCTTAACAAATACTTATTTTAAAACAAAGAAACAGATTTAGTACATGCTATGAATGATTTGTTTTTCTCACAGATGGAGCATCAGAAAAAGACATACCATCTTTATGCATTTTGTTTCAGCGAAAATTTTCTGCGCAATGAAAAAGATAAAAACAAAAGTGTTGAAAATTTAATTGACAAATCGCGAATTGCACAGATTTCCAAAAATAGGCAAAACATAACGCCTATCATCGAAGCAATCATTGTCATAGGTCGACAGGAACTAGCCTTACGTGGGCATCGTGGTAGTGGGCCAATAATTATGCAAAACAACTTCACTGGACCGAACGAAGGAAATTTTAGAGCTCTTTTTAAATTCCGAGCAATTGGGGATCTGCTCCTACGTGTGCATTAAGCTGGTCCGGGGAAACGCGATAAATATACAAGTCCTTCTGTACAAAACGAGATTATCGAAGCTTGTTTTGAAATTTTGACAAAAAAAAGTGTTAGCTAAGGTCAAAGATGTAAAATTCTTCTCTGTGCTGACGGATGAAATTCAGGAACAAGTTTCAAATTGCGTTCGATATGTTTATAAGAACGAAAATGGTCAACATATCATACGAGAGGATTTCTTAAAATTTGTTCCAACAGCTTCCACGACAGGTATGAATAAAATCGTTTCTCTTAAAATCTCTAATACAGCAGTTTATCAAACCTTACTGTATTAACAATCCAGGTGCTGTTCTTGCAAAGCTTATAGTAGAAAATCATCAAAATTGTGATCTGGACATTTCTTTTTTGATCGGCCAAGGGTACGACGGAGCAAGCAATATGTCTGGTCGATACAATGGTGTTCAGGCAATTATTCGCCAAAAATTTGCTCCGCATGCTCTGTACGTCCATTGTGCAGCACATTCTTTGAACCTGGCTATATCTGTTTCCAGCAAAATACCAGCCATTAGAGACTGCCTAACCACAATGAATCAATTTAAAATTATTTTAATACTCCGAAAAGAAAAGATATGCTGCAAAAAACAATAAGCGAAATCAAAGAGATTCAACAAAAAAAGACATTAAAAAGGCTGAGTCTGATGCGATGGATCTCAAAATATCAAGCAGTTGAAGATTTTGAGGAGCTATTTCCGTTTGTGTTTGAGACTGTTGACCAAATAAGAACATTGGAAAGTGACGCAAAGAGCTTAAAAAAAACTCTATGGATTTCGAGTTCTTGATTAGCTTAAAGGTTATTTACCAACTCTCGTTGCCATTAAGTCGTGAGTTTCAAAGACTTAATTTAGACTTGGTCCAAGCTATGGATCTCGCCAAAGATTTAAGGGTCAAGTAAAAATTAAACGGGCTGAAGACGACTCATTTTCGAAAGTGTTTGAAGGTGCAAAAAAAATAGCTGAGGTTCTTGACATTGACGTTAAACATAAGAGAATAGTGAACCGACAAAAGAATCGTTCGAACACGTCGGTTCAATGTACAAAAGAATATTTTCGTGTTACTGTTTTCAATCCTTTTCTCCATTTCTATGTAATGGACCTTGAATAAAAATTTACAAACCATGAAAACATATCAGAAGTGGTTTCGGTTCTTTTCAAGGATTCTGAAATAGACAAAGCAGCTAAAAAATTAAATGAAACTGTTGAGTTTTATCAAACATATTTGGCTGCCGGACCATCTTCTATTCTTGAAGAATTAAAAACTTGGAGGAGATATTTGATCCGAAGGAATAATACTTCCTCTAAGAACTCATTGGAAGCGCTCGATAGCTGCCCCGAAAAAGCCTTTCATAATATATATATTTTATTAGAGATATTAGCTACACTGCCGGCTACAAAACGTCAACTCCCGAAAGAACTTTCTCCAGCTTAAAGAGAATAAAAACAATACAAAGAAGCATGACCAACGAAGTGAGATTATTAAAAATGTGTCTATTTTAATAACAGTGTTACAAGATTTGGATGTTTACTTATTTGCAGGATCGTATGAATGGTTTGGCTGCTCTAGCTATTCATTGCGAAATACCTATAACATCAGACGAGATTATAAGTGTTTTATTCAAAAAGAACAGAAAACTGGATTTTATTTTGTGATTTATATTTTAAATTAATATTATTTTACTTACTATATCAATATTTATTCTAGTTCATATTCAAATTAATGCGTGTAATATATCATCTTTAAGAAATATAATTTTTTTATGGCATACATAATGAATTCAATGAAGTCTTGTTATTTGTTTTTTTTTTAATTATTAAGACTTTAAGAAAAATGGGCGAACTAGATCCACCCCCTCCCAAAGCCAAAAGCATCTACGCAACTGACACACAATGTTACACAAATATGACATCATAAACAGCAATACAGTTCAACGGCCCATGATTGCTGCATTCATGATATTCCATAAATCCCCACTTGTCAGTGTCCACTATAACCATTTGTGTGAAGACTTTCAAACGTTGTGATTATTTTGAATTATTGCCATGTGCTTTCTTTCACATTGAATTTATAAAAAAGAAAACACACGCTCAATTGAAAGAAATAAAATAAAAACAATACTCATAAAATAAAGGTGGCAATGAACGTTAGTTATCTCTACTGGCAAGAACACTAGTAAGGTTTCCATAATTTTAGCCGCTTATGCACACGGATTTAATTGTGAACCAATATTCAATCCCATGTTAATAATATGTATAATAAGACTCCTATTGTTAATTTTTTTCTGCTGAAATTGCAATGCTGAAGTGATAATGTAATAATAATAATGTACCTATTGTGTACACACTTAAATGCATATTTGACAAAATAAAGAGAGGTAAAGATTCGAAGTCAGCAGGTAGCTCGATAAGGGATCACTCTTGAAATCTGTCACATTTCATAAAACCTTTAATATACCATAACATTTTCACAACAGATAATTTTAATAACCCTACTTAGAAGATAAACGTCCATTTGGCATTATTGTTGCATGTGCTGTGCATTGACTTAATCTCAAACAATAAAATGAACCTATGGGTACTCGAAGGTATTCAGATGAACAAAAACAATCTACTGTTTTAAGTACCTCACAGCAGCGCGGCGTTGTCAATATTTTGACGTACAGGCTAGATGAGAAAGAAAGAACCGCCACGACCAAAAAGTGTTTCTGTCACTGTAATATGGGTCCCTCATATTATGTTTTCATTTTGAGGTCACAAAAGTGGTTCCGAAATAGGTACGTACAAACAAAAATACATATTATATTGTGTATAACAGGCAATGGAGATTTTAAACGCATAATAGGAAAGTGATAGTGAATCTACAGTTTATACCTACATATGTATATATTGTATATGTATATAGAAAAATGATTCATTACACATGAATTCACAATAATACCCATAAATGGTTAGTTTCACATTTTCAATGGGCCATAAGGCATAAGGAGCGGTAAATGTTGAGAACAAAGGTTATTGGAAGTCTCCAACTAAGCAAACAAAATATGGGCTTGGATATATCAAATCCATAAAAGGGATATCATTCGACGCTTACGCATTCATTAAAATGATTTGTATCAATATACATTAGGGGTCTTCAAATTAAGTAAAGAATTTGCGTTAAGTTTACCATTTGGTCAATGAAATTGTCAAAATTTGTATGTATGGGAAATGATACGTTAATTGGATACAATAACAATTTCCGAACAAATTTGATTTAATAAACCGAACACTAGCGCAAAATTTTAAGAATTGTTCGTTTAAGAAATAAAACCAGCTCGAGTTAACGTAGTCGTTCAGATCATCTGAACGACTTCAGATCTGAGCCCTTGTCTAACTAATTCATAGTTTTAAACACTTTAAACAACTCTTCTTACTAATAAAGATTCGGCAACGTAACGTAGAAAATTAATGAACAACAATAAATATGACAATTGAAGAGTACAGGTAGAGACAGGTAGTCTAGATATCTTATGTAGGTTTATAAGGCCGCTGTATAGGTAATATTACATTTATTCTTAGTACATATAATTAATAATTGTCGATTGAGATAGATAGATTTTTTTTTTATCTTTAAAATTTAAATTACAATATTATTTTTTACAAGAAATCACGCGCGATAGTTGTGTGTTCGCCTGTCAACATCATGGTCACAGGTTCGATCCCTGCCGTAGTCTATGCCCTCTTATTTTTCCAATATAAATTTTAAAATAAGTATCATACGAGTTGCTGGTTTACTCATTACATGCCGTTTATGCATAGAACTAACAACATGTGATTGAGTAAAACTCGTATACCGATAAATATGACAACGAATTAAGAAAAATAATGCGAATTATAAGGGACATAGATATATATTATACGGAAATTTCTCTGCATCAGTTCAGCCGTTCAGCAAAATCTGAGGCAACAACCACCTCCAGTCTCAGAACATCGCGCCTCACATCTTTCCTATCATTCTTTCTCTTCCTAACCTAACGCCTGCGCTGTGTTGAAACATTTAAATTGTAGTATAATCCCTCGAGCGCGTGTAGATTATCAAAAAAAAAAAAAAATTCATATTGCAAGTTTTGATATTTGTATAGCAAATTTTTTTTAACAGATTTATCACCTGAGGATCCTTTTTTTTGAAGCATTATACAACAGCTATAGATATTGCTACAAAGATGAATATGCAAGTAGATATTTCATTGTGTCCGATTCGATTAGCTTACGAATTCACCATTATCACTCTGAAAAAAAAATCAAACAAATCAAACAATTGATCCAAAATTTAATCTAAAGATGATTTCTTCTACCACCTAATCCATGTTACCTTATCTTCTCTCGATGAGCGTTTTGGGCAGTATCAATATCTAAATGAAAACTTTAGGTTTAACTGCGATATTTTCAATAATGTGGAGTTTAAGGATTGCGAGAAACGTGAAGAAATTTTAACAGCAAAGACTGACAACTGACGACGAACTACAAAAGGATGTTATAGCTAAGGATCTCGAGTGAAATTAATTTATTCAACAAAACGTCAACTCTTACTGATCTCAATCCAATGCATCAAAATTAAACAACTGCGCTAAAAATACGTGTAAGTATTGCTGCATGGGAAAGCAGTTTTTCAAAACATAAATTAATAAACTCATATTTACTCTCAACTATGACTGAAGAGCGATTAACAACCATGGTAACGATTTCCATTGAACATTGACATGTTGAATCGTATTGAAAAACAAGAAATCGCTACAAGATTTGCAAAAATAAAATCGGGTAGAGCAGCATTTTAATCTCAATATTTTGTAAAATTATTTTATCGAAATTTATTAAATAACTTATTTGTAACTCTGGGGCGGCAAAATTATAACTTGTCCAAGTGCCCAGGGCGGCAAGACCTCCACGTTCGGTACCGCGTTAGATTATAATTTCTTGTAACCGTTTGCTAGAACCAGAAACGCCTTCAGTTGAACCGTCATCGATGATCTGCTGCAGTAATGAACGTCCACATTCGCCGTCACATAGTAGGGCAAAGTTGGTATCAAAATAAAATGGTTTATCACCAATTTTAATTGCACTATTTCTTTTATTTACATCCGCTTTAAGCTCTTGCAATCGCCTTCTACGTGCTCGAGCTGCAGCTACGGATATTCTTTTCGTATGGATACACCAGTTCCGCGTAGTGTTGAGTTCGCTGTTAGCGCGCGGTTGGTTCCGTATTTTTCGTTCGAATAGCACGAGTTGCGTCAATAATACAAGAGTCTTTTGTCTCAAGAAGGTCCATACACAGATCATTAGCTCTTGTCAAAGCATACACTCCATCTTCTGTAGGTATATGCATTACTAATTTTTTTTTCGTTTGCCTTCATTCATACTTGCAGTATTTAACTTGCCGTTCCAAATGATTACACCTGGTTTCAACCGATTTCAATTGTGCCAGACTTAAGAAAGTCCCACAAAAAAAAGTCTAAGGGGGTCAAATCACACGATCTTGGTGGCCAATTCACGTTGCCTCGGCGCGAGATAATCATGTCATTAAACCGCTCGTGCAGAATATCGTTTGTTTCTTGAGCTGCGTGGCACATAGCGCCATCCTCTTGAAACCATATGTCTTCGGTGTCCATATCATCCAATTCAGGCCACAAGAAATTGGTGATCATCGACCTATAGCGATCGCCGTTGACGGTGATGGCTTTGGCCAGCATAATTTTTCAAGAAGTACGGTCGGATAACGCCACCAGTCCAAAATTCACACCAACAGTAACTTTATTTGGATGTATTGGTACCTCGTGAATCTCGCGTGTATTTTGAAATGAAAACAAACGTGTGGGCATATTGCCGAAAAAACAATATATACCAAGTTTGTAGCAAATCCATCCAACTGCTTATGCAGTAGACCATCAAGTGTACTCAAACCAAGATACATATGCATATATAGGGTTATCCCTCCGCAATGGTACCACCATGCTGCAGCCTATACTTCGCTGGTGATGAGGGAAATATACCACCAAAAGAAGTAAAGGGCCTATTAAACGACTGCAGCTAAGACGACTACCCCTGCTGGTGGGATCTGATGCCAACGCTCACTATACAATAAGGGGGATTACATAAATCAAAGGGGTGAGTTCCTTTTAGAATTTATTTTAGAAAAAAATCTAGACATATTTAAACTAACTAGTAATAGAAAAGAAGTCTTAGACTTAAAGTTCGGAACTCCGAACATAGGATGCCTTATTAAGGAGTGAAGGGCTTCAATGACAATAGAATTATGGTATTTACCCAGGATAATCTTCTCACAGAGAAAAAACTTCTAGAAAAACAAATTGGAACAGCTAGAGTAATATATAATTGTGGGTTCGAAGGACCTCCTGTATAAGCATTTTGATCGAAATCCGTGGAGCCAGTAATGATAAAGTCAAATCACAAACAAAAGTAGTTATATGGCGATTAACGTTAATATCATTTTATGTACATATTTTTGGACCAAAATGGAGACTATACCTAAAATAGGGCACATACTTTTATTTATAAAAATCATTAGAGACGATTTCGATATAATTAAGATTTACCTTTTTTCCTACAGCAAATTCTATATATATATAGCGAATGAAAATCAAAATACCTGGATACCAATGTATGTATATTCTATGTTCCAACTTCCAAATCATTAAAATTGTACAAATTATAAGACTGTAGCCGACGGTAAAATTTTCCGTGTTCTGATAAAAAAGGTATATTTTTGTTTACCAAAGGTTACACACTGAATTATAACATTACCGCGTAATTTTAAAAAAATTATTACGATGCTAAAGCAGTTTTAGTATGACACTAAGCTAAAAAGGGGATTTTGCTAAATTTAAACAAGTTAATCATTGAACAATCACCAAAAGGCTATTTCATCTTAATTTTAATTTTAACTATATGTCTGTAAGACCTAATGTCTTTAAAATGCAACCTGAATTGCACGGCACTAGTTTGGCACAGTGGATTTGAGAACCAAGTATAGACTGTCTCATTATAACCCATGGGTGGTATCCAATTAAAATTGTAGGAATAGAATGCGCCTAGTGTGGGGATCGAACCCACACGGCCCAGTTAGCAATCAAGCACTTTATCCACTGCGCCATTGCCACCCAATCTTTTTAGCATCATACTAGATCCATAGTATGACACTTTTTTGAACTGAATTCTATGCACTCTATAAAAACTGTGTTTAAATTTACATGAAATCGTATGTAATTTTTAGTGTAAGAGTAGGCAAGTTGCGTATTTATACACATGACAATAGGTAAATAAAATTGAACTTATTATGTTAGATATTACATACATTTGTTGTGAATTTTCACTCTCTGTGTACCTTTCAATCACCATTGTTCAGTATTAAACAAATAATGTTTAAACATTCCTCCAACAAGGTTAATAATTAAACAAATAATGCTTAAATTCAAACACCTTATGAAAACAACGGCAGACGGCTTTGCCATGCCTAAGTGTACAATCTTGTGTAAAATCATGTAATTTCACGAATTAATAAAGTACCATTAACTAACTAAAACAACACTAAGTGTTTGTAATTAAAAAATAAATGCTTATATTTACTATCATTTGATGAAAGTTACAGATATTATGTGTAAATTTGCAATTCGTGTGTGGCGAGTACGATACGCTTGCAATTTCATTTCATTTATGATCAGACCGTTGGCGAACACAGAGTAGGTATATAAAATCCTTTTCTCTCAGCTTATACACAAAATTTACCAATCTGTGAAGTCGTTTCTTTTTACCCTTTTTTTCGCTTAAAGCTGGAATACATGATGTTTTTTGGGCGAACATGTTGATTATGCCTTAATGTGATGGTTGAACATGTTGTACAAATGAACGTGTGTTCATTGATTTTTAGGAGATGAAGCTATAATTTCATGAGAAACTCACGAATCACATTTTTTTATACTTTTAATATTTGTATATAAAAATGAGAACTGTGATGTATTGTTTCTGATAAAATTAAGCTTATATTATTATAAGGATCTATATCCTAAGGATCCTATGTTTTTAAGCCACATATTATATAGGCATACAAGCGTAAAATTTTTTTTAATTTTACATATAAAGTAATAGGTACATCTCTCCAAAAAGACTAAGTTGTTAAAAGCGAAATCACATAAATAAGTTATAATTTTAAATTTTTCATAATTAATTTTGTTGGAAGTTTACACATGGCTTGTTGAATTTCACTATAAATTAAAACATAAAAAGTTTAAATTTGCACATTTTATGATGATATTTAAAAACAATTAAGCGCTTATTAAAGCGAAATCATATAAATAAGGTTTAATTTTAACGTTTTTATACGTAAATTTTTTGGGAGATTAATCATTGTTTGTCGAATTTCGTGAATTTGTTGTTGAATTTTAAACATAAATTATGTATATATACAGTTTATTTTAAACATCTTGGGTATAGAAATACACAGTTTAACTTTATATCTTTATTTTAAATTACACATACAAGATTTAAAATTTACACATTAAATATTTAGAGTTACTACGTGTGTAAAAGTACTTATGGTAGGCAACAAGTTTCCTCGCTTTATGATAGTAAAATTACACGATTAATTTGTATAGGTGTGTACTCAGCTTAGGGCTGGAAACGAGACCGATACTAGCCCCGGTCTCGTCTCAGTCTCCGAAACTAGACTACCTTAAAAGCACACGAGACGAGACTGAAATTTTTCGATTTTGACGAGACCGTCTCGTTGCCAGCCCTATTTCAGCTAAAGCTTATCAAGAAAATAGGTTTATTATTTGTAGGTGGATGAGATTATCCTCTTCCTTCGGCTTTTTGGAAGGAAGATGGTAATCTCATCCACCTACAAATAATAACAACCAATTTGGTCAAATCACTCAATCAAAAGAAAATAGGTGATAGTTGAAAGTGTTTGAAATTACAAATATTTTAGTAAAGTACCTAAATATAAACAAATTGTAATATTATTCTAATACATACCTTAATACCAGGCTGTTAAAAATGTTGGGCAATTATTTTTTAAATCACATAAATAATTTTAGAAGAAAAGAACTTAAGAAAAGTATAATAAGTAGGAAAGTATAAAAGGGCGCACACATTTGGTGCCACCACGTGAGATATAAGCAGTCATCTAAAAAGGAAATGGTACAAACTTCAGAAAGTTAACATAATATCATAACATAAATTAAAATCTTTAAACATAATTCTGTTTAATTTAAATCTTTGGGAAAATACCTGTGCTTAAAACAAAATATCATTAACCCCACTTACAGAAACCTCTACTTCAGCAAACATCAATCTAAAGTGGTAACCCAGCCCGACTTGCACTTAAAAAATATACAATCGTAAATACATTTTTGATTCTTCCAAAAAAGCACCACATCCGACTCACCCTCTGTTTTAAGCTGTATTATCCTCCTCCATTAACTTCCCTTTTTTTGTGTCCCTGTCTTGTCTTTATAAATATCAGATTATTTGACATATAAAATGGGAAATCTTTTTCCTTACCTCCAGATATGACTTCTAGCTACTTTCGAAAATCGGATAAGCTTATTTAAATTTTACTTAACTGGATTCTTATTTTTTATTTTTATATAATTTTCCTATAGGTAATGCTTTTATATTTGTCGGTTTTAAGGGTGTCAATGGCGATTCTATTTTCTTCTTTTTTTAATTACCTTATTTTTGATAAGCTAAAACACATTTATATATAATTATGGCTCTTATTAATTTTATTTGTTGAAGTTTTTAATGCGTACATACGTAAGTCCTATTTATATGAAAACTCTAAGAATAAGTTACGATGAGGTTGACAGTATTAATAATTAATTAATAAGGAATCGTTTGCGGTTAAATACCTATGTAATTGTTTTTTTTTTCAGAAAATTAATTTGTTAAGATGTTGTAAACAACACCGGTTGATCCCATTAATATTTATTAAGACGTCCCGTTGTGTTTTTGTTTTGTTAATTTAGTTTGCAAAGAGAGTGTTGTAAGCATTTTATTATTATTTAAAATGGACTTACAATTTTTCACCCTATCTGATGGTTTGGTAAATGGCGCAAAGAGCTGTGATGATTTAATTTTATTGTAAGCACATACATACAGAATAGATAAGTAGATCGAGATATTCTCCTCAATTAATGGATAAAAACGCGTAACTAATTTCTTACTGAATAAATATTCACTGGAGCCGAATTACCGCATCAGTCATACGTGACTGAATTATGTAAATTTGGCATTACCGCTCACGTTATCGAGCAGTCTAGTACAATAATTTGACATTCTCTCATCAGTTATCGAACTGAATTTTATTCGTCAGATGAGAAGCCGACTGATAGAACGTATTTGATTTGAATTCTGGATTAAAATGTAAGAATTATTGTATTTATTGCTGTTGACATAATATGTCCCTTCAAATCTAAACTGGACATAACATATACAAAGGCGTCTTTATTCAGCCTAAACCTTTTAATGAAACTTTAAATAGAAATATTCTGTAATTATAATGCATGTAGGTATATGTATATGTACATAATATAATTTTTGGATACTTACGCAGAATTTGACAAAGACAGAGGATTGCTTTTGTCCCTTAGGAGTCTGCGCTCTATAGCTTTGTACATCTCATCTTCTGGTTGATGTGAATTAAATGTTACTTATTATGTACATATGTATGTACGTATAAAAATATTTTTTAAATCCTCACCATCTGAATCGCTTGATAAAAAGAAATAATCCATTTTTAGTGGATATTTAGAAATGTCCTCAAATCCTTGTAATAAAAACTGGAAACTCGCGAAAAATTTGTTGTTCTTACAAAAAAATGAAATATGTTTGTCCAAAAATAAATTAAATGAATACAAATTTCATCTGTCAAACAAGAAAGACTCGATAAAAATCAATAGAGACTCGATGTAGTAGAATAGAATTACTACAATTTAAAATAGTTACACGATACGTTAGTCTACGAATGCCATCATGCCAAATTGATCACTAGTTCATTCGATAACTGATGGGACTCACTCATTCGATCACTGATGCCGTAATTCGACCCCTGGTTTTGCCGAACGTGAATTGCGTCGCAAATTTGTCGGCATTCCTTTATTCTACATAAAATTATTTTGTTTTTTGTTCTATAAAAAATGGAATGAGAGGTACTGTTATTTTTGGGGCCAAAAACAAATGATAACAAAAAGAATCTGGGAAATCAATTAACACTTTTAACAACCAAGTTTGAAGCAAATAGCTTCAGCGATTTAGACTGTAGATTCATCTACAGACAGAAAGACAGAAATTCGGGACACACGTTTTTTCGTGTTCTGTATCTAATGTCAAGTTTGATCAAAACCTCGAGTTCGATGCAAAACTTGGCCGAGAACTAGTATACCTATACAAAATTTAAAATATTTGGGATAAAATCTTCTTTGTGGTTAGAAAATATGTGTATTTCAACATGCTCAATGGCTACAAATTTATTTACATATATATATGTGTATATTTTATTGCAAAAAATGGTATGCCTTCAAAAAATATAGGAAAATACTAAATTTATAGGATTTGCAACGATAACTACAAGGTTTTAATGGGGCGCTTGTGAATTACAAGTATACACAATTCAACTATATATACATAACTTTTGCGAACTGCTTATTATTGTTTGCTTCCATTTATAATTTAATTACATATAATTCGTTTCCAAATTTTTATGTTACACATTTATATGCCCACTCGCGTTATTTTCCAAAACTGAGAAGTTCACTAAAAATGTAATATAAAATTCATAGACATAAATAGTTTATTGCAGTTCCTATACGAAAGACGAAAAGGCCTTTCTTGAATGCAATTAATTGAAACCAATAAATAAAATCTACGATTTCTTAAAAATAACTTATCCGTTAGCATAAATTTCGCAAAATTTTGAAATAAGGGGTTGGCCGTGGTGCGCTAGTTGTGTGTTCGCCTGTCAACCTCATGGTCACAGGTTCGATCGCTGCCGTAGTCTATGTCCTCTTATTTTTCCATTAAAAACCAATTCTAAAAATAAATGTCATACAATGAGTTGCTGGTTTACTCATTACATGGTGTTTGGGCATAGAACGAACAACATGTGATTGAGTAAAACTAGTATACCGATAAAATATGACAAAGAATAAAAAAATGAACGCGAATTATAAGGGACATAAATAAATAAGAAACTGACATTTCTCCGCATTAATTCAGCCGCCATCCCTGGAGACAAAATCTGAGACAACGACCACCTACAGTGTCAGAACATCGCGCCACATATCTTTCTTACCATTCTTTCTCTTCCTTAACCGCACGTTCGTGCTGTGTTGAAACAATTTAAAGGGTAGTAAAATCCCTTGAGCGCGTGCATATTATAAAAAAATAGCAAAGTATTCATTAAAGCACTGCCTGCAAAAATCAAATAGCTACACAGCTGGCATTATGAATTTAAATTTATTAATAAACCTATCAATAAATTACCAATGTACCTATACGAAAAATATTTTCAAAAGCGTGTTAATTGTTAATTTAAAAAATTATATTGACTTGGATATAAAAATTAAAACAAAATTAAATTACACACCCATTCTCATATTAGCTTTATTTTGGACGTAAAATATCATTTATGTATATTAAATTAATATTGTATAATAAGTAGGTATATGTATAATTATACTGCTGTAATAAAATTATTGCATTTTTAACCCTTAAATTGGGAACAGGCTTTAAAACGTCTTATGTAAGTCAGTTGCGTTTAAATGTTTTATTTCCGTCCGCCCTCGTCAAACGCACGCGCTAAAAACCATTCATTTAAATTAACCTTAATCAGAATCAAAGATCGAAAAACGTTAAGCGATTAACGAACATGAATGGTTCTAAGCGCAAATATATTCTTCGACTCAAAAGAGAGCTCTTTCTGAATGATAATGATCACGCTCACTCACCAGCACACACGCGTTGCAACATGGTAATTAACTCCTTAACTGAAATATTGACGCTTTATTGTGCACACACGCCTTATTAATGATATATATCAGATTGTGGCAATCCTTCCGGAAAGGGATGAAAAGTGTTACCATTGTAGATTATAGCGTGTGTCTGTTTTCGTTTTCGTGGATGCTTTGGCCCGTGGCGAGTATGTTGACATCTGAATGCGTGCACATGATTATCAGATTTTTGATGGCACTACGAACTAGACGAATTGAATACTGTCGTTTTCACCGCTATATTATGTAGAGTAGAGTGTATAGGCATATATGATATCTATAGATATATCAAATGATATATGATAGACATACAAAAATAGTTTTTTCTTTTAAAAAATCTTATTTTTTAATACTAATATTTAACTAATAATAACTGATTACCACTTTAAAAAATCATTCTAACATATCAATCACTTACGACAGTGTGTTGATAAAACCATAGTAGGATAGGTACCTAAGTTAAAAGCCCTGATAGCTAGAAGCTTTAAGTATATTATTATTCTGTACGCTTATGTAGACCTCGCTTATAATAATAATAAAAAAAGAAATCATAAAAACTTTAACAACGTACTAAAACCACTAAAATGTTGCCCAAGAAATTAGATAGGTTTTTGAAGAAAACATGTAAAACATGTCGGCAAAGCATATGGTGTGCTCCGTACTCTATAGACTTGGAATCATTTTACACCAATAAATACACGAATTATGCTGGCTAAAACTCTAATTAGGTATACCGATTCTTTCTCATGGCTGCGAAATTTTCCTAAATTGTGATTCCTCATGAAAGCAAAGTTAAGGATCGCAGTCAATAGCACTAGTCGGTACATTTATGGACTTAGAAAATATGATCATTTGAGTATGAAGCTTTTTAATATGTCATTTAAAAACTTCTTAAAATTTCGCACCCTAAAAATGATTCATAATATAATACAATCACACGAATTACATTATCTCTATAAAATTCTTCGCTTCGCGGAATCGCCGGAATACGTCTCTGGAACTCACTTCTCGCCTTCCTGAGGAAAAATTGTAAAACATTTAACATAACATAAAACATTTTCACTACGAACTACCTATCCATCCTCTTATACAAACAAAGCAACTTACTTCATCTTTCAGTTAAAATCCCTCTATGTCCTACTTTCGTTTCCTCTAATTTTTTTTTTAATTTCTCTACTTCTATACATAATACCTACTATTTTTCTAAGATTTGTACCTACTTTTAATTACATTATTTTTGTATTATTATATCTTACAAGCTATCACTATTTTATAAGAATTATCTTACTGTGTTAGCCTATATATTTAATAAATGAAATGAAAATGTATAATTGTAACTGATTTTTTTGCTACTTGGTTTTTGACGTTTATATTTTTGACAGATCACACATGACAAATTCCACGATCATTTGACATTTCGATTCAGTATTGTTTGCCATTTCATCATGAATAGACTTACGCCTGAACAACGTTTGCAAATTATTGAAATTTATTATCAAAATTCGTGCTCTGTGAAAAATGTGTTTCGCAAGCTACGTCCGTTTTATGGTCGTCATAATCGACCCACCGAGCAGGCTATTCAGCTCATTGTGACCAAATTTCGCACCAGTTTCACTTTATTGGACATTAATCCACCAAATCGTATCCGTAGAGTGCGTACCGAAGAGAATATTGCTGCTGCATCCGCCAGTGTTGCTGAAGATCGCGATATGTCCATTCGGCGCCGATCTCAGCAATTGGGTTTGTGTTATTCGACCACCTGGAAGATTTTACGCAAAGATCATGGTTTAAGGCCATACAAAATACAGCTGGTGCAAGAATTGAAGCCAGGCGACCTACCACAACGTAGAATTTTCGGTGAATGGGCCTTAGAAAAGTTGGATGAGGATCCGTTTTTTTATCGCAAAATTGTCTTCAGCGACGAGGCTCATTTTTGGCTAAATGGATACGTCAATAAGCAGAATTGTCGTATTTGGAGTGAAGCGCAGCCAGAGGCAATTCAGCAGCTACCAATGCATCCCGAAAAATGCACTGTTTGGTGCGGTTTATGGGCAGGCGGCATCATTGGGCCGTACTTCTTCAAGGACGATGAAGGCCGCAGGGTTACGGTCAATGGAGAAAGGTACCGTTCGATGATAACAGATTTTTTTTGCCGAAAATGCAAGAATTGAACTCGGTCGACATGTGGTTCCAACAGGACGGTGCCACATGCCACACTGCACGCGAAACCATGCATCAATTGAGAGGCGAATTTGGTGAGCAGTTGATCTCACGTTTTGGCGCAGTCAATTGGCCACCAAGATCATGTGATTTGACCCCGTTAGACTATTTTTTGTGGGGCTATGTTAAGTCTATTGTCTATGGTGACAAGCCAAACACGATTGCTGCCTTGGAAACCAACATTGAATGCGTCATTGGTGAGATTCCGGCCGAAATGTGTGAAAAAGTTTGCCAAAATTGGACCTTCAGAATGGACCACCTGAAGCGTAGCCGCGGGCCACATTTAAGTGAAATTATTTTTAAAAAGTAAATGGCAGAAATTGATTAATCGATCCAAATAAAAATTTCATTCACTTTTTACAAGTTTCTGTGTTTTTTTGAATTTTCAAAAACCAAGCTCTTAAAAAATCACCGTTTATATATGGTAAATTAATTTTTTATTTATTTAATTCATTATTCATTATAAACATATATACCAAATTCATATGTAATGCAAACACTTATAAATGCAAATTGAATGAGTAGTGTCATAGTTAATTAAAATAAATTAGTGTGTATATGACATCAAAAGTATATTTAACTAGCTATAGATACAATAGTAATTTTTTAAATTTAATATTTCAATTTTTTTTTTTATTTTATTTATTTGTTTTTCTTATTTTTCTTATTGTGGGGTGTACAGTTTTTTAATTTGTGTTCAAAATTATTTCTTTAAACTTTAATAATAATTTATAAACATAATAATATTAACAAATTTAAATGAATTTCACTAAGATCTTAAAAACAAAATATTAGGAGATATAAGGCAGTGTAAAA
Organism: Philhelius pedissequus; assembly: GCA_910595825.1. Classification (NCBI taxonomy): domain Eukaryota; kingdom Metazoa; phylum Arthropoda; class Insecta; order Diptera; family Syrphidae; genus Philhelius; species Philhelius pedissequus. The sequence goes on from OU343161.1 coordinate 139,153,578, forward strand.
GTTTCGAAAATGTGTAGTTCGAAACCTGGGTATATTGACCACACAAGCTGAACTGATCCATAAACTACGCGTATCACTTAAAGGACTTCGAAAATAACCACTCTTTATAAAAAAAAATTTTTAAACTTTTTAGTAGTACAAATGCTTTAATGGAAGAATTTTCAAGTTCCTGAAAATGTCCCTTTTCAGACGGGCTCATACGATTGGCTCCAGCAAGTGATCTAATAGATTTATTTTGAATTAAAAGTAGATTTTTAAGATAAGAAGTATAGGTGCCGCCCCAACAAGAAAAAACATATTGAAGTCTTGAATGAAAAGTTGCGTAATAAACCGATCTTAAAGATATATCATTCAAATATTTTCTTAAAAGGAAATGCTGTTTCAAATATAAAATGTGTTCTAACCAATTCAACTTTTGTTCAATGACTACTCCCAAGTATTTGAACCTACTAACTACTCAAATAGTAAAACAACCTAACCCACAACTTAAATTGTCATAGAAATTACATTTATTTTTATCCTTATTACAATTGCAATTGCAGTCAAAAACAAATTTGTTGCAACTCCAAGAGTGAAAACCAAAATCTGTATCGGGTAACTCCATATTACGAATTTTAAAAAACATTAGTTTTGTTTTATTACTGACCACCAGGTTGTGAGTTATTAACCAGTCACTTAATAAACGAATATCGTGGTTAATATCAGCAAGCAAATCAAGAGCGCTGGAAGAATTGTATGAAATCCCTAAATCATCCGCAAAAGCTGTTGGGTTTCCTCTAAGCCATTGAGAGTATAAGGAATCGATGAAAATAAGAAAAAATAAAGGCCCAAGGACTGAAGCCTTGGGGAACTCCTTTATTTATAAACACAGAATCACTTAGATGACCATTAATTCTGACTTTTTGAGACCTATTCCTGAGGTAAGAAGTGAGCCAACACAACATAAAGCCACAAAAACCAGCAAGATATAATTTATCAATGAGGATATCGTGTTCCATATCAAATGCCTTGGTAATATCAACGGAGAGTCCGGCACATAATTTCCTATCATCTAGATGAGCATCTTCAGTAGAGATACCCTCCCTAAAACCAAACTGAGCATCGTTGAAAAAATGTATTTTTTCGAGATATTTCAGCATTCTTGTTTTTATAACTTTTTGAAAAATGTTGATATAGAAGAGAGCAACGAAATTGTCTGTAATTGTTTTTATCTTTTTTGAAAAGAGGTAAGACGTAGGCACATTTTGGTCTGGAAATTTTCCTTCGAAAACGCTCAAATTGAAAAGATGAATCAGAATATCGACAAGATTTATAGCAATTTTTTGCAAGACAACATTTTAAATTCCATTACAACCACTCGAACTAGAATTATTAAAGCTTCTTATTGTTTTCAAGATTTCAGACTCTGTGATGGGTTCAAAAAAGAAGCTTCTAGAACTTATTGTATTTCCAACTAAGTCAGAACGTGTGGACAACGCAGACATGAGTTATTATTTTCCAATATCAAGTCATTCTCACAGACTGACGAGAAATAATTGTTAAAAATGTTCGAAACTTCAGAAGGATCAACAATATCATGACAATCATCTCTTGATAATACAAAATTATATTGCTTATCCTTATTTTTTCTATTGGTTGATAACTTCCATTGATTCCTTGAATTTCCTTGAGCCCTGTGAAACTTATCCTGAAAATAAGTTTCACGAGTATTTTTAATTTCGTGTCGAACTTTTTTATTCAGATACTTAACGATTTTTTAAATTTTGATTTGAAGGATATTTGAAACACTTATTACCCAATTTTTATTTTAGTCTGATAAGTTTCAGAACATACGAAGAAATCCAAGGTCTTATTTTTAGATCGGGATTCTTTTTTACAAAGGATTGTGAACAACAATCCATAAAACTCTGTACAGTATTCAAAAAGGAGTTATAAGCTTCACTCGCATTAATCTGAGAATATTCTTGACACCAATTTTTCAATAACAGATTTCTGTTTAACTCTTCAAAATTAAATTTCTTAACTGAAATATTATCAAGTTTTTTCCTAAAGACATCTTTCAAATCAACTAACAGAATTCCGGTCATGCAATGATCAGTAATTCCTAAATCAAAATTAATACCAACACACTTATCAATCGAAAAGTTTGCAAATCTACCAAAAACTTGATCCAAACAAGAAACTGGTCTGGTAGGTTCATTTATGAAAATGAAAAGTCTATTCTCAGCCGTGAGATTTAAATAGGAATCAGCTAAGGAATTATGTTCGAAAATATCGATATTAAAATCACCGACAAGAATTAAATTTGATCCTTTTTCAGACTTAAGTGAACATGGAAAACAGTCCAGAAAAACACATGGTTCAACAGAGTGAAGTGTATAAAAGCAAAGATAGTGCAAGTGTACATTGTTAATCTTACACGATAGTTTTAAAGCATCAGAACTACTTAGACACAAATTTACAACATCTTGTTCAAACATATCACGCACAAAAACTCCCACACCGCCGACATAATAGTTGTTATTATTATTGGCATAAAAAATATAGCCAGGAATAGTGCAATCGTCCTTCTCACAACTAAAAATCCAAATTTCTGATGAAAAAATTACATCAGGCAAGTTAACAAAGGCTTCAAAATTGCTTAATAATAAATCGAAATTCCTACGCATGCTCCTAATGTTTTGGTGAATAATGTAAAAGATTTTTTATATCTTGAATCCAAGTTTAAATCATTTACACTTTTTAAAGTATAATTGGAAGGGTCATTGCCATAAGTATCTTGAATGTTGCTTAAGCTAAGTATTAAACAATATCTAAGTTAATTAAAACAAAAGTGGAGATGAATGTTAATCGTCATATAACGCTTTTAAATAATCCCGAGATCTTATAGCAATGATCCTTCCCTTTTCAATTTATTTCAATAAAATTTGTGAGTTTTAAAAGATATTTAAACTTCTTTTCTATTTTTAATTTTTTAGCTTCCTGAAATAACGCTCTACTATAACTCGTTAAAAAATCATTAATATAAATCTTGCTGCTAATACTACTAATTTTACAAAAACAAATGGTACCAGATTATTTTTGGCAGATCTCTTGCTTTGCATAATTTTCTTCTTCACATCTACGGATGAGAATTTGGTAAATTAATACTTATTATTATCTATAATATTTGTCACCGAAATTTTTGTTTGGCTTCCGCTACAAACAAATATTAAAATATTAAAGCATTTGTAATAAACATGGATATGATGATTATAAAGGAAAATTAATGTAATTTTTAATAAATTTTGTGTAGTTTTCTGCCTTTTTATCATTTAATAAAAAAGTAGAAAGTAGATACAAATAGACAGGTAAAATTCAATATGTTATCGGATATGTAATTCGATATCATAATTATGTATCTCAAGTAGGGGAAGTTATTTTTTTTAAATTTACTATGTCGCTTTATTACAAATGTTTGAATATTAAATAAACGAAGTGGTATAATCATTATGTGCCGTAAAAAGCCATAGGAAGAAATCATTACATTACATTACATATTATACTACTCCGTAGATAAATCTACGAAGTAGAGACACTGAAGCACTGGCAACGAGACCATTGGCTTTAAACATCACATACATTAATACAACAGAGAGAGACAGAGAAAAAAAGAACACACAACAGAAGAAACTAATATATTGCGTCTTATAAAGGTACTACAGCATCTAACTGATGAGCCCAACTGTAGTACCTAGGCAAAACCCATATTAATTTGGACTAAAGATCGCGAAAACACTCAATTAAAGTCATAATTACAGTCCACAAAATAAAGAAGAAAAAAACAATACCTACGTATGTAAATGGGTTTGTATTGTTTTTGTTTTTGCATTTATTCTTAAATTTAAACAAGCCAGACCACGAGTATTATATTCTAGGTCACTGAATTCGACCGAATTCCCCTAGAAGAATATAATTCACAGTGCTTTAAAGCTGTAAATTTTATCTGAGTCGGTAGCCATCGACTATTATATTGCGTCTTAGAAAGTTACTACAGCATCTAACTGATGAGCCCAACTGTACTACCCGGGCGAAACGCATATTAATTTGGACTAAAGGTCGAAAAAAAACTCAATTAAAATCATAATTACAGTCCACAAAATAAGGAACAAAAACAATACCTACGTCTGTAAATGCGTTTGTATTGTTTTTGTTTTTGCATTTATTTATAGTCAGCTACAACATTATTTCAGTATCATGGAAACCGGTCAACGAACAACGAAGTTGATATTTTTTGAAACCGGCCAAGTACTTGCATAAATACAAGTATAACGACCCCATCTTCGAATAATTGTGCAAAAGTTACCGTCGTTAATATTTATGTTGGAAAAAAGTTGCCAGAAATTCGACCAGATTATATAAATTCATTCCAACAATATTTGTGTCTTGTGTTATTATTTAAAGTTCCCAAGCTCTTAAAACACACCCCATAGAATTACCAATTTTTGCCTCGATCCTGCCTAAATCCCTCATGATTAAGAAGAATAAAGATTTCGTGTTGCAAAAAAAAATATGAATTCCTTAAATCCTAAATTCATATCTACAATATTAGCAGAAGTAATGTAGTTATGTAAATGTGCCATCATTTTTTTTAAAAAACCTCTTAGAATATCATTCTGCTTTTACATGTTGTGGATACATAGATAAAAAATTATTTGACCTCCACAATTGGACCTGGAAAAAGCGAAAATATTGTATCTGCTTATTTGATCGAGTCATCATCCTAATATTAGCCGTATTTTTTTGCGTAACCTATGCCCTTTTCATACTCTTATTTCACATCTTCCTCTGCCTAACAACCATGGCGTACAAACTTTTTATCTGCAACCCGAGCGAGTCGTTCTGCTTCAAATATTCCAAAGCTTTATCTACACTATTATCGGCACTATTTGCACTTCCTTAACTACACTATTCTTTTTCATATAAAATATAGCTTCGCTGCCTATACATTTACCTATAAAATAGGGCTATTGACACTCTGCACTAAGTGTGCGAACAATTAAGTCTTTGGAGTATCTCGTGCAAATTGGATTCACTACTTTTTTTAATATATTAAACCTTAAGGCCAATACAAGAAGAACCGATAATAATTCTAAGCTATGTTGTTTTGTGAGCAACAATTTATACTGCAGTAAACCAAGCACACGTCGGCTCAGTAGTATTTCCGTGCCAGATGGAAAATCAGCATTTCTTCTTAGAATCATCTTTAGATAGAATTTTTATTATATAGTTATACATTTTAACAAAGGGTTTTATGCACATTTTACATTATAGAAATGTGATACAATATATCTTGCAACTAGAATATTAATTATTGGAATTTGTTTTGAATTAAAATTTTACTTTTAGTTAAGAGGAAACACAATAACACAACGAGAAACCTCTATTTACACAGAAAGAAATACGCATTAGCTTAAACTTAAAAAAAAAACATAAACTAGGAGATATTATGTATTAGTAAATATATAAATCGATTACAAATATAGAAACTGAATAAAGATTGAGGAACACTGTGAAGTACTGTAATGTTTTAAATACACAATAAATAAATAAGTTATATAAATAATCAAACAACCATATACATAAATAATTAGTAAAATTATATACAAAGAAACAGGTAACATAAAGATTGCAAAACAAATAATAAATAAATACAGATATTAATAACAGACATTCAATAGACATCTATAGGCGCCAGTTATAGATTTCATTGAAACTTATCATTGAAAACTTTGATTAAAACTGATTTCTTTTTGGTACCAAAATGAAGGTAATAAAATGTATAATATTTTTTGTCAAAAAAATATTTTATTTGCTTTACCGCTTTCTTTTAAATTCACTTTTGATTTTTCAATGATGAAAAACGTTTTCAATCAAAAGCTGACATCGAACGGAAACATTTTTCGTAATGCAGAAAATACGTAATACGGAAAATATAACTCTTTTTTATATTAATAATAAGCTGTAGAGTTTTGTAGTACTCAGAGTCGGAGGTGTTAATATTTAATATCGATGTGCCAAATCCTGTTTCAATACAGGCAAATTAAAATGTAGTACCACACTAAGCAACTAATACTAAATGTTTGTACATATACATATATTTATTGAAAGTTACCATACCTTAAAAACCATTCGAATTGGAATCAAAATGTTTTTATTTAGATAGGGATACAAAATTTCTATGTATATTGACAGCTGCCCTGTATTTGCACTTCTATTAGATACCTATTATTATAATTGTATTATTTTTTGATTTATATTTTGAAAAAAAAAATTATCTTGATATAATAATTTTGTTTCATTAGTGAGACATTAAAAATTAAAAAAAAAATTAACATAAAATGAAAACAATTTAAAATGTGTTTTAAGGACAGCATCATAAATAATCCATCAGAATATGAGGAGCTAGATTATACATTGTTAACCAATTAACTCAAAGAAGTGTCCTTACAATTTTCAACTCGGACTTACTAACATAATTTCACACAGATCCAAGTGCTCTTAGTTGTGGAGCTGTGCTTTTCATCGCATTGAAGACAAATACCGACTGGTTCCATATTTCAGTAAGGCTACTAAGCCTTAAGTATACACCATTGGACGATCTTCCAATATTGGCTGAACTGTCAAAAGTCTTCCAATTGCAACCAATGAGTTAAAAGTGTCAGTTTATACGGTTGGTTGATTTTATTGGTAGAAAATTGGCTGACAATTGCCGACAATTTTTTATCTACCAGTTAAAAATTGTCTTTGTAGATGATTGGAAGACATTTGAAAACAAAAAATTGGTAGACTTATTGGAAGAAAATTTTCTTGACAGATGATAGAGAATATGAAACTTTATTTTAGAAGTAAAGTATTTCTGAAAAAAAAGCATTTTTAAAATATTATAGGGTTTAAAATCATAAACTAATAACGTAAAGACCGGAAACCTCTGCTTTCATTTGACATTTGCCTACAAGCTGAAACACGCACACAAGTAACTTTACTGTTCCTCTTCCAATAGACACATTGATAAAAACGCACACAAGAAATCTTTTATGTTCCTCTTCCTATAGACACATAGACAGCACAGCCCTAGTAATTTGATTTAGTTTTGTTTTTCGATTTCCCATCTATTCATGGATAGAGTTTCAAAGCTACATATACAACAATGTAAACAAATGGGTTTTGGGGGGTGAAACGTACGAAAGTTTCCAATCTTATTATGGCTTATTTGTGTTTAAAATGATTTTCGACCTTCTTTTTATAAAACTTCTTCTTCGCTATATTGACCGACGGTGACTAACAGCTTCTTATTTAGTCCCGCATCCATTTTCGTTCATTTAAAAAACACTTTTTTATTTTTATTTTTCGAAAGCGTTGATGTTGTTGGTAAGAACATCATCCATAATCCATCCAAATAAGACAAATTGGGTGCTTAAACGAGTTCATATGATTGGAAGAAGACTGGCAATTTTTTGATAGAAAATTGGCCGACGGATTGGCTATGCCAATTTTTTTTCTGTCAATTTCTACAGATAAGATTGGATGTTTAAATGGTTCATAGAAAATTTTTAGATTTTATTCGCGAAGATCTTCCAACCCTGTACCTGTACACTTAGCTTTATGAAACAAAATACCACATCAGTTATGAGTTAAACATTTTCGAAGTTATTTGGTAGATCTACGATTTACCTTAAGTTGCGAAAAAACACTTTTTTAAGATTTAAAGAACATTTTTTGGATGCCGTAGATTTTTAGATTCATGTGTTATCTGTTTAATAGTCAAGATACAATCTGAAATTAAGCAAATAACGTTACATCCTATTGATAAGCAACCGTTCCCTTTTCATACAAACAATACACATTAGCCGTGTTTTATTATCGCCAATAACCCATAGGGTTCACCCCGTAAAAATAAAACTATCTGGGTTATGTACTGATATGTACACTCGGTTCGCCGAATTTAATAATAATATTTGCAAACCCATATAGTAACCCCGATAGGAACTTGGATCTTGTGTTGTTTTTGTAATACGTGTTAAAAATAACCTAGATCCAGACCCGTACATAATAAAATGCAGCTATTGAGTCCATTTGCTGAAAAATCATGAGTTGATCGTTATGTACTCTTATAATCACTGATTCATTTACGTCCACTAAAATCATTAGAGACTTTACAATGTATGAATGATCGTATAACCTTTAAAAATAACAGTGATTATGGAACATTTTCTGAAAAGCTTAATCATAATGAGTTGAACATCATATGATATCTCCAGGAATAAACAGGGCAAATGGCCAAGTAAAACGATATGCTGATTTTGACACAGTTGCAAATCTTTTAAGAGACCATTTTGATACAAACTTAGAATGGACAACTTATCTTATTCGAATACAGATGGTATTGCACAACAATAAATAAGACAACTAAATTATCTCCATTAAAAATACTTGTTGGAATTAATGGCAGGGCTCCACAAGTTGGACTTTTATTTAAGAAACAGAGTATGGTGATATAATTTCAATTAAAGAATTAGCTGATAAAAATATTAAGGAAAGTGCAACTAAAATGCAAGTTAGTTGATCGTAATGAAACTAAGCAAATACGACTGGAAATAGGAACAAAAGTTGAATATAAAAGCAATCATTATGCATTCGTAATCAAACATGACATTACGATCATAGAAAAGCCTAAAAAAGTGATCGCCAAAAAATGTATGTCTGTCAGTCTGTCAGTCTGTCAGTCTGTCAGTTTGTCAGTCTGTCAGTCTGTCAGTCTGTCAGTCTGTCAGTCTGTCAGTCTGTCAGTCTGTCAGTCTGTCAGTCTGTCAGTCTGTCAGTCTGTCAGTCTGTCAGTCTGTCAGTCTGTCAGTCTGTCAGTCTGTCAGTCTGTCAGTCTGTCAGTCTGTCAGTCTGTCAGTCTGTCAGTCTGTCAGTCTGTCAGTCTGTCAGTCTGTCAGTCTGTCAGTCTGTCAGTCTGTCAGTCTGTCAGTCTGTCAGTCTGTTAGTCTGTTAGTCTGTCAGTCTGTCAGTCTGTCAGTCTGTCAGTCTGTCAGTCTGTCAGTCTGTCAGTCTGTCAGCCTGTCAGTCTGTCAGTCTGTCAGTCTGTCAGTCTGTCAGTCTGTCAGTCTGTCAGTCTGTCAGTCTGTCAGTCTGTCAGTCTGTCAGTCTGTCAGTCTGTCAGTCTGTCAGTCTGTCAGTCTGTCAGTCTGTCAGTCTGTCAGTCTGTCAGTCTGTCAGTCTGTCAGTCTGTCAGTATGTCAGTCTGTCAGTCTGTCAGTCTGTCAGTCTGTCAGTCTGTCAGTCTGTCAGTCTGTCAGTCTGTCAGTCTGTCAGTCTGTCAGTCTGTCAGTCTGTCAGTCTGTCAGTCTGTCAGTCTGTCAGTCTGTCAGTCTGTCAGTCTGTCAGTCTGTCAGTCTGTCAGTCTGTCAGTCTGTCAGTCTGTCAGTCTGTCAGTCTGTCAGTCTGTCAGTCTGTCAGTCTGTCAGTCTGTCAGTCTGTCAGTCTGTCAGTCTGTCAGTCTGTCAGTCTGTCAGTCTGTCAGTCTGTCAGTCTGTCAGTCTGTCCGTCTGTATGTATAACGAGCTACAACCTAAACGGCTTAATCGATTACCTTCAAATTTGGTATGTGTGATTATTTTGGCATTACTCAGAGGGGAAATTGAAATTTTATTTTTAGGCCTAAAAATAACGGTACCTGCCATATGACCCTGAAGAAAAATCTTATTTTTCTCTAAAACGGCTCCAACGATTTTGGTATGAACCAAGTTTACGGGAAAAGTCTATTAACGGTACCTTTCATATAACGGTTTTTTTAATTTTTGGCTTTCTCGGTTACGGTACATTGGATTTCTGTCAAATTTTATATCTCAGAAGATCTGAGTAGCTTAATTAATTTGCATATCAAAATTTTGAATAACTTTTTTTTAAATTAAAATTAATTAATGATTTTTTTCAAAAATAATTTGTTTTTAAAATACGATAAATAAAAAACAGGATTTCATCAAAACCCGTCCTACAATTTTCGAGATACTTTTTAGTATAATTGTCATAAATCGGTGGCATCTAATGGCGTTCTTCGTTTTTCGAAAAACCGATTAAAGTGATGGTTTTGTCAGTTTAAATAAGTTTAAAAAACGATTTTTTTCCCACCTACACACCATTCACTTTCATTATATATTTACATATGTACTTGTCCATATTTACATTATTATCCTCCTAATTTACATAATTAAATTCCATTTAAATATACATTGTAGGTATACCTTTGTAACTATTACTTAAATCATGAATTCGACAATTCATTATACTAAGAATGAAGGTAATATTACCTACATGGGCTTTAAATCTGCATAGGATAACTATATAGGTCAGCCACCTACCAACAGCGTCAGTTAGTAACACTAAAGTTGTTAGCTACAAGAGCAAGTTTGTACGATCCAGTCGTGCATTTTATTTATAAATTGTATGCGCTCAATTTAAAACATAAACAAATTTTTATAACATAAACAAATTTTATGCACAAGGAAAAGATTTTTATTTAATGTGAATATAAATTTCAAATGCTATTAATTTAAGTTTTAAATACAATTTTTTATATGTATCTATATGCATATGCATATATGAATATTGTTTGCTCAAACAGAAATGGTTTGTTTCTGAAACAAATAGAATTTAAAAGAAAGTGTGTACAATCTGTTAATAATCAACAAAATCTTTCCGATACTGAATATTTTCAATACAATATTGGGCAAGTAGTTTCCAGTTATCTCCATTTAAGATTCTTATTGAAGCTGCTTCATTTGAAACTGACTTTTGAAAGTATAGAAATCTTAATTCTTTTAAAATGCGGGACATGCATACAGATAAAAAGTGGTAAGATGTTTCTTGTTCCCGCGAGTTTCACAACGAAAAAAAAAACACTGAATTTAACGCTATGTGCCACGTTCTTATTTTTAAATAGACGTTTCCAAGTGGAATTTATAGCAGCCATTGATTGTCTTCGCTTCTCCTCAGTGTTTTTTTGGGTTAAAGTTAGGGGTGATTATCATACCAATGTAGTTATAATCATGCACCATTTCTTCAATGTTTTCTGTGCAAAGTATTCTCATAGAGATTTATTAAAACCTTCAAAACTTTTGACGATTCAACGTTATGTTACTTATTAGATTTTTAAAGAATTTGGATAAAAAGAAAAATATTCAATTCGAAATTTCGTTAATTTTCTGATTAAATCAAATGTGTATAGTAAATAGTGTTTTTAAAAATGTATACTCAAATTCTATATTTTTAAAAAATGTGTTATTTTGGTCAAACTATCCTTTTCCAAAAATGACAATCGAGGAAGAAGGAGGATAAAAAAAGAGTGCAAGGTGAACTGGCTCATTATGCTGGACTATCAATTCAAGAAAAAGTTCGTCGCACACCGTTTTAATGCCTTACCCGATTTCAGCAAGAATTGTCTCATTATTTTCCAAATCGTTCAAACAAAGTTTATACTTGAAGCCTCTGGTGACGATTTAGCTATTGTATTGGACAATCTGGTACATCTCATCATGTCATCATGCGAAAAGAGCTTTACAAAATTGAAACTTATAAAAGAACATCTAGTGTCTCCGTTTTCTCAATAGAGACGTTTCGCTTGTATTAAATTAAAGCTCTTATTTTGTTTTCTATTCCTATTCAGTATTTTTTTGCCGTGTACCTGTTGGTTGTCTTGCCAAAAGCTGATGTGCATTCTGTTTGAACCCGTACGTGTAATATAATTATGATTGATGTTTTTTTTGTTTTGTCGTGAAAGCTGACGTTATAGAAACTACCGAAATATCTGATCACATATGGGCCCCATACAGCATTGCCGGTCCGGGCCTCTAACAAGCTTAGTCCGCCACTGCTAAAACGGTTCCCTGAGGAACGCCAATGTTAACCATATCGAAAGCTTTAGTCATATTTATAAAAAGAGCTATTGATATCATATTTTTTTTTTAATCCATCGTTTATTTCGCTGCATACTTTCAAAATGTCATCTCCAATGGGTATTATAAACATATTGCTTATCACTAGCACAATAATTTGGTTCACAAACGATATTATACGAATTTTCATATTTTTTTAAAAAATTGTACTAAAAGTTGGACGAATAAAAATAGGTGTGTATTGAGAAAGTAATCTTCAATTTCTTTTCTTGTATAATGAAAAGACTTCAGCGGATTTTAAAGCTGCGGCAAAATACCACAAAACAAAAATAAACAATTAGTAAACTTTCGACATTGCATGACTATGCGGTTTTTTTCTGAAATCAATGGTTTTTTGCGAGGAACTCTGCTATGTAACCCGTGACTGTGCAGGTTCTGGCGAACATTGTTCGGTTTAACGTTGACTCAAGAAGATTGGCTAATGTTTCCACCAATCTTAACTGGACTTCCTGCAAAATTTTGCACAATTCTTTAACAATAGCGCGTTCATCACCTATACGGAAAGTCTTTTTGGCCTTCCGGAATGAGGTCCATCTTTTACGTCTTTGAGCTTTTGAAATGTTTTCAAAACTTTTTTCACATCGTTATGACATCTGCCCACTATTTTAGCAATTTCGCGGTAATATTCTCCTTCCTTTCTTAATTTTATATATGATTCATTTTCCATGAATTGGCATTTAAAAATTAACAAAATATATAATACAAAAAATTAAAAAATAACAAAACCGAAAACACTTCATTTATATGACGTCCACAATAGTCGGCAGATGCCATAACAAATTGAAAAAAAATGTGAAAAGGTTTTAAAAGTTCAAAGACGTAAGATCGACCTCGTTCCGGAAGACTAAAAATACTGTCCGTAGGTGATTAACGTGATCTTGTGAGAGAAGTGTGCACGAAAGCAAAGGCTCCGGCGAACAGTGTTCGGGCCACCGTTGGCTCAAGGATATTGGTTACAGTTTTCAGCAATTCTTACTGCACACACCGCAACATTTTTGCTCACTTCTCTCACAAAACACGCTCATCACCTACGGACAGAATTTTTGGCCTTCCGGAACAAGTTCGAGTTTTTACGTCTTTGAACACTGATCAACAAATTATTAGTTAGAAAGAAAAACAAAATAAATTTAACGGTGGTTTTCGCGATAATCCGAACCGTGTACCTATAGTATGCTCGACAAGGTGTACACTTTCTTTTGACGCTCACTGTACATAATTTGTTAATTTTGATATGCCAATTCATTGAAAAAACATAGGATAATTAATTTACTTAAATATTAACCCCACTTTCACTAAGATTTGCAAAAATGAAGTTTAGTTTATAGGTGTAGGCTCACAGTACTTATATAAGAACCTTCGAATACGGATGCGAAAATTGTAAAACCTTTTCGTAAAAACTGCGTAGGGGGAAACTTGGGATGTGTTTAATTTAATTGTTGCCTGCACAACGTTACAAAATTTTCAGCCAATTGAGGAAAACAAACGATAATAATATTTTAATAATTCGAAGATTTGACTAAACGAAAAGAAACGAATTGACTCAAATTATGTACAATAATTATAATTTGTAGCAATATATTTTTAAGAAAAAATGAAAAAAAGTTCATTCAATAATTTTGGTGGAGCTTTCAGAAGAAATAGTCTTCGTTCTTCATTGTCGCTGCATTTTTTCTTTTCAATTTCTTCTTGCTGCATTCAAATAAGTTTCAATCGATCCAGTCGAACCAAATGCTGGTGCTCGCCATTTGCAAAATTATTTGTTTCGTGTGCCACCTTTGTACATTGCATGTTAATTAACATTCATGCATGTAGGTATCTAACTCTATTTCTATTTCAATACTTACCGGGAAAAAAGTAATCGTTGGATTTGCACCGGCACTTAGAAAATGGATAAGATATACTCCCATTATTTTAGTTTAATGGGCTTATTTCCCGTTTAATTCAAATCTGATTTTTATTCAATATCCCTTGAAATTTATAATTTTCTTTTTAATTTGGTAAGCATCTAGTTTCACACTGGTTTTGTATTTATATACATCTAGAGATTCTGCGTAACACATTTATCGCATGTTTGTTAGGATTTGTTTAATAAAACAGATTGCACTTTTAATATTTCCACAAATACAAAATGCATTTGACTAATCGACAAAAACTCATGTTCTTTAGTTGTCATCACTTTGCTTTTTCACTTTAAGAAAAATCAAGAATGACTTAAAAGAATTGTAACTGTTTAAACCGTAATTTGTTGAAAGCAACGAATTAAATTGTAAACAAAATATACAATATCTCACAAAGTATAAAGATATGTATGTACAATGTAGGTAGGTATATAACTATATATACATTGTAATTGTTTTGTATATATAACAAGTTGATGGGTATAATTTAATTTTTTCGGTCTAGTTCCCATTTCGATAAGAAAAATGTGAATTCAGAAAAAGCGAACAAATTACTGCCATAAGAAGTATAGGTAAGTAGGTATGTATTTTTTTCATCGAGGAACTGTATAGGATTTATAAATAGTGTTGATCCAGTTGTTACCCTTGTGTAATATCCTTTAAGCCTAACAAGTCATAGATACTGTGGAAAACATAACCGGCCGGCGGAAGATACTTAATCGAAATGTCTACCCCAAAAATACATACATATATGTACATACAAATAACTATACAATGCCAAATTATTTATCGTCATTGGGCCAATATGGCCATTATACAAAAGTTCCAATTGCGGGTTAACTCTGTATTGAAAACTTGAACCTTGTCAATATATACAAAAGTATATAATTATATGGGTGTAGGTAACTTGCTTTTAAATCAACGCAATAACAAAGTACTTAAAACAAGTCAAATCAAAATATGTGTCTTTATTCCATAAGTTTAAATCGAAGAAAGTGCATGATTAAAGAAAAGTGGGAAAGCAAAAAAAAAAAAATAAAAGTCCATCATCATACCTGGATAACATGGCCGCATCCTGAGGTCCAGTAGAACCACCAGACTGTGGCAATTGTGGTATTGGTGTAAATAATGACGAGTTATTATTGTTATTAAGTAGTATACCATTTGATTTTTTCATTGAATCGTTACGGCTTAAGATACTTGATATCGAAAAACTCGTATATCCATTACCCGTTGTTGATTTACTACTTGAATCCTTGCAGTTACTTTTCTTGATGTTGGTACTATTAAAGTTATTGCTCTTTGAATCCCGGTCATCAAATTTCCGCGTCGCTTCTTCATTTGGTTCCGATTTTGGTTCAGACTTTAATTGTGACGTTATTAGTAATTGATTTGACGTAGTTCCAGGACTTATGTGAGATTCAACACTGGCTGCCGCTACAGCTGCAGCCGCTGCAGCTGTCAGCTGAGCCCCGTGATGTTGATGCAATTGTGAATGCGTATGTTGATGCGATTGACTGTGTAAGTTACTAAAATTGCTATGACTAACTATCAGGCCTGGGTGGTGTAGAGCCGGATGACTTAGTGTTAGGTGATGGTGTAGAGGGTGATGTACAACTGATGTCACCAATGGATGCTGAGCGGATGTCGTTGTGTCGTGGCTACTGCTAATAGGCGTTGATGTCACCGAATGTCCCAAAACTAACCGAGAAGGACTCTCTTCACCACCCCCATTTCCACAGCCTTGTGGACTCGGTTCCGGACTAGAGACGACATTAATATCAACATCAGCTTCAGACGAAGACATAATGACAAGTTTTGTAAAGGTAGGTTAGGTATCACAAATGTCTTCCAAATATTGTTATTTTATCAAGCTTATTTGACACTTTCTTTATAAATTATTTGCCATGTTTAGAGTTCTATTCGATTTTGTATGTATGTAGATATGTACCTATAGGTATCTATACCTGTTAAAAAAAACATTTCATTGTATTCCGGCACTTGTGCAAAACACTTAAGAAACACGAATTTTTCTTCACAAAGATATGTAGGTAAACGATTTGGTAATCACAATAGATTCCAATTAAAAACGTATTCTAAAATATTGAAAAGAAAACACGAGAAAACAGGTACATACGTAGGTACAGTTCATATACCTAACTTTCTTTTTCCTCTTATTGCACGGATATAATATTTACTAGAGACCACGCGAAAACACGTGAACACTGTTTCACAAACGTATCACGTTTAAAATAAAATTTTCTATTAGGGGCAACCACTGACATGCAAAATGATTTAATCCTCGTTGCCGACAGTGTTCTTTTTATTTCCAATACCGTTGGAGCAAAGAAATAGCATAGAAAAACTTAACGCACCAGAAAACCGAAAAAATGAACCTAAGCAAAAATGCACACGTTTTAATTTTAAGGGATGGAAAATTTAAAAAAAAACTGGACTGGGAATAGAGGGTGAAACAACCGTTCAAACAAGAAAATTCACCCCAATGAATGAATGCGAAAAGGACAACAGTATCTATTTAAGCGTTGTGTTAGAATGATAAACGAGAGGCGAAGATATGAAGAGTTCAAGAGAATAATAAAAAATGCGCTCTGGAAAAATACTTAAAATCAAATAAAAAGCCATCTTCGTGCGTCGTCAGTCACTGAACGGTATGATAGAAAATTTCACCCCTTCGTGTACACATAGTGAAATTAAGATTATTATACCTACATTCTCGCAAAAAAAAGTCAACAAAATTTGTTCGTTGTTCATACGGTTATGCCATAGTGTGGAAAATGAATTTTAAGGAGGCAGAGTAAAAATGAACCACCTCGTTATCACAGAAATTCACTCCGAACACAAACACACAGAAATTTGACAGAAATCATTTGGAATATGAAACGCTCTAAGTGATGAGGGTAGATAGTAGCAGCCATTTTTTCATCCCCCCTGCCTGATCAGGCTCACACTAATACCCATTTGCACGCATGTGGGCATAAATTAACAAGTAAGGGTTGGAGTTCTTAAATTGCTTTCGCTTTTATTTGAAGCTAAAAAGCAAAACAATCCAGTAGCCAAACGAACTGGCTGCCAAAGAAAATGTATCCTTTATTGTTTACTTCATTTTTTTCATCCTGCAACCACTTGAAATTTGATTGTGTGTGCAAACAGCCCTCATATTGTATGTTAGGGGTGTGTTTTATTTTTTCCAAAGGAACAGAAAATTCTCAGCCAATCCGAACAAAAATGGGGCGGTTTTCCCTAGTTTATTTTATTGTGATTTTGAAGTGTGTGTTTAGGTTTATGGGACTTACATTGTAGTGAACTATTCCAGTGGTAAAGGAGGATAGGAATACAAAATACTTTTATAACCCCTGAAAAGGTGAGCGAAATCAGAATTTTTACTCGAGCAAATTCTAGCCCCTAAGCTCCACAATCTTCTTAGCATCCCCCATATAACTGCTAGAGAAAAGCAATTCTGAAGTGTATCCATGCGCAATTTCTTGTATCCTGTTTAAAGGATATTGTTATCAAGTCAAATATATATATATATATATGTAAGTATATGCCTACATTTATAACTAGATACTTTGTGACCACTCTAACAAACGGTCACACAGGAAGACAGTAGAGCGAGCAGTATAAAGCACAAGTTAAAGCGGGCAAAAAATAAAATAAAGGAACGTGCGAATCTAAGGAGAAAAACGATCATCGTGTCATGTTTAACCTGAAAACATTTATGTTATCTTTCTTTAAATAATAGCTCTTGTAAGTGGCGTTGGTTTGGGTTGATTTTTTGGTGGCAGTATAGTGGGTAGGTACTGTTGAACTTTCTACATTTAGTTTTTCTTTTGCTCCTTTGAGGAGATCATTCGTGCAGATGATGCAGATGTAAATTGATTGCAGTTACTCGCATTACTCATAAGTATATGCCTGTCCTGCCCTATCTAGGTACCTGGGCATTTACGTTTCTGTTTATTTTAGTAATTAATTTACAATTTAAGCTTGAGGGAGCGTAGCATTTCGTCAAAAATTATATCGGAAATCTTTTTATTTGTATCTACCTAACTATGTGTATCCCAAATTTTGGCAAAAATGTAGATAGGTATGTTTTTTATTTAAAAAAAAAAACATACCTAAAAATGCCAAAACAGATGACCAATACCGCGTATGCAGTGTACCCAATGAAAAATCTCAAATCCAGCTAAAATAGAGGTTTTAGGAGGATTTTTTTGCTACAAAAACTGCTAAAAAAAATGCTTTTTTTTGTACCATCAAGAAAAACTGCCAAAAATCCTGCCAACTCTGAAAATATTGTACCTAATTAGAACGCAAAAAAAAACGTATGTACCTATATGCCTGAACCAATCGAACCTGTCTTAGGGTGACGTTTAAAATACCGAGTGTATATTTTTTTTGTAGTTTTCTTTGTTTGTTAATTTAATGTTATTTATACACATTTTGTATTTTCTGTTTCATTTAAAGCATCTTCTAAAATATCACAAGTTACTTATTCTTCTTTCACGGTAAAATATATATTGATGAAGCAAATTGTTTGATTATATTCGGAGGAATAATGAAGACATTACAACCTTTCTCAGAAAAATTATCTCGGATAAAAAGTATACTATTTAACATATCAATTTGCAATCAATTCCTACGATGATCCTTTACAAGATTCATAAAACTAAACACGCTTTCAAATGCAGAAAACTAAAAACGAATTGACAAAGTTTGACAACACTTTTTAAGGGTTTTCATTAGATGCATCGGTCAATACATTCACGTATTTGGTATTTAAGAGAAATAGAAAATTAAATTCTTTACAACTTCAATATAATTAATCATTAATGCTAAAATGAATAGAAATGAAATGAAGATAATACATTTTTTAAGGGAAAAGCTAAAAGAAAATTACACATACATATATAATACTTAAAACTAATATTGCCCATAAAAGCGATATAGATTTATGTTGTCCCATTGCGATTCAATTTTGGAAATAAGTTCAGAATTCATGTTTTTATCTTTAAAAAAATCTTTTAATAATTGCTTATAAATCCGAAAAACTTTTTTTAATAGAAAAGAAGTTTACTTGCTGCAAAAATTCGTAATTTTGTGGAGTTCACGATTAAAGCTCTGTAATGAGCGATACGCATTTATGTTTGATTGTGTGTTAATTTTTTATTATTTTATTTTAGGTTTGAGAAATATGAGAACCTGCTAGATTTCTTGCTTAAACCAAATTTCCTGCTAAAAAAACTGCCGGCAGGGTTTGAAAAAAATGAATGATAAAAGCAAACTTTTCCTGCTCAATTTAGCAGGAAAAATGTTAAATTGGCCACATTGGCGTATGTAAATCAATTGAATGCAAGGCGTCATTTTCTCAGTTAAATGATTGTCGGAGTAGTTTAACGAAATTAAGCAAACAACAAATTGCTGTTCAAAAACAACCTTACATTTATTTTAGACTTCATTTATTTTTATTAAACAAAATTAATTTGTTTTCCAGACTCTATCACCCATATTAAAATACAATCTAGTGACGGTTTATCTTTAACACGTGGCTTAAGCCAAAATATTTCATTAATAAAATGGAATTTTTGCTAATTGGCATCTACCTAGCGTCTTTTCAAATTAAATTCACCTTTTTACAAATCAAATTCAACTTTTTTAATGACTTGGAATGACCACAACAACAACTTGAGTGTGCTACCACCAAGTTTTTCTCAATTATTTTTGGCTGGAATTATAGCAATTTCACGACTTGCCACGGTCGATCATCAGATTCCTTTGCTCTAGTGGTGCTGGTCTACTTTTTCATTTAATTGAAAAACTTCTTGTGCCTTCATTGTGTATTGAACCATGACCAAGCTTTGCTTGGAAGCCAACGCCCTACGCATCACGCCACCGAGCCCACATGATCAGATCCCAAGTAACATGTTTCCTTTGATAACATTCTCCAATAACTTAATGAGACTAATTTAAGAAGCCAAAATAGTCTTGAAGAATTCTTCTAGATTATTATAATACTGCTAAAAGCGTTAAATTGCCTAGTTATGACAGCCTCATATGGTCTGATATGTATTTGTGATAGTATTTATTTTGTAAGTCAACTATTTAGTATTGTAGTTATAATGGCGATGCATTATTTTATTTTATTGTTCTGTTCGTATACGGGATCTAAAAATTAATGCGGTTGAAATTGGATCTACTAATTCTTAGATTTTACATCGGAAAAATACACAGTGCCTTCAAAATAATGCATATTTAAATTATTTAATTTATACTTTTTATCAAGGATAGGGTTACCTTGGATACATTTGGGAATCAATTCATTTTTGAAATTATAGTGGATGATATGCCATCCTAAAAGCATAAAAATTAACTCGTGAGTCAAATTAAATCTGAAAAGCAATGCATATGATACACTAAGAGCATTAATGCTGCATTTACACAAAAGACAAAATGTAATTGTTGGTATATATTTTTATGTCACAAAACAGAAATACCCAAGTAACATTTTTCATCTCACAAAAGTTTTCAATAGAGAAACATCAAAAAGTTAGACTAATACCCATTTCGATTGTTAAATATTTTGTATTGAGATCAGAAAGAATATTTTACAGTTAATTCTATTGTTTTGCTATTTATGTTTGTGAAATTTATAATCCACATAAATTGTTTAAAAAAAGGGGTTTTTAAATAAATAATTTTTAGAATTAATTTCCACATTTTGTATGTGTGGTAACCCTCAAAATACTAGGAGAATATTTTCTGCATACTAAAATATGGCTGCTGTTGAGATGAGAGAATCCTTTAATAATTACAATAGGACCATTATAAGAGTTTGGTTTCCTCTAATTTTACTCACTCTCATTTACTAAGTTTATGTTGAGTCTTCTTAAAGGAATATTCATTATAACGGGTGATTTTTTTGCTACTTGGTTTTTGACGTTTATATTTTTGACAGATCACACATGACAAATTCCACGAGCATTTGACATTTCGATTCAGTATTGTTTGCCATTTCATCATGAATAGATTTACGCCTGAACAACGTTTGCAAATTATTGAAATTTATTATCAAAATTCGTGCTCTGTGAAAAATGTGTTTCGCAAGCTACGTCCGGCAAAATTGTCTTCAGCGACGAGGCTCATTTTTGGCTAAATGGATAGGTGAATAAGCAGAATTGCCGTATTTGGAGTGAAGAGCAGCCAGAGGCAATTCAGCAGCTACCAACGCATCCCGAAAAATGCACTGTTTGGTGCGGTTTATGGGCAGGCGGCATCATTGGGCCGTACTTCTTCAAGGACGATGAAGGCCGCAGGGTTACAGGCAATGGAGAAAGGTACCGTTATATGATAACAGATTTTTTTTTGCCGAAAATGTAAGAATTGAACTCGGTCGACATGTGGTTCCAACAGGACGGTGCCACATGCCACACTGCACGCGAAACCATGCATCAATTGAGAGGCGAGTTTGGTGAGCAGTTGATCTCACGTTTTGGCGCAGTCAATTGGCCACCAAGATCATGTGATTTGACCCCGTTAGACTATTTTTTGTGGGGCTATGTTAAGTCTATTGTCTATGGGGACAAGCCAAACACGATTGCTGCCTTGGAAGCCAACATTGAACGCGTCATTGGTGAGATTCCGGCCGAAATGTGTGAAAAAGTTTGCCAAAATTGGACCTTCAGAATGGTCCACCTGAAGCGTAGCCGCGGGCAACATTTAAGTGAAATTATTTTTAAAAAGTAAATCGCAGAAATTGATTTATCGATCCAAATATAAATTTCATTCACTTTTTACAAGTTTCTGTGTTTTTTTGAATTTTCAAAAACCAAGCTCTTAAAAAATCACCGTTTATTATGGAATTATTTAAAAAAAAGCGAGCGAGATGACAATTTACATATATAGTGAACTATTAATCACGGACGTAGTAAGGGAAGTGGGCCTCAGCTACAAAAGTAAAACTTGAATTTGTTTTTATCATAGCACAACACTAGAAGAAAGCCAATTTATTGCAGTTGTTTATCATTCAAAGTGTGAAATATTCAATTATTATTCAAAATATCGAGCCCAATAGAAATGGCATAATCATACATTTTTTTGTAAATTTGATTTACAAAATTATAAAAATATTTCTTTTTTGATGACACGTTTTAGTCGACGCGACGGCGACGATCAATCTTCTACTAAAATACACAGCTCTTTATAAACATATGTTGGATGCTTCGCTATTTGATATGTGTTAATTTTTGGTTGCGAAACACGTCCATTTTCAAATATTTGAAAAAACCTTTAGAACAATAAACACTTTTCGGAAAATTAAAACAGGCAATTCACATCCATTTAATAATCTCGACTATATCCCTGACTTGGCGTGTGACGAGTAACTTTGTGATTCTATATGGCAACTGGAAAACCCTAAATCCTATTAGAATCGTGTAATAAAATGTTGTATACCTTAAATTCTATGAGGTTCGTTATAGAATTTAAAAATAGCTTAGAATCCGATAAGTCCGTTGTTATGGGATTGAAGGTATATAGGCGTTTAAATTTCGTAACAAGATTTTTATAAAACTCTTGGTTCTTGGGGTCTCGTTAAAGGAGGCAAATTTGTTTTAAGTATAAGATTTAAATTATTTGAAAATTGTAGAGAACTAAGTTCTTATAACAAAACGTTATGAGAATAATTTAAGTTTCGTAACAAGAAATTAACTATAAGGATAGTAATGGGACCTAAAAGAGGCTTACAAAATAGTTTTTCAGATTTTGGGAGCATAACTCTGGAGATTATGTTAGTTGGGAACAATAGTTATGAATTTAAACAAGTTTGGTGATGAAAACAAACAAGATCGCATTTTCAAATCATCGATACAGCCGTGATACATTTGTTTTTAGGTAAGTATCATAAACATTTTGAAATTAAGCATGTTTGAATTTGATTAGATTTTTTTTTATTTTCGAGCAACATTAAATTGTCGATTTTATACTTAATCAACATCAAACGTGTTTAAATTACATTTCATCTGAATATTATTAAAATTAAAATGTTTGTGATTGAAACAACATGTTTGTGAATAAAATAATCAACGTATCATATTCAAATTAATAAATCGGTCTTAGTTGATTTTTTTTTTGGTAAACAAATCAAAAACATGTTTAATTTAAGTGTTTGAAGTTGATTTGTATATTTTCTTCTTTTTAAACAAAAATGTCATTGTTGATTTTTTATTATATATATACATATGTATATGCTTACATATAACAAACGTGTTTCCTTTTAATACTATGAAAATAAACGATACGAATAAAAACGATGTTGAATTATCACGAATATGTTTGATTAACAATGTTTATGTTTAACCAACCAACATATTTGTTGAAGAAACATAAACATTGTAAAATTATCACAGACATTTTCATTTTAATACATTTCGAATTTAAAGTATTATGTACTTGTTTGATTGAATAATTTTCTATTTAAATAATCACGATCATGTTCGAACTGAATACTTTTCTTGTTTAGCCAACAACAAACCAAATAAAACCTTTGCATAACTGAGTTTCAACTCTTGTGCATATTCTGATGCGTTTCCTTGTTCATTAGTTTAGCATTTTTTGATGAGTGAGCACGCATTTACAATTTTTAAATTTATACATTTAAATTTAATGATATTTAATTTTTATATTGCGGTCAAAAAGTTAATTTAAAGACGATGTTCTGCTTTAAAAAATGTTAAACACTTTTTATCTTGGATACTAACCACGGTGAGGGTGTATAAAGATAGAAGATCTAAGCAGATCATCACATTTTTATTTACACTTTATACTTTTCAAAATTCTTTAAAATCGTCCTCCACTTTAATGTTCTTTGTTTTTGTCGTCTCCTTCTTTTTCTTTTGAACCTTATTGAATTATTAAACAATTGCGCCTTAAAACGCATCATTTCAAAAATTTACTTTAGAAAGATCATCTCATTTTTTACTTAAAATACGTTTTTTTTTAAATTATAAATAAATAGCTAATAGCTATGTAACAATATATATTAAACAAATTTTTATTTGTGATTAAAATAACCTGTGTTATTGAATGAAAAAAAAAATTGATTATAACATTGTCTCCTCTTCACGGAATTCTCAGGTGGAAAATCAAAAGTGGTGAGTATTTTAATAATGAAACGGATTTTTTTGTTTAATTAATTTTGTAAAAATTGAAAGTAGGTAATACATACAAATATAGGAAACTTAAAGATATTTGTGTTGAAATTATAGTGCTTAAATTAATTATGAAATACTGAATGAGCATTGTTGTTGATCAGAGAAATTCGTTCTTATATTATAGTTGTTGTTTTAATGCTTTAAAACGAGAATAATACTGTGGTTTTTTTTATTTATTTTATTTAATTAATAACTTATATTAGTCTTTTCAGGAAGCAAAACAAAACATTTAATAAAAAATCAATGTTGTTGACTAATACGATTTGAATGTTCCTAATATAATAATATTGACAACAATGGTGCACAATTTCATATTAATACGACCGCAATAATGTACATACACACATTTGTATGTTTAGTATCATAAACTTTGTTGATCAAAAACAATCGTGCTCAATTTCGTATTAAATCGAGCACAATTATTGTCACACCAACATTTTTATATTTAAGGAAACACGATTTTCATGTGTCTTGCATCAAAAACGTTGTTGGTTAAGACTGTTTATGCTCATGTTACTATTATGTTAGTGATGCTTGAGCACGAAATTGAAAATGGCGTTGTGGATTTGAACAATGGAAATTGTATCATTTAAAAAAATGAAAGTGCCAGCTTGTTCAAATTAAGTTTGTTCGTGCTTGACGCAAAAAACAAATAAGGTTCATGCTTGATTTAACCAAGGTTTTTTGCGGTGTATAAAAGAAGAGCACAGCGAGCACGAGCATGCTCGATCACATCGTATGCAAAAGATTTCTATTAAGAGTCTAAATATATTCTTAAATTCGTTTTACTTAATTTTTTATATACAAAATTTCTTTAATTTGTTTCTTTAAAAAAATTGGTGAGACAATTTTAGACATTTAATAGGTAATATAAAAAAACAATAATACGCTTACGACATAATGGGGGGTATTCATAGCCATATTTAAACTGTTTCTAAGTTAGAATTTTCAACATTTTTCAACAAATTTTTTTACCAAAATGTACCTATTTTTTTGGAACTAAAAAAGGCATTAGGCTGCTTTGTACAAACAGTCAGACAGACAGAATTGCCGGACCCACTTTTTTGGTGTTCTCTATCATCGTAATGTCAAGTTTGATTAAAATCTCGAGTTCGATTTTTTTTTCCAAATGCAAAACTTGCATATAGTATCGAAAGTAAAAATTGTTTTTTAATCGAAAATATTTATTAACCAAAAATATTGTATTACCTTAAATCTAAATCTAATGTTTGAAATAAAAAGAATCAAAATTCTATAAAATGTTTTTTTTTTTTTTTTTTATTTAAATGTCCTATATTTAAGTGGCACAAGTTTTGGACCCCGCATTACTTCGCTTTTTAGTAAATAATTTTGTGTTATTACTTAAAGCAATAGCATAGAACTTTTCTTTTGCTAACATAACAAAAATTAAATGAACTTTGATTTTAAAAAATTAAGTCCCTAGCATGCTTGGTTTAGGAGCAATGAATGCAAGAAAACATACCTAAGGGATGGTATATTAAAGTAGTAAGGAGTGTATGTACGCAAGCAAACAACAACTATTAACGCCTAGAGTTCTAGGCTATGTGTGTTTCTCTTTATCTTTCGTTCTTATTTCTCGGTTCTCGACATTCGACTTCGAGTTGTCACTGTTTGGTCACAAATGTGAAGCTGAATCATATTACATGGTTACAATTGAAGTTCTAGCTGTAGTTCCAAAATAAGTACAAGTTACCAGTTGCATGGTATAAAGAAAACTGGTTCATTCGGCTTCGGTTCATTTTTGATCATGTATTTTTGTCAACAAGTGACCTAGCTTAACGCTGAATATCATACCATGTACACATTATTATTTACGACAGTGACCACTGCGGACACGATGCCGTAATACAACTTCAAAACGAGCTTATGAAGTTGGAGGAGTATGTGCCTGTGCATACTTACAACTACAGTAAGGTGCGCTGGCCACGCTTCTCCAACGCCTTATTGAACGAATTACGGTCAAATGGCATATCCCCACCAAAATGACAGGAACCTGACAAATACAAAAATCGGCAGATACTTAGAACAAATGGATGAAACGATTCTACGAACAATGAACAAAACAATACCGAAATACAAAGAACGTAATGCAACGGACATGTACCGTAACGCGACCATTGACGCACTACACAGACAAAAAGTGGTCTACTGACAAGACTAAAACGCTTGTACAGACGTTTTACTGACACACGAGATCTGGAGATTAGGGCACTGAAATCTTCCATCAAAAACATTAACCAATTGATCAAAGAAAATTATAGGTTGTCTATTAATTTGTTTTGGGACAATAAAATTCGGGCTGTTAACTCTAGCGACCCAAGTATGTGCCCAAAAATTAATAAGATTTTTAGAAGAAAGGATCAAAACTATCTTTCGTGTCTTAAGCAACAGAGGACGACAGAGAATAGAGACGTATTTCTGACAGCAGGCATAGACGCAGAGGATGCCCTATTCGACGATGACCTCTATATAATCGAAGATCCGCAGAAGAGAGTGGAGGCTGTGGGGGCTGCTTTCCAGCAAGTGTACAAGGTGAATGCTAGCATTCCCCCGAATCATGACCTGGAGAACAGAGGTCTGCTTCATCACTTATGGCACCGGAACGATATAACCGAATGGCGATCTGAGAATCTTGGTTTAACCGGGTTTAATGATCAAGATTTGGCAAACGCCATTATCGCCGACCGAAATGTGCCCAGTCCCCTGTTAATTTATTGTTCCAGAAGTGACGATTCAATTGGTTCATCCCATGACATTTTCTTCACCCACAGTTGCTGCATGAACATCTTCGCCATCACAATACATGGAGTAATCCATCCCATCGGATCAAAGAGTCGAGCTATCGTGGATAGAATGAATCGTTTCGTCGGCTGCGGATTGGAAAACGGATTGTAGCAGAAAGATAATTTGTCAACAGAAAGAAGCCAATGGATGCCGAGTGTCTTAACTCTTTAAATGCTTTAAAGTAATTCGTCAGAGCTGGAAGTCCATTTCCGTAAGTAGAATCCAGCTGTCTCTAATGTTGATCTAATTTGTTGAATTTTCGCCTTAGCCTCTTCAATACTGTTTCCTCCAGATATCAAGTCGTCGACATACATCTCTTCATGGCTCATGGTGGCTGCTAGTTGATTTTTGGAATTGTCTTCTGCTAACTTCTGCAACGTTCGGATCGCAAGATATGGAGCGGCTGCTGTTCCAAAGGTAACTGTATTAAGTCTGTAAACTTTGATAGGGTCTTCAGAGTTCTTTCTCCATAGAATCAGCTGATAATTTTTGTCCTGTTCAGATTTCAAGATCTGGCGATACATCTGTTCAATATCAGCTGTGAAGGTGTATTTATACAACCTCAATCGAAGAATGATGTCGCAAATATTCTCTTGAAGTGCGGGACCTATCAATATAGCATCGTTTAAAGAGACTCTACTAGATGTTTTGAAGGATGCGTCAAACACCACCCTAAGTTTCGTCGTTGAACTGCTCTCTTTAATGACAACATGATGTGGCAGGAAGTAATGCCGAGTTTCTGGCAAACCTTTCTTGTCGACTTCGCTAATATGACCCAGTTGGATGTATTCTTCGATGCATGCTGAATATTGCTCTCGGAGTTGTCGATTTGCATCAAGACGTCGCTCTAAGCCTTGGAATCGCCGTAAAGCACCTTGGTAAAAATCACCAAAAACCGGACGAACATTTCCTTTGAACGGCAATGCTACTTGATAGCGTCTTTCAATTATGCGTTCAGTGTCGGCGATAAAGTGATTTTCACATTATATATTTTCCGCTTTTTGGAATGGCTTAAAAGGCGTCTCTTCTAATTCCCAAAATTTGCGCAGTTGGGTTTCGAGATCTACAGTTGGGATGAAACTTCTGACCTGATGACTTGAATCGCATACAATTGGGGCCTTTCCGAATAAGATCCATCCTAATGTTGTCTTTTGCATGACTGGCATTGACTTGTCTGTTGGAGAAATCAGCTCCGGCAACAGAAGTTCTGCTAAGACATCACTGCCAAGTAAAATATCAATTTTGAACGATCTGTAGAATTCACGATCGTCTAAAACATAATCGTTGAGATGAGTCCAATTCCCAACGTGAAGGGTCCGGGCCGCCAAATGCCCAGACAGTTACTCCAAGATGTAGGCTTACGCTGTTGTTGCAAAATTGGAATGCTGCGAAGAAAAATTGATATCTACTACTCTTAAACATGTGCCACTGCTGACCAAACCCAACCCGAACACCCCCGTATGAGTTGTTCGAGATTTGAGTTGTAGCAATTGGGCAGCACACTCCGTAATAAACAACGCTTCAGATCCAGTATCTAGCATTGCACGCAGCGTCAACCACTCTCCCAATGAAGACTTTACTTTTACAAGGGCAGTTGCCAGTAACTGGGAGTGGTGAGAAATTACATTGGTAGATGTAGACGGTTGTCTATTGGCAGCCTGGAATGAATGAGCTTGTGCATTTAAAGTGATGTTTTGCAAATTTTGGCTGGTACCCTGTTGCTGCAATTGGTTGTTCGGCTGACTGCTATTTGAAGATTGCTGTTGAACTGGCTAAAAAGAGTTATTTTGATTTTGCTGTACGCGTGAAGGTTGTTGGCTTGGCTGAAAAGGAGTATTATTATCATGTAATATCATATGGTGTGGTCGTTGGCAATGGTAATACCTACGATCACTTGGACAATTATCGATTGCATTATTATACCCTAGACAATTTCGACACAAACACAGTTTATTTATAACCTGACAACGCTCGGTAACACTAATTTTCAAAAATTCGTTGCATCTTCTAACCGCATGTTTATTTTTCAGACATATTTTACATGAAAGTTTCAATTTATAAGTCTGACCATGTACGACGAAAGAGTTCTTGTGTGAAGAGTCCCGTGATGGTTTGGATGTACCCTAACTGTGTTGCTGGTCGACTGCTTCAAGTGTCCGGAACCTTGTCTCCAACCTTGTCGGCAACTTCCTTGGGTTTTCTCTGTCATTCAGCTTTTTCTCCCACATTTGCTGCGTTCTGCTAGGTAACTTTCGCACTAGAAGAAAAATTAGCACTGGATCTAAATGTTCTACCCCTATTTTCAGATTCGCAAGGCTATGAATTACTGTCGTCGACGTATACAGCAGATCTTTAATCGACTCCGCACGCTCCTGGTTCAACGACGGTAGGTTGAACAGTGTATTCAACTGGATGTTGACAAGAACGCGAGGGTGATCATAGCGATCCTTTAGAATCGACCAAGCTTTGACATAATTATGGCCTTGAATCTTCAACGATAATAATAACTTTTCATCGTCACCGGCTAAACTAGTCTTCAGATAATGCATCTTTTGAATATCTGATAGCGATGATTTAGTACCTACCAGAGTCACAAAAAAGTCGTGAAAATGTGGCCAATTTTCATAACTGCCGTCGAAAGTAGATATTTTTATTGCAGGTAAATGAAGTTCCTCGTTTTTTACCATTGTTTCCTTTCCAGCGACTTCATTGAACTGCTGATTGCTGCTTGCACGAAAATTTTCCACTGAATCCAGAAGCCTAGCCTGAAACACAAAATAATCCTCCCTAATTTCGTCATATAAAGATTCGGGATAACCTTTTGCAAATTCATCATCTTCATCTAAAAATGCATGGTAAATTTTGGTCACCGAAGACCACAACTCCTCCAACAAACTCAATCTCGTTTGCACATATGAAAGGGTTATAGCTTTTCCCTTTTTGCCAAAATTGTCGATATCTTTTTTTAACTGCTTGCCTTTGGCAGTTAGTTGCTTTGAAGCCATTTTTATTTGTATATTATATACAAAAGATTAAGCAAAGAACAAAGAAAGGTACTCACTTTGAAAATGGCGTCGAAATTTTGTATATAAGGTTATGTCACACGTTGCACACAATCTGCATACAGTTTTGCAATAATTATTATTTTTAGTTATTATTATTTAATGCTCGAAGGACCAAATGTTTAGCTGAATTGCCTTTGAATTCTTTTTAATAAAAATTTGTAAAAAATTGAAAATAAAACACAACACCTTTCTAATTTGCGAGTACACTTTTTTATTTTTCTTCAAGAAGAATATTTATTGAGATAACAATTTGGAATGACGTTGGTTTGTTTAAATTTTTGGTTTGACATTTTACGCAAGTTTTATATGGGCGCATGTAGATTTTACTGGACGCGTTCGATAACTTGGGTTGAATCGATCCTTGTGTTCAAAAGTGGCAATGTAACTTCTACCGCAACTTTTAGTATTACAAATGGTCTTCAGCAGGGAGCGGTTAACTCTCCGATTCTATTTAGCATTTACACCACCATCTGGTAGGTTGTCTAACTCAGGCAATTGCGTACGCCGATGATCTTATTGCGTACAGAACAGCTCATACAGTTAAGGTCATGAAAAATCTTTTGCAGAGTGACTTCGACAAGATTCAGCGATATTGTGATGACTGAAAGTTGAAAATCAACTTCAAGAAATCAGAAACTATTCTGTTTAGGAATCCGTTGCCTAGCGCCTCAAGGAATACGAGAAAGAAGTGGCGCAAGCTGGTGATCGTAGGGCCACATGGACATCGGCTGGCGAGTAAAAGTGTAGTAAAGTACCTTGGCATCTGGTTTTATCAGTATTTGTATTTCGACAGGCATATAAGTGCTGCTCTGGCCAGGGCTAGGTGAGCCTTTGCCCTTACAAAACGATTGTTTTATAGCAGCCGTCTTGACAGCAGGGTGAAGGTGATTTGCTGCATGGCACTTATCAGGCCGATGATTGCCTTAGGATGCCCGGTGTGGTTCTACGTTGCCCATCTCAAATGGAAAAGATTCGATTGTTTGAGAGGCAGTGTCTTAGACGTTGCTTTGAATTACAGAGAACACAGAGTCGGAGTACACACGATATTATTCCAACCAGGTTCTCTACAACGGATCCAACATAAAGAGAATAGATAATTTTTTGTTTAAGCTGATTCGGGGTCACATTGCAAGAGCGATGTCTTAATTTAACTTTTGGGGATTATTACCCCAATATCGAATACTATGAGAATGTGCGGCTGAGTGACTACATACCTCCCGAAGCATTCCTCTATTTAGACAGTCGAGGGCTGATACAGGATAGAATGGTGGTTCCGCTCATCCACCACGTCAGCCGGAAAATTGTATATAGGCGACTCCTGTATGGTCGATACGTCGTCGCTCAAGGTGGAGAAGAGCGCCTTCGGTTTAGTAGGACAGTGTCCGATCAGGACCGAAGGGATAGGGCGAAACAAGAGAACCAGTTCTGGTGGCTCTCTGAACAGCAACATGATATTTAAAGTCGATTAAGATGGTATATTTTGGCCGACTTACATACATTTAGGTGGCACCAAAAAAAAAAATTAAAAGTATGTATGTATGCGGAGGCTTATGTGCATGTATCTGCGGGTCTATACATGTATGTGCGTACGTATATGTATGTACGTATGTACATGGATTTTGGGGTGCATGTAGCTGTGTATCTGCATGCGTATGCAAAATATAAACAAAAAAATTAAAAACCGGCAAAAAAAAGCTGCTGTGGCTGCTCTAGTTTTTAAGTAGGCTTAAGTAGTTTTGGGTATTTTTAGGTATTTTAAGTAGTTTAAGTTATATTTAGTTAGTATAAGTAAGTTGTATTTAGTTTTAATTATTTTTAGTCTAGGTTTAAGTTTTGTTTATAAGTAAAAAATAAAAATATGATAAGATACCGAGTTTTTTTGTTAATAAGTTTTCTTGGTTTAATAAAAATAAAATAATTAGATTTAATTAAAATAGTTTTTAGGTCGAAAGACATTAGTTCTAAGGCTTAAAGTTTAGTTTAGAGCGCCTGTAAAGGGCCAGGAAATTAGTTGTAAGTTATTGATAATTAGGCTAGCTTTATTAATTTTTGTCTAGCTTTAAGATAGCTAATAATAAATAAAAATGAATTACAAAAAAAATAAATTATTATTATTAATATTAGGTGTGTTTTATTGGGAATATATCCATTGTACCGTAAGTAATTCCCAAAAAAACGCATCGACCGTAGCATGGACCGTAGCTTTTTTATTTTTGTAAGAATGGTACCCCTGTACAGCAGTCACAAGTAATGAAAGAGTCTTTTGCAAAGTAAAATTAAGAAAATATCAAAATAATGACCAATAATTAGCTTTTATTCATATAAAATAGAAAGTAGAAAAACGTACCGATATTTAATATATGTTTCAAACCTATTTCTTGTTTTCATTTTTTCTGCATTTGCAATGTTAAATTCCAACATTCA
Organism: Philhelius pedissequus; assembly: GCA_910595825.1. NCBI lineage: Eukaryota > Metazoa > Arthropoda > Insecta > Diptera > Syrphidae > Philhelius > Philhelius pedissequus. The sequence continues at coordinate 139,185,992 of OU343161.1, forward strand.
TTTTGCACCAATAGAAAGGAAATGATAAGTGAATAGGTTTGTTCATAGACTATGGTCAAGTTCCTTTTTACACAGAACAATTTTTGTATTGCTTTAAAAATCTTCTACGACTTTCACACGAGGAAATAAAATTGACGGAGATTTGCTTGTTTCCTTTAAACGTTTCTTGGTTTTGAACGCACACTACAGCGTAGTTTAAATTGTTCAATCCATTACATGTCACCTTTAAATTTCATGCTTTTATTTATTTTCTGAGTGGATCGATAGCTAGAATTTTATTTTTGAAGTCAATTTATAAATTTATTTTCTGATTATGTTTTGCTTTCAATTCAATATTCACTCATCAGACTGCACTTAACATACGCGGGGTAAGGAACAAGTAGTTATCATTTGGTTTGTCATTTCCATGCACATGTCGTGAAGCGAATACCGTCCATGGCCAACGTCCATTAAACAGAAGAAGAAGCACCTTTTGTGAAGTTCAGTTGCCGCTTAGTGCGTTTAAGCTAGGTGCTCACATGCAATTTTTCCGAAACGAAATAGTTTAATCACTAGTGATCGCGCATGTTAGCAACTTAAAATTAATCAACGAGATAAACCATCACACAAACAATATTTTGATTTAATTATATATTCATTATATAGTATTCACTTTAGCAACCAAACTGTTGCAAAACTGAAAGTTGCATATTTGCGCGCCTAGCCTTATAGCACATAGAATTTCATACAAATAATATTTTGCGGCGCACTGTAGAGCATTCCTCTATAGTGCAGTTCCACCCAATGCGGTTTGTCTTCTCAAATTGCTTTTTTTGTAGATCTAAATAAAAAGATGATTTTTTTCACCAAACTTCGTTTATTTACAACTATCAATACAAATTGAACACAAAACGAAAGTTGGGCATGGTTAGTCAATAAAAGTAAAACAGAATTCATTCGATAAATATTGGTTTGTTTTTCAAATTGGATATCAAAATTTGTTAAAATTAGGGGTATACAAAATTGCATATATAGGTGCAGAAAATAATTGAGCAAAGAATACAGTTTTTAATAGTAAAAGTCAGAAACTTTTCAGAAGAACAGCTTATAATTTATTAAAAAATGGAGTTATCTAAGATTTGAGAAATATAAACTGGCCAACTATTAAAAAAAAGAATCAAAATTATCGATTTGTCTTACGAATGAAATTAATAATTATAACACTCCATGAACACATCCATCGAGATTCAATTCAAGTATCAATCTTACCAACAAAACTAACAAAATCGAAATCGAGACTCGACTGAACGTCAACCAGCCATCCACCGTAGCTTCTACTTTAGCTTTTTATCGACCGTAGCGAATTGTATGTAAAATGCTACGACGGATAAACTTACGGCGGATAAATTTCCCAATAAAACACGGCTATTATTATTTTTAAAAAGTTGTTTCAAATATTTGTTGCTGTTATTGCTTTGTTTTCGTGCTGACTTCGTACAATTGATTTATTCATAGTGTTGTTTCGCAAACAACTGAAAATCCAAACTGTTCAGACCAAATAATAAATATTGAAGATCCAGAAAAAGGTATCTACCAATCCAAAGAAGAAAGTTTTTAAACCAACAAAAACTCAAAGCAAATTCTCCTCGGCAGTACAACTTCAATTTTATTTCAATTGGTATAAGAACCTTAACTAAAATCCAGATTGTTTTAACAACTTAACAAATAATAATTTCCTTTAGAAATCTAAATGAGATATAATTAAGAAATCACATTATAAAATAATTATACAATTTACCTAACGCAGATCTAGCCAGAACAATGGCGTTTTAACTTTTAATTTAATTTGTACAAATGAAGATCAAAGAAGCGGGTGACGACTGAGATCAACATATAATTTTCTATCTCTTTCTTTTGTCAGAAAGAGACGAAATTATTAAGTAATAAGTAAAAATAGTTAACTTAAGTTAAATAAGCAAAAGAGTTACCAAATCAAAACATTCTTTCAATATTAAAATAATGTAGATTGTAGAAATTTCATTAATATATATTATTGATATATTTCATCATTGACTCGATGACAGTCTCGGGGCCGTCTGAGAACTAGAGCGAAGACTTTAAATCTAAAACAGCGAGTCTTCCGATCGATCTTTTAATCTTAATTGATCCGTTGGGAAGTGGGCCTGGGTAGACTTTAACAATACGTCCTAAATGCCAGGCCGAACGTATCTCATTTGGCTCGATCACAATGACAATGTCATCTACAACTACTTCTCTTGTAGAATTAAACCATTTCGACCGTCTTGTAATTACAGGCAAATATTCGGAGTACCAGCGTTTAATAAGTTCAGCCATCAGGTGTTGGGAACGGCGACTATATAGTCTGCTACAAACATCTTTTTCGCAAAAAATACCAGGCGCAGTAATGTCGTGATCATCCTCACCGAAAAGCATTGAGTTTGGCGTTAAAGGTTTGGGATCTTGTGGATCTACAGGGATGTGAGTGAGCGGCCGACGATTTATTTGGCCCTGAGCCTCCAGGAGGGCATTTCGCAAGACATCCTCTCGCGGTACCGTACTTTTAAGAACGAAATCTACGCTTTTCTTTATTGACTGTATGAGCCGCTCCCAGGCTCCTCCCATCCACGGTGAATAGGCTGGAATGAAACGCCACAAAATACCCTCGTACTTCGAAGCGTATTCGCCCAGCGACTTTTCCATTTCCCTAGCATCCTTGTCCAGTAGATTTTTTGTCCCAATAAAATTCAAGCCGTTGTCACTGTAGATAAACTTCGTCACGACCCGATTTATGATGAATCTTCTGACGGCCATATTGCATTGGTCTGAGCTTAAATCGTTGAGCAACTCAATTTGAACTGCTCTGAACGTAAGGCATGTGAATATCATGCCGTAGCGTTTCACCGTACCTCGACCGAACTTTACCAGTAAAGGGCCGAAACAGTCCACGCCAACATGAGTGAATGGTCGAGAGTCGAATGCAAGGCGAGCTTCTGGAAGCTGACCCATCAACGGCATAACCGGCTTAGCTTTGAAACGTTTGCACATGTTGCATTTGGACCTCCATCTATCAACAGCTACTCGTATGCTGATTATCCATGCCCGTTCACGGATGTCCGAGATTACGGATGCGGTCCCCATATGAAGGTTCTTCTCATGATAATACTCGATGAGCAAATTAACCAACGGATGCTTATTAGGCAGGATCGCGGGATTACGTGACGCATATGAAGTGTTAGCTTTCTGAGCCCTTGAACTCATTCTTAACGTCCCTTCCTCGTCAATAAAGGGACAGAGACTCCTAATTGAACTTGATGAGCTAAGTCTTCCGATAGATGTTAGAGCGGCTATATCACTTGCAAAGACCTCTCCTTGAATCTTTCGAAACATCCAATTTTCCGCCTGGACATATTCGAAAGGAGTGACAAAGACTTCTTTTTCGGCGGGTCTTCCTAACAAAATGTTTTTGAAGCGAAGTAAGAAAGCAATTGTTCTAACAGACGAAGACCATTTCGCCCGAAAGCGGGCAGATAGTTTTTCGTAAGCACCGTAGCGGCTCTTGTGAATTACCACATGATGCAAAAGCTTATTCTCTAAACCATCTACCTTTTCCAAATGATCTGTCGCTGAACCAGGTGATATGGGCCACTCGTCCGTATGAAGCTTGAGGAAGTCTGGTCCTTTGAACCACCTCGTATCTTGATTTCCCATCGATGCTTCGAACCACTTCGTGCCATCATCCGCAACGTTTTCGATGGAACCTATGTGAAACCACTGACGTGATGATGTCGAATCAAGAATTTCACCCACTCGACTTGCCACAAAGGAAGGAAATTTATATTTAGTTGAGTTGATCCAACAGAGGACAGTCTTAGAATCTGACAGGAACATCACTTCGTCAATCCGTATGGAATGAGATTCCTTGATTGTGGAAGCCAATCGAACTCCCAGAACAGCAGCCTGCAACTCTAAACGAGGAATTGACAACTGTTTAACAGGTGCAACCTTTGCCTTTGCCATGACCTGAGCTACCTCCACCTTGTTGTTCCATTCGAAGCGCAAATAAGCCACTGCTGCAAATGCCTTCTCCGAAGCATCAACAAACACTACCAGGCTTACTTTGGAGTCGTCAGGGTTCCATGAGACGTAACGTCGTGGAATCTTGATGTTTTCAACATTCTTCAGCTCCTTGATGAACTGCAGCCACGAAGAACACAAACTGGATGAAACTGCCTCATCCCAATCAAATCCCTCTCTCCACACTTCTTGAAGTATGATGCGCCCTCGGATGATGAACAAAGAAATAATTCCCAGCGGATCAAAAATTTTCATGATGGTTTTCAGCATCTTTCGTTTTGTAATAACCGCATCTGACGCTAACATTTCGTTCAAGCCCTCATCTTCTGAAATTTTATATGAAAAGTGGTCTGTTGCCGGATGCCAATACATTCCTAAAACCTTAGAAACCAAGCTATCACATTCGCTAGGATCAATGCTTACTAGCTTGCCATTGACATGACCCTCGGGCATTTCCTGCAAAATCATACGGCTATTCGATTGAATGCTTACCAGATCGAAATTCATCGAATGACAAATGCGAATAGCATCTTTCGTGACAGAGATAGCTTCCTCAACGGTATCATGGCTATTGAAATAGTCATCTACGTACGTTCTTTTTGTCAAACCATCAACCGCCTCGGGGCATTCATACCTAAACAGGTTAGCATGGTGGTTTTTTACGAACTGCGCGCAAGTAGGGGAACATCTGGGCCCAAACATCATAACCTCCATGATGTACACTGTCGGATCGCGTGAGCTATCACCATCTCTCCATAGAATGCGTTGACACTGTTGGTCTTCCTCTTTGATTCGAATCCTATGAAACATCTCTCGCACGTCTGCGTTTACAGCTATTCTCCGCTCCCGGAATTTAAAAAGCCCAGCATGTAATGGTACAAGGTTGTGTGGACCTTTCATCAAGTGAGTATTTAAAGAAATTCCGTTGACCTTCGCAGCCACGTCAGCAACGCATCTGGGTTTTGGAGGAACCTTATTATGGTTGGTTGGTGCATACCATACTCGCGGCCACCTTCTATTCAACTCTTCCTGCGAAGCAACCCTAGCATAACCCTTAGAGAGCAAAGAACGGAAATAATTATTTTTCCACTCTACTAGATGAGGTTTCTTTCTTAATGACTTTTCCAAACCGATGAGACGTTTGACCGCCATCGGATAGCTGTCAGGAAGTGTGACATCATCGGAGCTCCACAATAGGCCAATCTCATACTGGCCACCGACCAACTTCAAGGAACGCTCCATAATAATAAACGAACGGCTCACTTCACGACTGCGTAACTCACCCTGTGAAGGCATGACCCCAAACTCCTCTGTGCTGAAATGACGCTTGACCAGATCGTGTAGGTCATCTTCCTTGCGAATAGCATCATGGAACATAAACTGCATAGTTGGTCTCGATACTTGATGTAAGCACGACAAATGTAACGAGGGAGCAGATCTGCCATAAACAATCCAGCCTAAAAGAGTTTTTATAGCATAAGGTCCCTCTACATCCTTTCCGTGGCGTTGCCCACGACCTAGCAGGAATTTTGCCTGGTCCAAACCTAGCAGGATCCTAGGACTAGCATCCACCAAATTCGAAAGTGGGAGTCCCCGAAGATGTGGGTACAAGCCTTTTAAGTGAGTAACATCAACTGACTGGCTAGCTAAACCCAAATTTTTGACAGTGTTAACATTCTTTAGGACATATTGCTTACGGCCACTTACACCAGATACTGTCAAAGAAGTCCGCATATATTCCTCAAGACGTGAAACTCCCTTTGTCCAATGCAACGAAAGCTTTTCAGGATGTCCGTCCAACCCAAGTTCATTGAAAAGATCTTCATCTAGCAACGACAACGAAGAACCATCATCCAAAAATGCATAAGTATCCACAAATATGTCATCATTTCCATAAATACGAATTGGAGCTACCTTGAATAAGATGGCGCCATTAGACCCAACATGAGACGAATGAATATGTGGTTGTGGTGCGAAAGGAATTGCTGCTGTGCTCAACTTGGAGTCTCCACTGTTTGTAGTCGGATGTAATAGTGGATGGTGACGCTGGAGGCATCCATTTGTACCACACGAACTCTTTTTTGAACACATTCTCCATAGATGTCTGGCGGGATTCAAACATGAGAAACAAATCGATTTATCTTTCGTAAACGTCTGTCTTTCATCCGGGGTCAAAGCTAAGAACTCTTCACATTGGTACAAAGCATGTTGTCTTTTGTTACATTTACAACATAATCTCTGTGAAGCAGATGAAGCCACTGGGTTATGTGTCAGCACTCGAGAAGATTTAGCGGTGATAACCGACTGTTGTTTCTTGCTATCGGAGTTTCCTGCTAGTTTCGACAGCTCTGGTGGTAAATCAATCACCCTTTCTGTGAGGAACTCTGCAAAATGTTGAATATTGACACGAGGAAGACACAATTTTCGCTTCTGCCACTCCTGATACAGCCCTGCACCTAGCCTAGAAGCAAGGTTGGTTAGAACATAACCATTCGATAGATCATCTTCTCTATGCATCGACTTGACATCGGCCACGAATCCGTTCAACTTCACAGCCCAAACACGAAGCTTCGGGTCACACTTTGAAGCAAGCTTCGGAAGGTTCAATAAATCTGAAGTCAAGTCATGTACTAAAACGTCATATCGGCCAAACATTGTTCGAAGCGTATCCAGTATCGCATCGGCATCAGAAGAATACTTAAGACGATCGCTCACTAGCTGATACGCCTCACCCTTTAAAGCCTTCCGCAAACGTGACACATTCTCCTTGGCGCTGTACCTCCCTTCAATTGTGGTAGACTTGTATACTTCCTCAAAATAAGGCCACTCTCTTTTATTCTCACCAGAAAAGGAAGGTAGCTCCTGAACATTGCTACGATTGAGAATTGTAAGTAGATTAGCCATATCCGTGTCTCTAAAGGAAGTGTCACTGATGGACTTCTGGTGCCCCGGAATTCTACGCAGGGTAGTAGACTGGTTACCAGGCGGATGCGAACTGTTCAACAACGCCTTGTGATTAGCTTGAATCTTCTTTATTATATCTAACTTCTGCGCAGAATATGAAGTACTGACACCGCTTTTAGAAACAATGGGAGCGGCAGCCGGCTGGTCTTTGACAATGGGAACCTTTGACAACTTTAGCTTCATCACCTCAAGTTCAGCTCTTAACTCAAATAGCTCCTTGTCACGTTGAGCGACTGCGGCTTGTGCTACTGTAGCAGCTTCCATAAGCAATTCGACCTGAACTTCTGAATCACTTTCTGCTGGGGCAGTTGATTTAGAAATTTGCCCGCTGGCATGCTCAGAATTCGAATCCTCCTCATCTCTCAACACACAGTCAGACTCCTTGCAATACCAAGGCGTCAACGTGTCGAATTTGTCGGGATCAAAATCATGGCAATTATAATGCCACCACCGCTTACACTTTTCACAAGAAACCATAAGCTCGTCGTCTGCTCGGATACAACTTGCGGCACTGCAACTATGTACCGCTTTCTCCATTTTAATATTCCGCTAAACTATAATGGTGGTAATCGCTAAGAAAATGGCGTTAGAGTCCAAATAAAATCGAAACAATTGAAATAAAATTATGTTGTTTCGCAAACAACTGAAAATCCAAACTGTTCAGACCAAATAATAAATATTGAAGATCCAGAAAAAAGGTATCTGCCAATCCAAAGAAGAAAGTTTTTAAACCAACAAAAACTCAAAGCAAATTCTCCTCGGCAGTACAACTTCAATTTTATTTCAATTGGTATAAGAACCTTAACTAAAATCCAGATTGTTTTAACAACTTAACAAATAATAATTTCCTTTAGAAATCTAAATGAGATATAATTAAGAAATCACATTATAAAATAATTATACAATTTACCTAACGCAGATCTAGCCAGAACAATGGCGTTTTAACTTTTAATTTAATTTGTACAAATGAAGATCAAAGAAGCGGGTGACGACTGAGATCAACATATAATTTTCTATCTCTTTCTTTTGTCAGAAAGAGACGAAATTATTAAGTAATAAGTAAAAATAGTTAACTTAAGTTAAATAAGCAAAAGAGTTACCAAATCAAAACATTCTTTCAATATTAAAATAATGTAGATTGTAGAAATTTCATTAATATATATTATTGATATATTTCATCATTGACTCGATGACAGTCTCGGGGCCGTCTGAGAACTAGAGCGAAGACTTTAAATCTAAAACAGCGAGTCTTCCGATCGATCTTTTAATCTTAATTGATCCGTTGGGAAGTGGGCCTGGGTAGACTTTAACAATACGTCCTAAATGCCAGGCCGAACGTATCTCATTTGGCTCGATCACAATGACAATGTCATCTACAACTACTTCTCTTGTAGAATTAAACCATTTCGACCGTCTTGTAATTACAGGCAAATATTCGGAGTACCAGCGTTTAATAAGTTCAGCCATCAGGTGTTGGGAACGGCGACTATATAGTCTGCTACAAACATCTTTTTCGCAAAAAATACCAGGCGCAGTAATGTCGTGATCATCCTCACCGAAAAGCATTGAGTTTGGCGTTAAAGGTTTGGGATCTTGTGGATCTACAGGGATGTGAGTGAGCGGCCGACGATTTATTTGGCCCTGAGCCTCCAGGAGGGCATTTCGCAAGACATCCTCTCGCGGTACCGTACTTTTAAGAACGAAATCTACGCTTTTCTTTATTGACTGTATGAGCCGCTCCCAGGCTCCTCCCATCCACGGTGAATAGGCTGGAATGAAACGCCACAAAATACCCTCGTACTTCGAAGCGTATTCGCCCAGCGACTTTTCCATTTCCCTAGCATCCTTGTCCAGTAGATTTTTTGTCCCAATAAAATTCAAGCCGTTGTCACTGTAGATAAACTTCGTCACGACCCGATTTATGATGAATCTTCTGACGGCCATATTGCATTGGTCTGAGCTTAAATCGTTGAGCAACTCAATTTGAACTGCTCTGAACGTAAGGCATGTGAATATCATGCCGTAGCGTTTCACCGTACCTCGACCGAACTTTACCAGTAAAGGGCCGAAACAGTCCACGCCAACATGAGTGAATGGTCGAGAGTCGAATGCAAGGCGAGCTTCTGGAAGCTGACCCATCAACGGCATAACCGGCTTAGCTTTGAAACGTTTGCACATGTTGCATTTGGACCTCCATCTATCAACAGCTACTCGTATGCTGATTATCCATGCCCGTTCACGGATGTCCGAGATTACGGATGCGGTCCCCATATGAAGGTTCTTCTCATGATAATACTCGATGAGCAAATTAACCAACGGATGCTTATTAGGCAGGATCGCGGGATTACGTGACGCATATGAAGTGTTAGCTTTCTGAGCCCTTGAACTCATTCTTAACGTCCCTTCCTCGTCAATAAAGGGACAGAGACTCCTAATTGAACTTGATGAGCTAAGTCTTCCGATAGATGTTAGAGCGGCTATATCACTTGCAAAGACCTCTCCTTGAATCTTTCGAAACATCCAATTTTCCGCCTGGACATATTCGAAAGGAGTGACAAAGACTTCTTTTTCGGCGGGTCTTCCTAACAAAATGTTTTTGAAGCGAAGTAAGAAAGCAATTGTTCTAACAGACGAAGACCATTTCGCCCGAAAGCGGGCAGATAGTTTTTCGTAAGCACCGTAGCGGCTCTTGTGAATTACCACATGATGCAAAAGCTTATTCTCTAAACCATCTACCTTTTCCAAATGATCTGTCGCTGAACCAGGTGATATGGGCCACTCGTCCGTATGAAGCTTGAGGAAGTCTGGTCCTTTGAACCACCTCGTATCTTGATTTCCCATCGATGCTTCGAACCACTTCGTGCCATCATCCGCAACGTTTTCGATGGAACCTATGTGAAACCACTGACGTGATGATGTCGAATCAAGAATTTCACCCACTCGACTTGCCACAAAGGAAGGAAATTTATATTTAGTTGAGTTGATCCAACAGAGGACAGTCTTAGAATCTGACAGGAACATCACTTCGTCAATCCGTATGGAATGAGATTCCTTGATTGTGGAAGCCAATCGAACTCCCAGAACAGCAGCCTGCAACTCTAAACGAGGAATTGACAACTGTTTAACAGGTGCAACCTTTGCCTTTGCCATGACCTGAGCTACCTCCACCTTGTTGTTCCATTCGAAGCGCAAATAAGCCACTGCTGCAAATGCCTTCTCCGAAGCATCAACAAACACTACCAGGCTTACTTTGGAGTCGTCAGGGTTCCATGAGACGTAACGTCGTGGAATCTTGATGTTTTCAACATTCTTCAGCTCCTTGATGAACTGCAGCCACGAAGAACACAAACTGGATGAAACTGCCTCATCCCAATCAAATCCCTCTCTCCACACTTCTTGAAGTATGATGCGCCCTCGGATGATGAACAAAGAAATAATTCCCAGCGGATCAAAAATTTTCATGATGGTTTTCAGCATCTTTCGTTTTGTAATAACCGCATCTGACGCTAACATTTCGTTCAAGCCCTCATCTTCTGAAATTTTATATGAAAAGTGGTCTGTTGCCGGATGCCAATACATTCCTAAAACCTTAGAAACCAAGCTATCACATTCGCTAGGATCAATGCTTACTAGCTTGCCATTGACATGACCCTCGGGCATTTCCTGCAAAATCATACGGCTATTCGATTGAATGCTTACCAGATCGAAATTCATCGAATGACAAATGCGAATAGCATCTTTCGTGACAGAGATAGCTTCCTCAACGGTATCATGGCTATTGAAATAGTCATCTACGTACGTTCTTTTTGTCAAACCATCAACCGCCTCGGGGCATTCATACCTAAACAGGTTAGCATGGTGGTTTTTTACGAACTGCGCGCAAGTAGGGGAACATCTGGGCCCAAACATCATAACCTCCATGATGTACACTGTCGGATCGCGTGAGCTATCACCATCTCTCCATAGAATGCGTTGACACTGTTGGTCTTCCTCTTTGATTCGAATCCTATGAAACATCTCTCGCACGTCTGCGTTTACAGCTATTCTCCGCTCCCGGAATTTAAAAAGCCCAGCATGTAATGGTACAAGGTTGTGTGGACCTTTCATCAAGTGAGTATTTAAAGAAATTCCGTTGACCTTCGCAGCCACGTCAGCAACGCATCTGGGTTTTGGAGGAACCTTATTATGGTTGGTTGGTGCATACCATACTCGCGGCCACCTTCTATTCAACTCTTCCTGCGAAGCAACCCTAGCATAACCCTTAGAGAGCAAAGAACGGAAATAATTATTTTTCCACTCTACTAGATGAGGTTTCTTTCTTAATGACTTTTCCAAACCGATGAGACGTTTGACCGCCATCGGATAGCTGTCAGGAAGTGTGACATCATCGGAGCTCCACAATAGGCCAATCTCATACTGGCCACCGACCAACTTCAAGGAACGCTCCATAATAATAAACGAACGGCTCACTTCACGACTGCGTAACTCACCCTGTGAAGGCATGACCCCAAACTCCTCTGTGCTGAAATGACGCTTGACCAGATCGTGTAGGTCATCTTCCTTGCGAATAGCATCATGGAACATAAACTGCATAGTTGGTCTCGATACTTGATGTAAGCACGACAAATGTAACGAGGGAGCAGATCTGCCATAAACAATCCAGCCTAAAAGAGTTTTTATAGCATAAGGTCCCTCTACATCCTTTCCGTGGCGTTGCCCACGACCTAGCAGGAATTTTGCCTGGTCCAAACCTAGCAGGATCCTAGGACTAGCATCCACCAAATTCGAAAGTGGGAGTCCCCGAAGATGTGGGTACAAGCCTTTTAAGTGAGTAACATCAACTGACTGGCTAGCTAAACCCAAATTTTTGACAGTGTTAACATTCTTTAGGACATATTGCTTACGGCCACTTACACCAGATACTGTCAAAGAAGTCCGCATATATTCCTCAAGACGTGAAACTCCCTTTGTCCAATGCAACGAAAGCTTTTCAGGATGTCCGTCCAACCCAAGTTCATTGAAAAGATCTTCATCTAGCAACGACAACGAAGAACCATCATCCAAAAATGCATAAGTATCCACAAATATGTCATCATTTCCATAAATACGAATTGGAGCTACCTTGAATAAGATGGCGCCATTAGACCCAACATGAGACGAATGAATATGTGGTTGTGGTGCGAAAGGAATTGCTGCTGTGCTCAACTTGGAGTCTCCACTGTTTGTAGTCGGATGTAATAGTGGATGGTGACGCTGGAGGCATCCATTTGTACCACACGAACTCTTTTTTGAACACATTCTCCATAGATGTCTGGCGGGATTCAAACATGAGAAACAAATCGATTTATCTTTCGTAAACGTCTGTCTTTCATCCGGGGTCAAAGCTAAGAACTCTTCACATTGGTACAAAGCATGTTGTCTTTTGTTACATTTACAACATAATCTCTGTGAAGCAGATGAAGCCACTGGGTTATGTGTCAGCACTCGAGAAGATTTAGCGGTGATAACCGACTGTTGTTTCTTGCTATCGGAGTTTCCTGCTAGTTTCGACAGCTCTGGTGGTAAATCAATCACCCTTTCTGTGAGGAACTCTGCAAAATGTTGAATATTGACACGAGGAAGACACAATTTTCGCTTCTGCCACTCCTGATACAGCCCTGCACCTAGCCTAGAAGCAAGGTTGGTTAGAACATAACCATTCGATAGATCATCTTCTCTATGCATCGACTTGACATCGGCCACGAATCCGTTCAACTTCACAGCCCAAACACGAAGCTTCGGGTCACACTTTGAAGCAAGCTTCGGAAGGTTCAATAAATCTGAAGTCAAGTCATGTACTAAAACGTCATATCGGCCAAACATTGTTCGAAGCGTATCCAGTATCGCATCGGCATCAGAAGAATACTTAAGACGATCGCTCACTAGCTGATACGCCTCACCCTTTAAAGCCTTCCGCAAACGTGACACATTCTCCTTGGCGCTGTACCTCCCTTCAATTGTGGTAGACTTGTATACTTCCTCAAAATAAGGCCACTCTCTTTTATTCTCACCAGAAAAGGAAGGTAGCTCCTGAACATTGCTACGATTGAGAATTGTAAGTAGATTAGCCATATCCGTGTCTCTAAAGGAAGTGTCACTGATGGACTTCTGGTGCCCCGGAATTCTACGCAGGGTAGTAGACTGGTTACCAGGCGGATGCGAACTGTTCAACAACGCCTTGTGATTAGCTTGAATCTTCTTTATTATATCTAACTTCTGCGCAGAATATGAAGTACTGACACCGCTTTTAGAAACAATGGGAGCGGCAGCCGGCTGGTCTTTGACAATGGGAACCTTTGACAACTTTAGCTTCATCACCTCAAGTTCAGCTCTTAACTCAAATAGCTCCTTGTCACGTTGAGCGACTGCGGCTTGTGCTACTGTAGCAGCTTCCATAAGCAATTCGACCTGAACTTCTGAATCACTTTCTGCTGGGGCAGTTGATTTAGAAATTTGCCCGCTGGCATGCTCAGAATTCGAATCCTCCTCATCTCTCAACACACAGTCAGACTCCTTGCAATACCAAGGCGTCAACGTGTCGAATTTGTCGGGATCAAAATCATGGCAATTATAATGCCACCACCGCTTACACTTTTCACAAGAAACCATAAGCTCGTCGTCTGCTCGGATACAACTTGCGGCACTGCAACTATGTACCGCTTTCTCCATTTTAATATTCCGCTAAACTATAATGGTGGTAATCGCTAAGAAAATGGCGTTAGAGTCCAAATAAAATCGAAACAATTGAAATAAAATTATGTTGTTTCGCAAACAACTGAAAATCCAAACTGTTCAGACCAAATAATAAATATTGAAGATCCAGAAAAAAGGTATCTGCCAATCCAAAGAAGAAAGTTTTTAAACCAACAAAAACTCAAAGCAAATTCTCCTCGGCAGTACAACTTCAATTTTATTTCAATTGGTATAAGAACCTTAACTAAAATCCAGATTGTTTTAACAACTTAACAAATAATAATTTCCTTTAGAAATCTAAATGAGATATAATTAAGAAATCACATTATAAAATAATTATACAATTTACCTAACGCAGATCTAGCCAGAACAATGGCGTTTTAACTTTTAATTTAATTTGTACAAATGAAGATCAAAGAAGCGGGTGACGACTGAGATCAACATATAATTTTCTATCTCTTTCTTTTGTCAGAAAGAGACGAAATTATTAAGTAATAAGTAAAAATAGTTAACTTAAATTAAATAAGCAAAAGAGTTACCAAATCAAAACATTCTTTCAATATTAAAATAATGTAGATTGTAGAAATTTCATTAATATATATTATTGATATATTTCATCATTGACTCGATGACACATAGGTTTGGTTTGAGACAAAATAGTTCCACAGTTAACGTAATAAAATCTATTTAGTGAGCTCGATAAAACTTATGAAAATTTTAACTTTTGAATAGTTGGACCCCTCCATGACCAAATCCTGGATCCGCCACTAGTATGGGCATAAAAACAGATAAATTCAATAAATAAACACTCCTTCTGCCACTGTATTTCCCAATGATGGGCACCATCTGTAAGATTAAGTAGGTACCATGCAAAACCTACACAATGTTAACAGATCGTACAAGGCATAATAGTTTAGTTGATGTTATGAATAATTCTGTAGCAACTGTAACTTCTACATACTCCTATAGTATTATACAAATATGTATATAAAGCACCAGAACCATTGTAAGCACTGTTTTTAATGTTGCACTATTTATTGAATTTATCTCTGTCTTCATTATTTGTTTCAATGTTGTACTCTTTATTGAATTTATCTTTGTTTTTATATTCATAGGTAATTATGCATTTATTTGAATTGCATGTAATGAAATTTTAACTTTCTTACGTTGTTATTCACATGGTTTGATGTTTTTTTCATATAAATTTATTTAAGAAAAATTAATTCTATTTGCAAAAAGATTAAATTGATTTCTATTATTATTTATTATTTTTTATTATAACTTTATTTATATGTAATAAATTACAATATAAACTTAAACTAATAGCACTAACTACCAGAGTCTGCGGCTATTTGATAAAAGCAAATAAGCATAGCTATTAAGTGGACTATGGTATTATCAATTTTCAGTTTGCATACAATTTTATAGACATTTTTAATATTCAGTCGATCTCGTACTGTGGAGGTGTTAACACGTTTTCGGCTTCCCAGTTTATTACAAATTAAATTTCGTGTTTGAATTTAAGTGTAACGTTAAATCAACATTTCTCAAGTGGTGCAGTAGCACAGAGGTAGAGTGGCCGACTGAGAATCCGAGGGTCGCCAGTTCGATTCCCAGCCGGGCATCAGAACTTTGCAAACTTTTTTTCAAAACCGTGAAGTGGAAAACTTTATTGGTTGGGAACACGAACAAAGGAGGAGTTTAAGCACCGGGGCATCGAAAGGAGTCCTAGGGCCAATGAGGCCAGCGATGGCATCAGCTGAGGGAACTTCGAAAGATGTTCCACTTACAAGCAGTGATTCTGCAGCAACACATCAACAGCAATAACAACAACGGCAACATCATCCGATGCTAATCAGAAGCGCAGAAAGAGATCAAGTGCGCACCAAATTTGGTAAAGAGGAGATCCACGGCCACTTCAGCAAAGCTGCCAGCTGGGGTGAAGACGTCGGATATAGACGAGACGTCAGAGGCAGCAAGACAAACCCAACTAGACACATCACCCGGAGAGGGTATTGAATACATGTCTGAGGAAGGAGAAGGGCACTTCACGACGGGCGATAGTACTGCCTTCGTGAACCTCTCCACATCAGAGGCGTCATCTGAGGAGGGCGACAATAAGGAACAGAGAATGGTCGGTCAAATTGATGCAATGGAAACACAAATCCAAAGTTTGAAAAGCCAACAAGATCTTATAATTCTCGCCCTTAAGGCCAAGCTAGAAGCGCGCCGAGCGAAAGAACTGAAAGAAGTCGAGGAACAACAATAACAGCAAAAAGAACAATTACAAAAACAACAGCCACAGCAGCAGCCAAAACAACAACGGCAAAAACAACAGCAACAGACACAATCCCAGAAACAACCGCAACAAAAACAGCAGCAGAATCAACAGCAGCAGAAAAGTCAGTCTCAGCAGCAGCAGGCACAGCCGCCGATTACGAAAAAAGAAAAGACCCATAAATACTAATAAAATGGAGTCACAGGAACCACAGGTGCTCTTAAGTGAACTCCGCCAAAAAGCGAATGACGATCTCGATCTTATCGGGGTCAAGCCATTCACTACAGTTAGAGCTAGGCGGGAGAAGCGGAGTCTTCCCTTCTTCCTTGTTCAACTCTCACCCAGCAAAGTGCGAAATGCAGTCACGCTGCGTTAAGTGTGGAGAAAACCAAAATGCAGATGAATGCAAGTTAGGAAGAGAACGGGTCGAAGATAGGACCCAGCTTAAATGTGTACTCTGCCGAGGCGACGGATACCCCGCTAATTATCGGGGATGCCCGACGTTTCAGCTTATAAAGAACAATAAAGCAGCAAACCGAACAGTGGTAGAAAAGCGTCCAACAGTGCGCCCTTCTACAACAACGCCCGTCAATCCCCAAATGTCTTACGCCCAAATGGCGTCAGGAAGGTGAAGCACGGTACAGCCTACACCAAAGGTCGCCCAACAGGCCCCCGTGCCTAAGGCGCCGGCGGCACAGGCGGATATTATGGGCATTCTGCTCGCCATTCAGAGCCAGTTGACTGGCCTCCAAATGCAGATCAGGGAGCAGGCGACTAGGGTGGATTATCTCTAGTCTGTTTTGCCGAGCTTTGAGTCTAAGGGCGCGTTGCCGGAGAAGCCCCTTAAGATCCTAGCTTTGAATGTAAATTCACTGATTAGGACCGAACGTAGAGCGACTTTATTTCAATTGCTTAAAGACATAAGTCCACATGTGTTTATGGCTAGCGAAACTAAGCTTAACCAGAAACATAAATGGACTAACAACAATTACAATATCGTAAGAAGAGACCGACCCAACTCCACTCAAGGAGGAGGCGTCGCAATCTTTATACGTAAAGGCATTAGTCATAAGGTAATATATAATAGTGATGTGCGAAAATTTCGGACGTTAGAGGCATGCATCATATGCATTCATCTCCAACGGGGGAAGCGAATGTATGTCACCGCTGCCTATGCACCGGAAAGACCTCAGCCCACCCAGTTTATAACAGAGCTTGAAAAGCTTTTTGAATGCTTAAGATTGAGCTCGGAAGAAAACTTGTACCTATTAGCCGGTGATTTAAACGCCAAACACATAGATTGGGGAAATCAAATACAAAATCCTCGAGGTAACCATTTGTATAATTGGATGGGTCGATACAACCTTGAGTATCGTCTCGATCTTCTAGCCACAGAGAGCCCATCGTATCCAAGAAGCGGTCCCTATCTGGATCTATCGCTGAAAGACGCAAGACTAACAATTACTGACACTGTCGGTCAACGACCAAGAAATTGCTTACGAACGATCGAGTACGACAGTGACCACTGCGGATTCGCCGCCGTTATACAACTTCCGAACGAGTTTATGGAGTTGGATGAGTATGTGCCTGTGCAAACTTACAATTACGGTAATGTGCGCTGGCCACGCTTATCCAATGCCTTATTGAGTGGATTACGTTCAAATGGCATATCCCCACCAAAATGACAGGAACCTAACAAATACTGAAATCGACAGATACTTAGAACAAATTGACGAAACGATTCTACGAACAATGAACAGAAAAATACCGAAATACAAAGAGGGTAACGCAACTGACATGTACCGTAACGCGACAATTGACGCACTTCACAGACAAAAAAGTGGACTACTGACAAGACTAAAACGCTTGTACAGGTGGTTTACTGATACACGAGATCTGGAGATTAGGACACTGAAGTTGTCCATCAAAAACATCAATCAATTGATCAAAGAAAATTATAGATTGGCTATTAGTTTGTTGTGGGAGAATAAAATTCGTGCCGTTAACTCTAGCGACCCAAGTATGTTCCCAAAAGTTAATAGGATTTTTAGACGAAAGGATCAAAACGATCTTCCGTGTCTTAAGCTCCAGAAGACGACAGAGAATAGAGGTGTACTTCTGACAGCAGGCATAGACCCAGAGGATGCCGTATTGGACGATGACCTCTATATAATCGAGATCCGCAGGAGAGAGTGGATGCTGTGGGGGCTGCTTTCCAGCAAGTGTACAAGGTGAATGCTAGCATTCGCCCGAATCTAGACCTGGAGAACAAACCTCTGCTTCATCGCTTATGGCTCGGGAACGATATAACCGAATGTCGATCTGAGAACCTTGGTTTTACAGGGTTTAATGATGAAGATTTGGCAAACGCAATAATCGACGACCGAAATGGGCCCAGTCCCCTGTTAATTTCGAAGAATGAGCTCCAGCTCATCTTCGATTCATTAAAGAAAAAGAAGTCAGCCGGAGTCGATGGTATATCCAACGTTGTACTACGACATTTGCTTCAAGAAGCAGTTGACATTTATACCAGATTGCTTAACAACGCGTTGAACAATGCATATTATCCAGTGCGGTGGAAGACAGCTGTGGTGCACCCTCTCCCAAAAAAGGGAAAGGACAACTCCAATCCGGCGAATCTCCGGTCGATAAGTCTTCTTCCGAGTATCAGCAATGTATTTGCAAAGGTTATTAATAGAGCCTTGTTCAAGTGGGTGGAGGACAAAAATATCATCCCGGATAATCAGTTCGGTTTTAAGGCGGGACATGACACAATTCATGCCGCATCTAAACTAGTTTCTGATATCCAATGGAACAAAACTAAAAAGCCGTGTACGGGTGCCTGTCTGGTAGACTTGGAGAAGGCCTTCGACACCGTATGGTTAGTAGGTCTCTATCTAAAGTTAACCAGACTAGGTATAAGTAAACCTCTATGGTATATGCTTTATGACATGCTAAATGGTAGAAAGTTTGTTGTCAAGAGTGGCAATGTAACTTCTACCGCAATTTTTAATATTAACGGTCTTCAAAAGGGAGCGGTTAACTCGCTGATTCTATTCAGCATTTACACCAGCGATCTGATAGGTAGTCTTACTCAGCCAATTGCGTACGCCGACGATCTAATTGCGTACAGAACAGCTAATACAGTTGAGGTCATCAAAATTCTTCTGCAGATTGACTTCGATAAGATTCAGCGATATTGTGATGACTGTAAGTTGAAGATCAACTTCCATCAGAAACTATTTTGTTTAGGACCCCGTTGTCTAGAGCCTCAAGGGATACGAGAAAGAACTGGCGCAAGCTGGTGATCGTAGGGCCACATGGACATCCACTGGCGAGTAAAAGTGTAGTACAGTACCTTGGCATCTGATTGGATCAGTACCTGTATTTCGACAGACATATAGGTGCTGCCTTGACCAGGGCTAGGGGAGCCTTTGCCTTGACAAAACGACTATTTTATAGCAGCCGTCTTGACAGCAGGGTAAAGGTGATTTTTTACATGGCCCTCATCAGGCAGATGATTGCCTACGGATGCCCAGTGTGGTTCAACGTTGCCCCATCTCAAATGGAAAGGATTCGGGTGTTTGAGAGGCAATGTCTTAGACGTTGCCTTGGATTACACAGAACACCAGAGTCGGAGTACACAAGATATTATTCCAACCAGGTTCTATACAACGGAGCCAACATAAACAGAATAGATAATTTTTTGTTTAAGCTGATTCGGGGTCACACTGCAAGAGCGATGTCCTCAACCAACAGCTTAATTTTTGGGGCTTATTACCCCAATAATGAATATTTTGAGAGTGCGTTGTTAAGTGGCTACATCCCTCCCGAGGCATTCCTCTATTTTGACAGTCGATGGCTGATACAGGATGGAGGGGCGGTTCCGCTCATCTACCACGTCAACCCTAAAACTGTGGATAGGCGACTCCTGTACGGTCGAGACGTCATCGCTCAAGGTGGAGAAGAGCGCCTTCGGTTCAGTAGGACTGTGTCGGATCGGGACCGAAGGGATAGGGCGACACAGGAGAACCAGTTCTGGTGGCTCTCTGAACAGCATCATATTTAAAGTCGATGAAGATGGTATGTCTTGGCCGACTTACATAGATTTAGGGCAATTAGGTATAGGTAACAGTCGGGGTGGCACCAAAAAAAAAATAAAAATATGTATGTATGCGGAGGCATATGTACATGTGCCTGCGCAACTGTACATGTATGTGCGTACGTATATGTATGTACGTATGTACATGTATGTATGGGTTGCATGTTGTTGTGTGTCTGCATACATATAAACAAATAAACAAAAAAAATTTAAAAACGAAAAAAATGCTGCTGTTGCTGTTCTAGTTTTTAAGTAGTTTTAAGTGGTTTTGGGTATTTTTAGGTATCTTAAGTAGTTTAGTTTGTTTTAGTTAGTATATAAGTTAATTGTATCTAGTTTTAATTATTTTTAGTCTAGCTTTAGGTAGTTTTTAGGTAAAAATTTAAAATGATCTGATACTAAGTTTTTGTAGTAAAGTTTACTTGGATAAATAAAAATAAAATAATTAGATTTAATTAAAATAGTTTTTAGGTCGAAAGACATTGGCGCAAAATTTTAAACAACCCATTATTAAGGGCTTAACATTTTACTAGTTAGCAATTTCCTAAGTGCTTATTGATTGAATAACTATTTCAAAATTTTTAAACCTTTTCTAAACTAGTAAATTGCTAATTAAGCAGAAAGTTGAGCATTTGTAGGGTTTGAATTTTGATGAACACAATTATTGTTGTTATGCGTTGTAAATTAATTATATGTTGATGAAAACCCAACATGTGGTCTAAAAAAGTATTAGTGATTTGTATTTTCATCATTTTAACTTCATTATTTACAAAAAAAAAAAAAAAAAAAAAATTGTGCAGCAGCAGGACTCGAACCTGGGCGCCCCGCGTGCAAGGCTGATATACTATCAGATTGCATAATGGATTTAGCAAATTGCTAAAAGTTAAAGTAGCCATTCCGTGATTTTAAATTTAGTAAAATGTTAAAATCGTTTAAAATTAGTTCAATCATCTTTTTAGCTTAGTAAATTGCTAAAAGTGGCTTTAACATTTTACTAAATCGTTTAAAATTTTGCGCCATTAGTTCTAAGAGTTATTGTTTAGCTTAGAGCGCCCGTAAGGGGCCAGTAAATTAGTTGTAAGTTATTGATAATTAGGCTAGTTTTAAACATTTTTGTCTAGCTTTAAGCTAGTTATAAGTTAATATTAAATAAAAATGAATTTAAAAAAAAAATAAAAAAAAATAAAAATAAAAAAAAAAAACATTTTTAATATTTTCTTTTGATGGTGTTATCAAAAGTCGGTAAGTTTGTCTTTACCAAATTGGTTTCTACAGATGGAGTTTACTCTGACGCATTCAGTGGTGAGGTGTTTCATTGAGAGTATGTTCTGTTGGTTGCAAAAATGGCAGGTTGGGGCCTGGTTCTTGGAGATGATGTGCCTATGGGTTAAATTTGTATGACCTAACCGAAGTCGTATAAAGATGCGGTTCATGTGTATTGGTTTATTTGTTGGATAGATGGGATTTGTTGCATGAGGATTGATCGATGAATAATGGTCAATGTATTGTTTCCAATTCGTTTGTTTTTTTTTCGTTGTAAGTTTTTTTGATAAGGTTTTTCGAATCTTCTTAGTTGAAGCCATGAAAAATAAAAAGCGGTTCGTTTAGGACTGAATTTGCAGTCATGTCGGCTATTTCATTGCTCTTTATTCCAGCATGTCCTGGAATCCCAAAGTTTCATGCTTTTTTTGTTTATGGTTAACTTATCTCGCATCTTATTTATTACATCAGTTTGGTTGTTGACATTTTCGATTGCCATTACTTTTGACAAACTATCTGTACATATGAGGGTTCTCTTGCTCTTGGCTTCTTGTTTTGCTTGATATATAGCGAAAACTTCGGCAGAAAAAATCGATGTACTTTGAGGTGAAAGACCCTTGGATATTGTTAAACCATTTTCATTAATGACAGCAAAAGATGTCGCCTCGTTTGTTTTCGAACCATCAGTGAAGATAAGATTCCATTTCAATGATTTATATTTTGAAGACATTTCATTAGAGATGTTAAGAAACTTACATCCCACCAAAGTTAAGTTTTTACCTTTTGTGAAAATGATAATATCATCAGCGTAAATGGAATAATTTATTTTTTTATGTTTTTTCTAAAATTTGACAGATTTCATTAAAGGCAATTATGAAAAGTGTGACTGAAAGAGTAGATCGTTGAGGGATTCCGTTTTTAAGGTCATGCACTTTAGAATATGTATTATTGAGTTTGACGTGAAACTTTCTATTTGAAAGGATAGCCTTAACATAATTAATAATGTTTGGTTCGATTTCCCAAGAGAGTAGTTGTTGCAGTACGATATGTGTTCCTATTCGGTCAAAAGCCTTTTCAAAATCGATTGCAAGCATGAAGCGTGGTTTTTTCAGAAAAAGCGGAAGATATATTGTACTTCTTTCACTTTTGAACGCTACTTGATTTGAGCTTATAAGGTTATTTTTTGCAAAAACCAGAGGATACGTTTCGAAATAATTTTTTCCAAAATTTTTCCTGAGCATGGCAGCAAGGATATTGGACGATACGCTGTAATCTTAGTGCAGTCTTTGTTTAGTTTGAGGAGTGGAATGACACTCGCTATTTTCCATGCTTGGGGGATAGTACCTTTTATAAATATGTGATTAAAAAGTTTAAAGAGGCGTTTTTTTTAAATAAACGGACTATTTTTTATCATCGCATAAGAAATACGGTCGAACCCTGGTGTGTTCCCTTTAGTAAGGCTAAGACAACTTTAAAATTCTAATAGGCTAATGGGGGTTTCAATTGAACTAGCAGAGTAATTTGTGTCATATGTTATTGATGGTGCTACATTTTTAATTTCATTTTTGTTAAGTAAAAATTCTATAGGAAAATTGCAATCGTCTGAAAAATGTTCCCAAGTATCTGCAAAGAGTTCGCATATTTCTAAAGGAGAGGAAAATAGATTTGTTTGGTTGTCTATAATTTTAATTGTGGAAGGTCTATAGTTGCCTGTGAGGCACCTTATATGTATCCATAATTTTTTGGATGAAGCATTAGGGTTAATATTAGAGGTACATTTTTAAAAACTCTCAATTTTTGATTTTTTTGCTTCTTTCCGGCGCATTTTACACACCTAGGTTCTTTTTTGCAATAAGTTTTCGTGTGGTTGAATTCTTGACAGCGCTTACACTGCGGAATCAGTCTTGAACTCTTTCTTAAGGGTTCGATCTTAACAACAATATTGAGGATTGTTTTAATTTTGTAAATATCGTCTATTTTCTCTGCCTTATCAAAAGTAAGAATAAATAGTGGAAGACCACGCTGTGCCACATTTGTTTCGCTATCTTTTTTTTTTGTGTTTCTCTTTTGACGATGTTCACGGCATCTAAGATCTTATAGTTCCTCTTTAGATCGTTAATAATATCGTCTTTTGGACATGATTGAAAAAAAAGTGCCAGTGAAAGAACGTTCATTTTTGGAAGACCTAAGGTCTGAAAGAAAGATGATGATCGGGAATATCGATGTCCGACGCACAGAGAGATAACAATGAAGCAGAATTTATCCCTTCAGATACCGATGAAAAAACTGAAGCTTCAACAACTTTAACAAAACAGATTGCCTCCACTGCTTTTTCTTATTATTTTATTTTCTTTTGTAATTATTATCAGTTTCATTAGTTATTACTTATTATGTATTGTAATATATACAACTTGGTTACGAATTTTTGATGCTATAAAAGATTGAATCTTGCTGTATCTAGTAATTTTTATAATAATACAAATACAAATACAAATACAAATACAAATACAAATACAAATACACTGCTGCTCTTAACCCCAATCCAAAATCTCTCTTTAATGTTGCGAAGGTGGTAGATAGATTCAAAATATCGGACAGAGCAACTGCAACACTTGTTACATCGGCCTTGCAAGATTATGGTCGAATAAATTATACAGATCAGTCAAGCATTATCGATAGAAGCAAGATTCGAGGGGAAAGGACAAAATCAAGGGCTCCAGAAACAGGTGAATGCAAACTTGACTTTTTTGGCCTTTATTTTGACGGCTGGAAAGACGTAACAAAAAATGCTGGTGGCTTCTCCATCGAAAAACATATGGTCTTGATAACAGAACCTGACTCGCGATACCTAGGGCATGTAACGCCAATAAATTGGAAATCAGAAACCATAGCAAATGAAATCTTTTGTTTTCTTAAAGAATCTGCTGTTTCAACAAATAATTTAAAGCTTAGCGGCTGCGGTGGGACTAACGCTAACACCGGAATAAGAAATGGAATCATCCGAAAAACCGAAACCAAAAATAAACGACCTTTACAATAGTGTATTTGCTTGCTCCACGCCAACGAACTACCGTTACGACACCTTTTGCCGAAAAATTATATGGAAAATCATCTGGTCCAAACGCTTATCCTGGTGATATTGGCAAGAATCTTAAGAATTGCCAAAATCTAACAGTCGCCGATTACAAAATCATTAAAGTGAACTTATCTGAAATACTTTTAGAATGCCTGACTTTAGACCAAAAATATCTGTATGAAATTAATAAGGCCTCAGTAATGGTGTCAAAGAAGAAGCATTTTTTCAGAAATCCAGGAGCAATGGTCCATTCAAGATGGTTTGACAGACTTACAGACTGACAGACAGACGGAATTGGGGGACCGACTTCTTTGGTGTTCTCTATGATCGTAATGTCATGTTTGATTGCTAGACTTTTTTTTCGGCACGAATCCATAACTTGCCTTACAGTACCTATAATCGCAAGTAAAAATCAGTTCATTAATGAAGGTAAAAGGTACATTTTGGTAATTTTTTTTTTGTAACAAATTGTTAGTTTTTGTACAATTTTTTTTGTTTTCGATTTTCTGAAAAACTGTTGATTTGATTTTTTAAAATGTTTTATGCAGACGCTCCTATAAATGTAAAAAAAAGTAAAAAAAAAAACAAAAAACCTTTCAGTTTTTGTATGATTACATACGAGTACTTGATTTTAAAGTACATTTTCGTACCATTTAATGTCTTTGAATGCCCAACAACAACTTGAGTGTGCTACCACCAAGTTTTTTCTCAATTATTTTGGGCTGGATTATAGCTTTTTTCACGACTTGCCAAGGTCGATCATTAGATACCTTTGCCTTTTTTTTAACTCAAAATTTCGAAAACCACTAGATGGATTTTTTTCGAAACTTCGTACTTGAGAGTTTTTTCATATTATCTTGAATAGTTAAAAAAACTGTATTCCCAAAATAAAAACCAACAACCCAATACAAATGTTAAAAAACGTTAAGAAAACAATGTATTTCTCGGAAACCGCTCCAAGATTTTTTATAAAAAGTGTGTGTGTTCTTAAATTTGTACAGTCAACTTTTAAGTATACAAATATTTTATTTTGCGTACTTATTAACAGAACTTCCCATAGAACCAATTTACGTATAAGACTGCATACTTAAATGTTCGATTTTTAAAAAATAAATAATTTTTTTTTGCAAAATTAATTTTTCAAAACCAGTCACTGAATATTTTTGTATATTGTATATTGTATTGTATGTATATTAATAATATCTTCAAAACGGTGTTCAAATTTTTTTTTTCTAAAAATGTTTTTAAAATTGTATACATAAAAAATTAATTTAAAAAAAAACTGCTCCAATTTTTTAGATTTTTTTTATATATTCTTATTTATCCACGAATTCAAATGGCATCTTTGTTTTGCCTTTGCCTTTGTGTATGTGTATTATCCATTCATTTCTACCTTATTATAGGTATTTCATTCAGTTTTTGTATGATAACATACTTGCTTTTAAAGCACTTTTTCGTATCATTTAATGACTTTGAATGCCCAACAACAACTTGAGTGTGTGATCAGATCCAACATAATGCAGGTTTTTTTTGTTTATCAATTGCCATTGAAACGACTAGCGCTTTTATTTTTTGTTCGTGCCATCTCGTACTGTGGAGGTGTTAACACTTTTTCGGCTTCCCAGTTTTTTACAAATTAAATTTCGTGTGTGAGTTTAAGCTTAACGTTAAATCAACAATTCTCAAGTGGTGCAGTAGCACAGTGGTAGAGTGGCCGACGATCAGTCGATCTCGTACTGTGGAGGTGTTAAGACATTTTTGGCTTCCCAGTTTTTTCCAAGTAGTGTATCGTGTGTGTGACTAAGTTCCAATTTAATTCACCATTCTTCAAGTAGTGCAGTAGCACAAAGGTAGAGTGGCTGACCGAGAATCCGAGGGTCGCCAGTTCGATTCCCAGTTGGGCATCAGAACTTTATCAGCTTCTTTTTCACAACCGTGAAGTCGTTAACTTTATTGGTTGGGAAAACGAACAAAGGAGGAGGAGTTTAAGCACCGGGGCATCGAAAGGTGTCCTAGGGCCAATGAGTCCAGCGATGGCATCAGCTGAGGGAACATCGAAAGATGTTCCAACTACAAGCAGTGATTCTGCAGCAACAACATCAACAGCAATAACAACAACGGCAACATTATCCGATGCTAATCAAAAGCGCAGAAAGAGGATCAAGTGCGCACCAAATTTGGTAAAAAGAAGATCCACGGCCACCTCAGCAAAGCTGTCAGCTGGGGTGCATACGTCCGATATAGACGAGACGTCAGAGGCAGCAAGACAAACCGAGCTAGACACTTCACCCGAAGAGGGTATAGCATATATGTCTGAAGAAGGAGAAGGACACTTCACGACGGGCGATAGTACTGCCTTCGTGAACCTCTCCACATCAGAGTCGTCAGCTGAGGAGGACGAGGAACAGAGAATGGTCGCCCAAATTGAAGCTTTGGAGGCAGAAATCGAAAAGATAAAAAGCAAAGTTAAGGCTAGCCAAGAAGCGCGCCGAGCGAGGCAACTAAATGAACTCGAAGAAAAAGAACAACAACAGAAAAAAGAACAAATACAAAAACAACAGCCACAGCAGCAGCCAAAACAACAACGGCAAAAACAACAACAACAACAGCAACAGCAGCAGACACAAGTCCAGAAACAACCGCAAGAAAAACAGCAGCAGCAGATTCAAAAGCAGCAGAATCAACAGCCGCAGAAAAATCAGTCTCAGCAGCAGCAGCCACAGCCGCCGATCATGAAAAAAGAAAAGGTGCCACCCATTAATACTTATAAAATGGAGTTACAGGATACCATAAATCTATGTAAGTTGACCATAGGTCATAATTTTACTATTAAAAGATTAAATAACGATAGGCATGCTATCCAGTGCTGCACACTGGAACAGCACAAAAAAATTAAAGAGTTGCTGAAAGAAACTACTACCGAATTCTTTAGTTTCACCCCTAAAACCGAAAAATTTCAAACGGTCCTTTTGAAGGGCATAGATTCCTGCACGGAACCACAGGTGCTCTTAAATGAACTCCGCCAACAAGCGAATGACGATCTCGACCTTATCGGGGTCAAGTCGTTCGCTACAGTTAGAGCTAGGCGGGAGAAGCGGAGACTTCCCTTCTTCCTTGTTCAACTCTCACCCAGCAGCAAACTGGATAGTTTGAGGAGTATATCCGTCCTCAACTATCAGGTTGTAACTTGGGACAAATTAAAAAGGCGCGGCGACATGCTTCAATGCATGCGCTGCCAAAGGTTCGGCCACGCCGCAGCAAACTGCGAAATGCAGTCACGCTGCGTTAAGTGTGGAGAGAACCACAATGCAGATGAATGCAAGTTAGGAAAGGAACGGGTCGAAGATAGGACCCAGCTTAAATGTGTACTCTGCCGAGGCGCCGGACACCCCGCTAATTATCGGGGATGCCCGACGTTTCAGCTTATAAAAAACAATAAAGCAGCAAAGCAAACAGTGGTAGAAAAGCGTCCAACAGTGCGCCCTCCTACAACAACGCCCGTCAACCCCCAAATTTCTTACGCCCAAATGGCGTCAGGAAGGGGAAGCACGGTACAGCCTACACCAAAGGTCGCCCAACAGGCCCCCGTGCCTAAGGCGCCGGCGGCACAGGCGGATATTATGGGCGTTCTACTGGCCATCCAGGGCCAGTTGAACGGCCTCCAAAACCAGATCAGGGAGCAGGCGACTAGGGTGGATTATATCTACTCTGTTTTGCCGAGCTTAACGCAACTTAGAGGTTAAAGGCGCGCTGCCGGAGAGGCCCTTTAAGATCCTAGCTGTGAATGTAAATTCACTGATTAGGACCGAACGTAGAGCGAATTTATTCCAATTGCTTAAAGACATAAGTCCAGATGTGTTTATGGCTAGCGAAACTAAGCTTAACCAGAAACATAAATTGACTAACAACAATTACAATATCGTAAGGAGAGACCGACCCAACTCCACTCAAGGATGGGGCGTCGCAATCTTTATACGTAAAGGCATTAGTCATAAGGTAATATATAATAGTGATGTGCGTAAATTTCGGACGTTAGAGGCATGCATCATATGCATTCATCTCCAACAGGGGAAGCGAATGTATGTGATCGCTGCCTATGCACCGGAAACACCTCAGCCCACACAGTTTATAACAGAGCTTGAAAAGCTTTTTGAATGCTTAAGATTAAGCTCGGAAGAAAACTACTACATATTGGCTGGTGATTTAAATGCCAAACATATAGATTGGGGAAATCAAATACAAAATCCTCGTGGTAACCATCTGTATAATTGGATGGGTCGATACAACCTGGAGTATCGCATTGAACTTCTCGCTACAGACAGGCCATCGTTTCCAAGAAGCGGTGCCTATCTGGATCTATTGTTGAAAGACGCAAGACTAACAATTACTGACGCTGTGGGCCAACGGCCTAAAAATTGTTTAAGAACGATCGAGTACGACAGTGACCACTTCGGACTCGCCGCCGTAATACAACTTCCGAACGAGCTTATGGAATTGGAGGAGTATGTACCTGTGCATACTTTCAATTACAGTAAGGTGCGCTGGCCACGCTTCTCGAACTTCTTATTGAGCGAATTACGTTCAAATGATATATCCCCACCAAATGACAGGAACCTGACAAATACTGAAATTGACAGATACTTAGAACAAATGGACGAAATAATTCAACGAACAATAAATAGGACAATACCGAAATACAAAGAACGTAACGCAACTGGCATGTACCGTAACGCGACAATTGATGCACTACACAGACAAAAAAGTGGCTTACTGACAAGACTAAAACGCTTGTACAGACGGTTTACTAACACACGAGATCTGGAGATAAGGACACTGAAGTCGTCCATAAAAAACATCAACCAATTGATCAAAGAAAATTATAGGTTGTCCATTAATTTGTTTTGGGACAACAAAATTCGGGCCGTGAACGCTACCGACCCGAGTATGTTCCCGCAAATTAATAAGATATTCAGAAGAAAAGATCAAAACGACCTTCCGTGTCTTAAGCTCCAGAGGACGACACAAAACAGAGACGTACTCTTGACAGCGGGCATAGATCCAGATGACGCCGTCTTGGACGATGACCTCTTCATAATCGAAGATCCGCAGGAGAAGGTGGAGGCGGTGGGGGCTGTTTTTCAGCAAGTGTACAAGGTGAATGCTAGCATTCGCCCGAACCATGACCTGGAGAGCAGAGCTCTGGTTCACCACTTTTACCTGCGGAACGATATAACGCAGTGGCGATCTGAGAACCTTGGTTTTACCGGGTTTAATGATGAACATTTGGCAAACGCCATAATCGCCGAGCGAAATGGGACCAGTTCCCTGTTAATTTCGAAGATTGAGCTCCAGCTCATCTTTGATTCACTAAAGAAAAAGAAATCAGCAGGAGTCGATGGTATATCCAACGTTGTACTACGACATTTGCCTCAAGAAGCAGTTGACATATATACCACACTGTTTAACAACGCACTGAATAATGCATATTATCCAGTGCGGTGGAAGACAGCAGTGGTGCATCCTCTCCCTAAAAAGGGAAAGGACAATTCCAATCCGGCGAATCTCAGGTCGATACGTCTTCTTCCGAGTATCAGCAAAGTATTTGAAAAGGTTATTAATAGAGCTCTGTTCAAGTGGGCGGAGGACAACAACATCATACCGGATAATCAGTTCGGTTTTAAGACGGGACATGACACAATTCATGCCGCGTCTAAACTTGTTTCTGATGTCCAATGGAACAAATCTAAAAAGCAGTGTACGGGTGCCTGTCTGGTTGATTTGGAGAAGGCCTTCGACACCGTATGGTTAGAGGGTCTCTATCTAAAGCTCGCCAGACTTGGTATAAGTAAACCGCTATTGTACATGCTTTATGACATGCTAAATGGTAGAAAGTTTGTTGTCAAGAGTGGCAATGTAACTTCTACCACAGTTTTTAATATTAACAATGGTCTTCAGCAGGGAGCGGTTAACTCGCCGATTCTCTTCAGCATTTACACCAGCGATCTGATAGGTAGTCTAACTCAGGCAATTGCGTACGCCGACGATCTAATTGCGTACAGAATAGCTCCAACAGTTGAGGTCATCAAAATTCTCTTGCAGCGTGACTTCGACAAGATTCAGCGATATTGTGATGACTGGAAGTTGAAAATCAATTTCCAGAAATCAGAAACAATTCTTTTTAGGACTTCGTTGTCTAGCGCCTCAAGGGATACGAGAAATAACTGGCGCAAGCTAGTGATCGTAGGACCACATGGACATCCACTGGCGAGTAAAAGTGTAGTAAAGTACCTTGGCATCTGGTTGGATCAGTACTTGTATTTCGACAGACATATAGGTGCTGCTCTGGCCAGGGCTAGGGGAGCCTTTGCCCTGACAAAACGATTGTTTTATAGCAGTCGTCTTGACAGCAGGGTGAAGGTGATTTGCTACATGGCCCTCATCAGACCGATGATTGCCTATGGATGCCCGGTGTGGTTTAACGTTGCCCCATCTCAAATGGAAAAGATTCGGGTGTTTGAGAGGCAGTGTCTTCGACGTTGCCTTGGATTACACAGAACACCAGAGTCGGAGTACAAACGATATTATTCCAACCAGGTTCTATACAACGGAGCCAACATAAACAGAATAGATAATTTTTTGTTTAAGCTGATTCGGGGTCACGTTGCAAGAGCGATGTCCTCAACTAACAACTTAATTTTTGGGGCGTATTACCCAAATAACCAATATTTCGAGAGTGCGCGGTTAAGTGGCTACATCCCTCCCGAGGCATTCCTCTATTTAGACAGTCGAGGGCTGATACAGGATAGAATGGCGGTTCCGCTTATCTACCACGTCAGCCGTAAAACTGTAGATAGGCGACTCCTGTATGGTCGAGACGTCATCGCTCAAGGTGGAGAAGAGCGCCTTCGGTTCAGTAGGACTGTGTCCGATCGGGACCGGAGGGATAGGGCGAAACAGGAGAACCAGTTCTGGTGGCTCTCTGAACAGCATCGTGATATTTAAAGTCGATGAAGATGGTATATCTTGGCCGCCTTACATAGATTTAGGGAATTAGGTATAGGGAACAGTCGGGGTGGCACCCAAAAAAAAAAAAAAAAATTAAAAATATGTATGTATGCGGGGGCATGCGTGCATGTATCTGCGTGTCTGTACATATATGTGCGTACGTATATGTATGTGCGTATGTACATGTATGGGTGGGTTGCATGTTTGTATGTGTCTGCATACATATAAAAAATAAACAAAAAAAAATTAAAAAACGAAAAAAATGCTGCTGTGGCTGTTCTAGTTTTTAAGTAGTTTTAAGTGGTTTTGGGTATTATTAGGTATTTTAAGTAGTGTAAGTTATTTTTAGTTAGTATAAGTTAGTTTTATTTAGTTTTAATTATTTTTAATATATATTTAGGTTTAGTTTATAAGTAAAAAAAAAAATTAAAAAAATAAAAAAAAATAAAAAAAAATAAAAAATAAAAAAAAAAAAGAAAAAAAAATGATCAGATATCAAGTTTTTGTGAAATTTCCTTGAAATATAAAATAAAATAAAAAAAATTTAGATTTAATTAAAATAGTTTTTAGGTCGAAAGACATTAGTTTTAAGAGTTATTGTTTAATTTAGAGCGCCCGTAAAAGGCCAGTAAATTAGTTGTAAGTTATTGATAATTAGGCTAATTTTAAACATTTTTGTCTAGCTTTAAGATAGTTATAAGTTAAAATGAAATAAAAATGAATTTAAAAAAAAAAAAAAAAAAAGAGTGGCCGACCGCTAATTCAAGGGTCGCCAGTTCGATTCCCAGCCGGGCATCAGAACTTTGCAAGTTTTTTTTCACAATCGTGAAGTGGAAAACTTTATTAGTTGGGAAAACGAGCAAAGGAGGAGGAGTTTAAGCACCGGGGTATCGGAAGGTGTCCTAGGGCCAATGAGGCCAGCGATGGCATCAGCTGAGGGAACACCGAAAGATGTTCCACTTACAAGCAGTGATTCTGCAGCAACAACATCAACAGCAATAACAACAACGGCAACATCATCCGATGCTAATCAGAAGCGCAGAAAAGGATCAAGTGCGCACCAAATTTGGTAAAGAGGAGATCCACGGCCACTTCAGCAAAGCTGCCAGCTGGGGTGAAGACGTCGGATATAGACGAGACGTCAGAGGCAGCAAGACAAACCCAACTAGACACGTCACCCGGAGAGGGTATTGAATACATGTCTGAGGAAGGAGAAGGGCACTTCACGACGGGCGATAGTACTGCCTTCGTGAACCTCTCCACATCAGAGGCGTCATCTGAGGAGGGCGACAATAAGGAACAGAGAATGGTCGGTCAAATTGATGCAATGGAAACACAAATCTTAAGTTTGAAAAGCCACCGAGATCTTATAATTCTCGCCCTTAAGGCCAAGCTAGAAGCGCGCCGAGCGAAAGAACTGAAAGAAGTCGAGGAACAACAATAACAGCAAAAAGAACAATTACAAAAACAACAGCCACAGCAGCAGCCAAAACAACAACGGCAAAAACAACAGCAACAGACACAATCCCAGAAACAACCGCAACAAAAACAGCAGCAGCAGAATCAAAAGCAGCAGAATCAACAGCAGCAGCAAGATCAGTATCATCAGCAGCAACAGCAACCACAGCCACAGATTACGAAAAAAGAAGAGGTGCCACCCATAAATACTTATAAAAGAGAGTTACAGGATACTATAAATCTGCGTAAGTCGGCCATAGGTCAAAACTTTACTATAAAAAGATTAAATAATGGTAGGCATGCTATCCATTGCTTCACACTGGAACAGCACAAAAAAATTAAAGCGTTGCTAAAAGAATCCACTACTGAATTCTTTAGTTTCACCGCTAAGACCGAAAAGTTTCAAACGGTCCTTTTGAGGGGCATAGATTCGTGCACAGAACCAGAGGTGCTCTTACGTGAACTCCGCCATAAAATGACGATCTCAACTTTATTGGGTCAAGCCGTTCGCTACAGTTAGAACTAGTCGGGAGAAGCGGAATCTTCCCTTCTTCCTTGTTCAACTCTCACCCACCAGCAAACTGGATAGTTTGAGGAGTATCTCCGTCCTCAACTACCAGGTTGTAACTTGGGAAAAATTAAAAAGGCGCGGCGAAATGCTTCAATGCATGTGCTGCCAAATGTTCGGTCACGACGCAGCTAACTGCGAAATGCATTAACGCTACGTTAAGTGTGGAGAGAACCACAATGCAGTTGAATGCAAGTTAGTGAAGGAACGGGTCGAAGATAGGACCCAGCTTAAATGTGTACTCTGCCGAGGCGACGGACACCCTTCTAATTATCGTGGATGCCCGACGTTTCTGCTTATAAAGAACAATAAAGCAGCAAAGCAAACAGTGGTAGAAAAGCGTTAAACAGTGCGCCCTCCTACAACAACGCCCGCCAACCCCCAAATTTCTTACGCCCAAATGGCGTCAGGAAGGGGAATCACGGTACAGCCTACACCAAAGGTCGCCCAACAGGACCACGTGGCTTGGACTTGGAGAAGCCTTGATGGGGAGTTGTATGGCGCTTAGAAAACCATCAAATTTATTTATTTTTATCGAAACGATTATCATTCATTGCTTATTTTGATAGCGTGCCTAAGATAGGATAGTTTTTAATACTTAGTATTTAAAAATAACGGTACTTGCCATACAATTTTGGATTCAAAAATATTGTGTGTACATATTATTTTAGGTATTGTCTACATTTTGATCAAACAATTTTTTAAATATTTTTTATTAACGGTACCTCCCATACATTTTTTTTTTATTTTCGACTTTGGCATAAACGCCCAGAAGAATTTTCAGAAGATCCTTCGAATTATAAATAATACTGCATACTAAAATCTACAAAAAATATTTTTTAATTTTAATTGTATTTTTGAAAAAAATATAAATTTGAGACATGCAATTTATTCTTTTCAAAATAAGTCATTGACACTATTATTGATGAAAATGGGATCGTCGATTTTCCCGCAGAATTTTTAAATTCTACGGATATGCCATAAATGCCACACAAGCTCTGTATAAAAATTTGTTCACCGGTCATTCTTTTGCGTAAGTTAAATAGACGAAAATTATGCAAAGGTGTACGACGTACCTGAATCAACGATATTGAATGGAAAGTTTGAAGAATCAGTTCTGCTATTACCTCGAATACCTATAAATTATGATTCTATCAGAATCAACAACACCTTTCAAAAGGCCACAATTCCCGATACGCTTGGCTTCCGCGATGACGATAAATAAGCTGCAACAGTGCAAGAGGGCAGACAATGACAATTTGTGGCTTGGACTTGGAGAAACCGTGTTTCTCCCATGTAGCATACCCACGCGTTGGAAAACCATCAAATTTATTTATTTTAATGAAAGATAGATTAATGAGTTATAACGTTCATCATTTAGTTTTTAATTAAAGGAAAGAACTGATTTCTACTAATAATAATCCTTACCAATCACTACATTAACAACACCAATTTTTATAGCTAATAATTGAGGGCAATACAATAAAGTCGCAACAACGCGCGGCCAGGTCTGCTAGAATCTTATACGATTATATTAAGTATAGGTACCTGTATATAACAAATTAATCTTTTATCGTATTCTGTCTTCGATCAACATGACACCAAACTGGAATCCTGGATCCGCCCCTGATCAGTATGTCAATCTGTCAGTCTTTCAGGCTATTAGTCTGTTAGCCTATCAGTCTCTCCGTCTGTATGTGTAACGAGCTGCAGACTAAACGGCGTAAGCGATTACCTTCTGGCATTCCTCAGAGGCTATATTGAAATTTTATTTTTAGCCCTAAGAATAACGGTATCTGCCATATAATCGTTAAGGATAATCTTATTTTTCTCGAAAACGGCTCCAAAGGTTTTGATAAAAAAAGAAAGAGAATGTTTTCGTTGGCACTAGATATCGTTCAATCAGAGCCAAAATTACGATAAAAGCATATTAGCCTTCCATGTAACTTTTTGTTTTAATTTTTTCCTTTCTCGGTAGCGGTTCTTTGGATTTCTGTCAAACTTCATATTTGAGAATATCTATGTAGCCAAATTAATTCTGCATATAAAAGATTTATTTATCTTTTTTTTTCGAATTAAAATATATTTTTGATTTTTTTTTTGAAAATCAATGGCGCAAAATTTTATACGATTTAGTAAAATATTATAGCCATTTTTATCAATTTACTTAGCTGAAAAGATGATTTCGCTAATTTAAAATGATTTTAACGTCTTAGTTTCTCTTAACATTTTGCTAAACTTAACGGAACTCACGGAATGGCTACTTTAACTTTAAGCAATTTGCTAAATCCATATGGCATCTGATAGTATATCACGGTTGCACCAGCTCGAGTCCGGCTGCTACAATTTTTTTTTCTTTTTTTTTGTAAATATTAAAGTTAAAATGATGACAATATAATCATCGAATACTTTATTAGAGCACATGTTGGGTTTCAATTACCATATAATTAATTTACAACGCATAATTACAAATATATGTGTTCATCAAAATTCAAACCCTACAAAATGTTGTGCTTTCTGCTTAATTAGCAATTTGCGAGTTTACAAAAGGTTTAATAATGTTCGAATAGTTAGTAATTTTACAAATACTTGGGAAATTTCCAAGTAGTAAAATGCTTAGCTCTTAACAATAGGTTGTTTAAAATTTTGCGCCAACATTTTTAAAACTAATCAAAAAAAAAGTAATTTTAAATTTTTTATTCACATATTAATAAGCTCTAAAAACTGCATACCAAAATTTCCAAACAATTTTTTTTTTTCAAAAACACAGGATTCCATCAAAATCCGTCCTACAATATTATAGATACTTTTTTATTAAACTTTTATTGATCCGTAGCATCTTATGGTGTTCTTGTTTTTTCGAAAAACCCATTAAAGTGATGGTTTTGGCAGTTTTTTATAAGTTTACATAACGATTTTTACCCACCTATAAATCCTTCACTTTCATGTGTATGTAGGTACATATTACCCTCCTAATTTACATAATTAAGATAAAATTAAATATACATTTGTAGTTAGGTACCTACGTAACTATTCATTGAATCATGCTTTCGACAATTCGTTATACTTAGAATCAAAGTAATCGTATCTACATCGGCTTTAAACATATCTAATGATATCTAGATTAAGTACCAACTAACAGCGTCAATGGTTAGCTATATTAAAGGTGTTAGCTACAAGAGCAAGTTCGTACGATACAGTCATGTAATTTTATTTTATTAATGGGGCTGTACAAGCTTACACTTGTCGTGTTCACAAAATTAACCGCGTATATGGCGAAGTATGAGTACTTGGAATAATTTTTGACAAAATGCTGATTAAATTAAATAAAAATACAAAGAGGACAATAAAATTGTACTCAGTTTTGTAAGTTTAAAATAAAGACATTTTTTACCTAACCCAGTTATTTTGATTTTTTACGTGCGATTATAGGTACTATAATGCATTCGTAAAACAAACAAAATGCACGACTGGATCACACATACTTGCTTCTATATTCGATCTCATTAAATTCAAAACTTTTTTAATAAAAACGACTAAATGTATTTTCGTTTAAGTAAGTCGTTTTTCACTTAATTTTTTATATATAAATATTTTCTAGAAAGACATTGGTATGAACATTATAAATATTTAGTAATATAAATTTAAAAGCAAAATTTCAGAAAGAATCGTCCACTCGTTTTCGAAATATTGAATTTTCAAAAAAAAAAATATTTTTTTTCAAAAATCTAAAAAAAACTATTTTTCGAAAATTTAAAAATGCAGTATTATTTAGAATTCGAAGGAGCTCCTGTATAAGAATTTTGATCGAAATCCGTCCAGTCGTTTATGAGAATGTCGAAAATCAATAAAATGGTTGTACGGCAGGTACACAATATATAAAAAAAAAAAAAATTGCCCACCATGCATACTTAACTTAAAGAAGTACACACACTAATTTTTATCAAAATCGTTAGAGCTGTTTTCGAGATAATTAAGATGGTAGAAATATTTGTATGGCAAGTACCGTTATTTTTCGAGCTAAAACAACGATTCAAAAATCTATTTTGGACAATCACCTGAAACGCCTAAGTACCTAGTTTGAACAAAATCGGTTCAGCCGTTTATTCTGTAGATCGTTCTATAGACAGACAGACGGACGGAATTGTGGGATCCACTTTTTGGTGTTCTCTATCATCGTAATGTCAACTTTGATTTAATTCTTGAGTTTGATTTTTTTTTCCAAATGCAAAACTTGCCCTATAGTACCTATATCGCAAGTAAAAACATCCTTTTAAGAAATACGCTTATAAGAAAAACACTGATTTAGGTAATAAGCTTTTTTTTGAAAACACCGATTCCCACTTTTGCTGTAAAATTGGATGTGTACAATACACTTTTTTATGACAACAAAATCTCCTGACGTTCTTTAAATGTCACCACACCCTTAGAATCATGCATACATGCATTTCTGAACTCTCAAAGAAATGTCATAAATGTTACTCTGAAATAAGTTTACTTTGTGTTTTGTGAGAAATTAAAAACGAAATTTAAGAGTTTATTTAGACAACAATGAGGAATATAAGGGATTCCTTGAAAAAATTGAAGATCTTCTTTTCAATCAAAGGCAGGAATTTTTAACTCAAGCCACATTTGTGCTAAATTCTTAAGAAACTTAAATTTAATTTTTTTTTTCAAAATTATAGCCGTGTTCTTTTGGTAAATCCATCGTCAGCAAAGCAGAATTTACACACATTACAAGTACAAGAACCTGCTTTGGATAAAAGTAAAAGCAGAAGTCTGCTTTGGATAGATTTGTGACATTTATTCGATTATCGAATGGTATTATGTTGGTAGTTCCGATGACTTTGATGAATTTCGATGTCCTTGTTCGTAGAGTTCTTCTCTCTGTCAATGGCCACGTTCACCCATTTATTAGATAAGTTATGTCCGATACTAAGCTATACGAATATATTTGTGAACGATTCGAATAGGTTAGCTGAAAGCAGTCAAAAATCAATAATTTTTGGTTAATTATTTTATTTTTATTAATTAATTAAAAAAATTGTTTCACATCTATTCACGTAAAGTAAATAAAAATTACTAATGCCAGAAACTGGCCAAAAACTACGTTTTATTTATTTTTGTTGCTTTATAAATCATATAGGTTGAGGAAGCTCTTCCACTTTAAGTAAATGTTAAAGTTAGCTTATTCGTGCGAATCTGCCTGATCAAAGTTACTTTAATAAAAGCTGTTTGAGTGGCTTTGTGTCAGCTGCTGTCAAATTGTCTAAAAAATTATCTAGCTAAAACTTGAGCAGCGCCCCCTACCAAGCTTTAAAATTGGAATAGCTACAAGCATTTAATAAGCAAGTCAGTGCATATCTTTTATTTAGCAATAAATAAGCACTCATTAGCAGCACGTAAGTGTATGTTATCGATCGAGCACTTATAACACGTCCAACACATAAACCGTCGATTTGGATTGTGAAGATTATTAAGATTTCCTCCAACAAATCTTAATTTTCTTATATCAACAATGGGAAATTATAGGAATTAATTTCATCTGCAGAAAAGAGTGATATTTCAGAGCTTTTCGGGGAAATTTGGCAATATTTCAAAATATAGATTATTGCCTAGTCAGAAAATGTCAAATTTTATTGATGGATGTCGTAGATAATCAATTTGACCCTAAAATTCATGTCAAACCAGATTTTCATGATCTTACGTCATTTTGAATTCAGAGTCGAGTTGACCGTTGACCAACCAGTGAATATAAAAGACCACATAATAATCTCTTTTTTTTGTTGCGACGTTAATAATGTTTATCAAAACATTACTATTTACCCCAATTATTAGATTCTTAAATGGGATTTCTGTCCATATTTTATATAACTTTTTTTTAATCATCTATAATCCAACTCGATTTTTGAGCCGCATGTAAACGAAGTTTAAAAATACTTAATAAGTAAATAATGAATGCGATCATTTTGCAGAGAAACACAAAAGAAAGAAGACAAAATTAAAGATCTTCTTTTTAAGCAAATGGAGGAATCTTTAACTCAAACAACCAGTGAGCGATATTTTTAAGAAACATCAATTATTTTTTTTGTCAAATTAATGCTAGCCATCTACAGCCTGCTATAGAATGATTGCAGCATACAACATAATATATTTTGTACTTTAAGGCAAGTTATATCAGTCTGTCAGTCTGTCAGTCTGTCAGTCTGTCAGTCTGTCAGTCTGTCAGTCTGTCAGTCTGTCAGTCTGTCAGTCTGTCAGTCTGTCAGTCTGTCAGTCTGTCAGTCTGTCAGTCTGTCAGTCTGTCAGTCTGTCAGTCTGTCAGTCTGTCAGTCTGTCAGTCTGTCAGTCTGTCAGTCTGTCAGTCTGTCAGTCTGTCAGTCTGTCAGTCTGTCAGTCTGTCAGTCTGTTAGTCTGTCAGTCTGTCAGTCTGTCAGTCTGTCAGTCTGTCAGTCTGTCAGTCTGTCAGTCTGTCAGTCTGTCAGTCTGTCAGTCTGTCAGTCTGTCAGTCTGTCAGTCTGTCAGTCTGTCAGTCTGTCAGTCTGTCAGTCTGTCAGTCTGTCAGTCTGTCAGTCTGTCAGTCTGTCAGTCTGTCAGTCTGTCAGTCTGTCAGTCTGTTAGTCTGTCAGTCTGTCAGTCTGTCAGTCTGTCAGTCTGTCAGTCTGTCAGTCTGTCAGTCTGTCAGTCTGTCAGTCTGTCAGTCTGTCAGTCTGTCAGTCTGTCAGTCTGTCAGTCTGTCAGTCTGTCAGTCTGTCAGTCTGTCAGTCTGTCAGTCTGTCAGTCTGTCAGTCTGTCAGTCTGTCAGTCTGTCAGTCTGTCAGTCTATCAGTCTGTCAGTCTGTCAGTCTGTCAGTCTGTCAGTCTGTCAGTCTGTCAGTCTGTCAGTCTGTCAGTCTGTCAGTCTGTCAGTCTGTCAGTCTGTCAGTCTGTCAGTCTGTCAGTCTGTCAGTCTGTCAGTCTGTCAGTCTGTCAGTCTGTCAGTCTGTCAGTCTGTCAGTCTGTCAGTCTGTCAGTCTGTCAGTCTGTCAGTCTGTCAGTCTGTCAGTCTGTCAGTCTGTCAGTCTGTCAGTCTGTCAGTCTGTCAGTCTGTCAGTCTGTCAGTCTGTCAGTCTGTCAGTCTGTCAGTCTGTCAGTCTGTCAGTCTGTCAGTCTGTCAGTCTGTCAGTCTGTCAGTCTGTCAGTCTGTCAGGCTGTCAGTCTGAATGCGGAACAAACACCGAAGTATATATTTTGTTCATATTTAAGCATCCCCAATGGGAACGTTTGGTTCAATTTTTGTGGAAAAAAATGACCTATGTAATAATTGAGTGTATGGTTGTAAATGTGTGTGTGTGTATGTGTGTATGTTGATGCGCTTCTTGGCTTCTTGTAAACAAAACCTATGTTGGCTATTTGTAGAATGAGCAGATATGTTATTATGAGCCATATGGAAAATTAAAACAAATCTATCCCACGGGAACCATTCATTTTACCGGGATAAAAAGAATACGAGATTATTGTGTCTCTGTGCCGAATTTTATCCACTTCCGTTCGGGCATTATTGAGCAAAGAACATCCATCCATCCAAACTTTTACATTTATAATACAAGTAGGATTATCCAAAATATTCCAAGCTTCACAACGAATTTGTAACATTTATATTGCCTAAAATCATCAAATCATACTATAAATATATCTATACTAGCAAATATCCGTGCGATGCTACTGACCCACGGGAATCTAATGAAATCATCTATCCACTAAATTTCATTCAAAACCCTTCATTCGTGGAATGTAGGCACACACGGCGAACATGCTCGCCTAGCATGCTAGCTAGGTGTGCTCTTCTTGTATGTGGGCCGGTTCGCCAGCCGCTTGCTGTTGGCCAAAAACTTAGATTTTGTCGTGTTCGTTGGCGTCGATGTTCCTCGTGTATGGTAATGTTCGCGAACAAAGCGAAGATTTAATATTGGATTCAAAAGTAATAACTACAAAATTAAAGTTGCGAAAAATAAATCATGGCCTATCTTCCATCTGCTTACCAAATTTCATTAAAATCCATTCAATCGTTGAGGCATGAATGCGGAACAAACAACCAAGTATATATTTTGTTCATATATAAGCCTATCCCATATAGGCATAGGAACCGTTCGGTTCCATTTTTCAGGATAAAATCACCTATTCGATTATCACGAGTATGTGTATGTATATGTTCCAAATTGTATCCAGATTCGTTTAGCCGTTCTGGCGCTATTGAGCAAAAAACATCCATCCATCCCACCCATCCATCCAAACATTCAAACTTTTACATTTATAATATCAGTAGGATTATCCAAAATTTTCCAAGCTTCACAACGAATTTTCCACCTATACATTGTCCAAAATCATCAAATCATGCTCATCGAGAAAAAAATGTTCGCGTTTTTCTAGAATTTTTCGAGTTTTCCACTAAAAAATTTCAATTTTTCTTTCGAAAACAGATTCCGGAACATTTGCATACACAATTAAATACCAAAAATCAATTTTCGATTTTTAAAATTTCCGGACTTTTCTGGAGGGCTTAGCCAAATTTTTCTTTCGCTTAAACCTTCTCCTTGATTTTATGAACAACTAAAAAAGAGTTCGAGCCAAATCGGCCTCAACTGATGAATTACAATACATTTTTTCACACCATTTTTAGTAGCAGATGCCCATGCGATGGTATACGGACTTTCTATCCCACGGGAATCTTATGACATCTATACACCTACAACTAAAAACCGTTCAGTCGTTGAGGCATGAAAGCGGAACAAACACCCAAGTATATGTATATATTTTTTCATATTTAAGCCTCTCCCATAGGAACCGTTAATTTTTTTCGGAATAAAAATGACCTATGTGATCATCCAGTACCCCATCCATCTATCAATAAAATTTCATGCAAATCCGTGTGCTTCTATGCGCCTTGTGAATAAAAGCTATGTTGGCTATTTGTAGAATGAGCATGTGGCCTATTCCAGACAATAATCTATCTCTGTACCAAATTTCATCCAGATCCGTTCAGCCGTTCCGGAGTTATTGAGCAACAAACATCCATACATCCATCCATCCATTAACCCATTTAAAGTTTTTTAGTAAGATGTTTATCATAGAGAAAAAAGTTCGCGGTTTTCGGGAATTTTTCGGGTTTTCCACTAAGAATTTTCTATTTTTTTCATTCGAAAAGCCATTCCGGAACATTTGCATACACAATTTCATACAAAAAACCTAGTTTTTGATTTTTGAAATTTCCCGACTTTTCTTTGGGGTTTTCCCAAAATTTTCTTTCGTGAAAACCTTCTCCTGGATATTACGAAAAACTTAAAAACGGTTCAATTGATGAATTACAATACATTTTTTCATACCATTTTTAATAGCAAATGCCCGTGCGATGCTATACGGACTTTCTACCCCACGGGCATCTAGTGACATCTACCCACCTACA
This sequence comes from Philhelius pedissequus, assembly GCA_910595825.1. NCBI lineage: Eukaryota > Metazoa > Arthropoda > Insecta > Diptera > Syrphidae > Philhelius > Philhelius pedissequus. Next base: position 139,228,951 of record OU343161.1, read on the forward strand.
AAATTTCATTAAAAAGTCATTGAGGCGTGAAAGCGGAACAAACACCCAAGTATTTTTTTCATATTTAAGCCTCTCCCATAACCGTTAATTTTTTTCGGGATAAGAATGACCTATGTGATAATCCATCCCTCTACCAATCAAATTTCATGCAAATCCGTGTGCTTTTAGGCGTCTTGTGAATAAAAGTTATGCTGGCTATTTGTAGAATGAGCTCTTTTGAAAAATTAAAACAAACCTATCACACGGGAACCATACATTTTTTCGTGATAAAAAGTAGCCTGTGTCCTATTCCAGACAATAATCTATCTCTGTACTAAATTTCATCCAGATCCGTTCAGCCCAGTAGTTATAGAACAACAAACAACCATACATCCATCCAATCTTTCACATTTATAATATTAGTAGGAAGGATTAAAAAATCATTTTCTATTCATTAAAACTTATTTTGAAATTTGTATCATTCCTTATCAATCACTTGACTAACAATGCCATATTTTAATATCTAATAAATGAACGAAATGGAATAAAGTCGCAGCAACGCGCGACCGGGTCTGCTAGTATACATATATATTATTAATATTATACATAAATATATATTATAGTTCATTTTTATTCTCACAATTAATTATGTTTGTACACGGTCGGTAGGAAATCTACCAATAATTTACAATTTATTGGTAGGTATTCAGCCTGCTAAATTATAAGAGATTGGCAGATTTTCTACCAACCGTGTACACATATAATTAATTGTCAGCTCATTGGTAGATAATTGTCAGACATCTGACTATATGTATGATCTACCAATCGTGTACACTAAGCTTTAGGTAAGTAAAATTAGTCATTCATGCTGGTAAAATCGGGCCATGGAGAGTAATTAACTTTTGCTACTAATTCATTTTTGAACTGGGTACCTAACTATTTTCATTAGTTCACTTCGACTTTAAATTAATTTTAAGGTTTGACTTCACTGACCAAAAATATCACAGTGCCCGTTCAGTTGTTTACAACACGTACCTAACTAAAACCAAAGATGAACAAAAACTTGAAAGGAGATTTCACCTAAGCCGATTGTACTCGTAATCTAGAATCTTAGGATTTATTATTTGATATGTACCTTTTGGACCTGGGTTTCATTATGTGTGTGGATTTTAATTTTTTTTATCAAGTGTACCTACTCATCTGTTCAACTATTTGTGTCGGGCAGGGTTACAAATTTCTGAGAAGGATTATGCTTAAGGTGCGATATTACATCAACAGTTGCCTTTTATGGCTCTGTAATAAGAATCTGTTAGTTGTTTTCAAATTGTCATCGGTTTGTATTTTAGTTTCTGAACAAGAAGTTTTTTTTTCGTATTATCGAAAATCTACTTAGCTCTTGTTTGAAGGATAAAAATAAAATAAAGTAATATGAAGTGGACAAATGAATAGAAGAATATTTTTTTACTTAATTTGAGGTTGATAAGGTAAATGTTTTAACTTAAAACAAATTTAGTTTTATAGTAAAATAAAAGAAATTTGATATCTATAATGATGTTTAGTTTTAGGTTGTGACATTTTTCAAAACATCAACATTGCGGCGGTCCCATAGGGGGGCTTATACATTATAGGCTTTGGAGTGGGTGCGAGATTGGGCGAATGCAAGGTCACTTTTGCATTTCAAGAGTTTGGATTTAAAGCAAATTTGAATTAACGATTGTGACGGATGTTCATATGCAAGTAAATAGCTTAAATAATGTGCGCCAAAATGGCTTGCCTAAGGCCTTATGTCCTTATGTGGTTAATATACAAGCTGTTAAATAATATTTTTTTTAAATGTGTGCGTTATTAAATTAGTACAGTCAACTTTTAAGTATACAAATATTTTATGTTGCATACTTATTAACGGTACTTCTAAAGAAACACTTTTCATATTTTCGACTTGCTCATTATTGGATAAACCGTTTCAATTTATTTTGTATTTTATGTACAATAATGCAAGTTATGCACTCGCCAAAAAAAAGTTTAGAGATAACAATCGATGGTGTCTAAAAATTCTGTCAGTCTGTCTGTCTATCTGTCTATCTGTATGTATGTATAGACCCCTATACTCAAAAAATAAATTTGGTGCTATTAACCAGATTTTCTGGAATATTCTTCCAGATTTTCTGATAAATATAATCTCTGGTAGAGTTTACCACACTCGGCTGGCAGCCAGCACCAGGCGACATTTTAGATTTCAAATTCAATATTCTGGTAATATAGACCATGAGTTTGGTAGAATGTACCAGGAGAGCAGACAAACTTACCTGGTTTTATTTATCAGAAATTCTGGACGATTCTGTCATGTTTTCTTAAATAAACTGGTAGCCTGTACCAGGAAAAATTATTTATACCTGGTAACCGATACCAGAAAAATAATTTTTTACTGCTAAAATATACCAGTGAAATATCATGTTTCCTGGTATCTGTATACTTAACAGCATGATATTTAACAGATAAATAAGAGAATTTCAGAGTTCTGGGAGAATTTACCAGGAAATATAATTTTGTCTGGTACCCGCTATCGGGACTATGGTAGTATATACCAGGAATATTATTTTTTACTGATAAATTATACCAGATTTCTGGTAGGATGTACCAAAAAAAAATATAATTTTTCCTGGTACCCGCTGCTGGGAGAATGGTTATTATTAGTTTTATATTTTAATATATAAAGGTTTTTCAATGCTCTGAAGTTTTTCCTTGCTATCAAAATCAAACAGACTTGCTAAAATCTTAAATCAAATACGAAAAGAAGAAGTGCATAAAACCATAGAAAAATGCGAAACAATTTATCTTCTAGTAATGAAAAACAATTTCAATTTACTTTGAATACTATGTATACTACATACATTTTTATTGAAAAAGATTTCTTAATTAGCTTAAAATTAAACATTTTTTTACTTAATTCTGTTTCATCTATATAATTTGTAAAAAATGTCAGAGTGAAGGCTTTTGTGAGAATTCATTGTGTTTGGCTTGGATATACAAATTTAAAAAATACATATACCTATTAATTTATAAAATTAAGACCTACGTGGTTTAAAAAAAGTCCTTCGCTCTGACATCTTTTTTAATAATTCATGACATTCAGCTGACATCAAGAGCCGCAAAAGGGTGCGTGCCTTAGAGTTTGTTGCTTTTTCGTCGATTTCATAGAAGTAAGTATGGCTGTGATTTTGATTTGCTTGCAGCGAGAGAATTTTGATGCTCTTTGTTATCTTGAGCGATCGCAAAACACTCTGATAGATGATACTTGACTGTCCTTAACGGTAAAGCGTTTTCTGCCTTCATGTGCGGTCGGTGGTAAAACGTTGTGTAAATGATAAAAACCATTCTAGTCCTGGCATCTATTAATAAAAAAAAGATTTTTTAAATCAATACAAGCAGGACATTGCGACTATTTAATTTATGCTATTGGAAATGAAAATGTTTAAAAATATAAGGAAAAGTAACCATTGCATTCAATTGTTGAGTTTGGTTAATTTAATTTTTTGTATCCATTTGAAAAACAAACCATATACAATGTACAGCTCAAGTATTGCGTGCGAAATTTATTAAAGATTCTGTATTCTATTTTTCACAAATACATATTAACAATTGCATTAATTAGGTAACGTCTTAATTGTGACTAGGCAGTAAAGCATACAATTTAACATATGTATCTTTGTATATGTTTTCATGGTTCAAAAGTTGTAATCATTTTTCCTAATAATGTTGCAGAAAAGTTCAATTTGTCAGTTGTAAATAGATTAATAAGTGTTTTACAATGTTACCTATTAATATACACATGCATAAAATTAATTATAATTACTCTGGGAAAAAACGGTCATATTACAATCGGATAAACATTCCAGGTTGAAATCATGTAGTTTGCTTCTTATCTCAAAATTAGTTATTGATTTTGAGAAGGCGTATTGTAGCATTAAATTACAAAAATCTTTTAGTTTGGTTCCCGCCAGAACATCGTCCTTATTTTCGAACATCCTGTTGAAGTCTAATTCGATCTGAAGAGAAATTTGTTTTCAAAGTTTAATTAAATTATATAAAAATTTGTAAGAAATTATGTCGTAGACATAAGAACTAGAAAGTTTAAAGAAAAAATTAAAAGAAGAACTTTTTGAGCGGTTTGTTTTTCTTACACATTCATAGTCATTTGGGAAGTTCATGAAGTGCCATTTTTCTTTCAAAGAGCTTTATTACAGCGTTAGATTTCCAATAAATTTCATCATGTTTTTGAAGCATCCAAAAATGCTATTCATCCTTATCCAAAAACGATGCCTAGAAAGTTTTTAATCTCCAAAATAAAATGCGGCTCGAGACGTTGAAAAAATTTGAGTTATTAGCTTTACTTTCTACAAAAAACTTTGTTGAGTATTTAAAAAAAATGTCCTACTGAAGTTTTTGAATACCCAAAGTGTTCGTATGGTGCATTTTTTGATTTCGGAAAGCTGAAGAATGAATAAGTAGTTTTCTTTAATTGTTCTCAATTTAAATATATCTCCGTTAAAGACATTGCAAGAACGGTTGAGGTTCTTGAATTGAAAGAAACTTTTTCGAAAATTTTAAAATTAAATTGAATTATCTTAAAAATAGCCGCATCGAGTGACTCTATCCAACGTTTTTGTTTTGTTCTTAAGCACGGTAAATCATATGCTAGAAATAAAACGCAGGATCAAAGATTATCGGAACTTGCAATTATATCCATAGAAAAATCATTTTTATAGGGATTCAAAGTTAAAAACAGTTTCTATGATGAAGTTTTGCAAGTTTTTTTTTGAAGAAATCCCGCCGAATTGAACTTTTATTGAACTATTTCCTTTCTAAATTATACTTTCCTTACAAAGAAAAACACAAAAAAGTATAAAAACAAAAACTAAAAAAAATATAAAAAACACAAAAAAAAATTAAACAAAAACACAACGTCTTCGTCGTGATCCTGAATCGTAACTAAGAATACACAAAATTTGAAGGAGTTGAAGGAGTCTTGCTTGAAGCACCACGGCACGTCACTGCTATCTTACATAGTTAAACAACTATTTCCCTAAAATAAAACCAACGACACCTCCCATACAAATGTTAAAAACACCGTTAAGAACAAAATTTAAATAGTTCTAAAAAAGAGCTCCAAGAATTTTAATGAAAATGTATGTCTTCTTAAATTAGTACAGTCCACTTTTCAGTAAAAAATATTTTACTTTTCTTTCTTATTACCGGTACTTCCATCATAACCAATTTTTATATTTTCGACTTTCTCACTATTGGATAAATCGATAAATTTTTTTATGCAAAGGCATCCATAAAGTGTTAATAAAACTGCATACTCAAAATTTCAATTAAATTGGGTTTTCGATTTTTAAAAAGTAAATAATTTTTTTTGAAAGATATTTTTTTCAAAAACCAGTCACTGAATTTTTTTAAAATTATGATTTGATATGTGCATGTATAATTACTAAATTAAATTTTATATATTAAAAATGTTTTCAAAATTTTGTAAATAAAACCGATCCAACCATATTTGCTTTTTTTTATATAGGTATTCATATTTGTTCAAATGTCATCTTTTTTTCCTCAAACTTTAACTACTAAGCAATCTAAAGAGATTTTAATATGTGTATCATCCATTCAACCTAATTATAGTATATTTAACGTATTTTTGCGTACGTCATTGAATAGCTACATAAGTATATATGTACATACATTTATATACAGGCAGATGGCAGAAAAGCCATGCCATCATTCTTAAATAAAGAAATATTGTAAATTATTTATGTACAATAAAGAATTTATCTATCTATCTATCTATACATTTATTTATATGTATCTATAAAAATCACATGAATATTATGTATTAGATTCAGTGGCAGATCCAGGATTTGGTCAAGGGGTGGGGGGCAACAATTTAAAAGTTAAGATTTTCATAAATTTTACCTTTTTAGTAATAAGGAATACCTGGTATTATATTCAGCGTTGGCCGACGTCACTTGGTGACCAAAATGCATACAAAACAAATTCAGAAACAAAAACAAACGTGGGGTGAACTACGTAACTCGGTGACAATGTGCGAGAGAGATAGGATAATGAAATGCGGAATACCATACCAGTATTATTTATACCATGCAAATTTAACTTCCATTTTTTTGTACTACAGCTACATCCAGTATCGGTCGGTATTCATCGACCAACAAATATTTCGTCTTAGAAGGGTATAGCATCTAACTGATTAGCCCAACTATCGTGCCTGGGCGAAACGCATTTTGTACTAGATGTCATAAACATCTTCATCTTTATTTTATAATTTTTATACATACTCTGCTAGCCATTTTAATAGGATACCTCTTAGTTCTGTTTTCTGTCATTCTTTGCTTCTAAACCAATCATGCTACACTCTGTTCAATTTATATTTTCAGTACAGGTCTTATGGGAGAGGTTTTTCAAACACACTGGTGTCTGTCGCTGAAATTAACTTTGAAAATAAGCACTGAGTTACAAACAAATTATTTTTGCAATCTTGTTAAAACAACCGTATATCCCACAATGAATTACCTACTGCATATCCAAGTACACACTGCTGCTTGTGTGCCGTCTCCATGCACTCAACCCTCGTACTCGTTGTGTGGCTTTTAAATAAACTTATTGAATCAGATTTAGCACTGCTACGTTTGCGGTAATTTAGTATGCTTATTACTGCAACACTGGTAGAGCTTTAAGACAGTACCAACTTATTGGCATCTCTACCAGTTAGAGTGATTGCAAATATCCTATCTTCCCTATACTGAAAATATATATTAAACGGGGTAAAGAGACTTAATTTTTTTTAAATTAAAGTTAATAATTGTTGTTATTTAAAGTTATAAGAAAAGCTTATGCATTTTTTTTAATAGTGTGTTGAGCCACCTTTCTGCTCCAGAACTTCACACATACAGTTTCGAAGGTATGCATACAAAGTGGCCAAATAATTTACCGAAATCGAGCTCCTAGCTAATCCGATGGGTTTGATTAGTTCGTATGTACTCGAATATTGTTGTCCTGATCCATATATTTGACGTGTCAACTATCCCAAGCATTTTCATGGTCGTTTAAATCCATTGAGTAGGTCGGCCAACTTAATAGTTCCACATTTTAGCTCTCTATATAAGTCTTAATTAGCCGGTCCCTAAGTATTGGCACGTTATCATATTGATAAGTTCACGGCAAATGTCCAAAAAGGGTATAATAGTATCGAAAGGCCTCTCTTAGTATACCACTGTCAGTCAATGCATTCATTGTAGTGGACAAAAAATTTAGAGTGCAGGTGCCATAATAGAAAATTGCCGCACACACCGTCACGCATCCAACTCTGCTATGCAGCTGGTCCAAATGAGTTTTCTTGCGGAGGTCATGAAAATAGTAGCTATAGCCATCGAGGCCTTCCAAATTAATTTTTTTTTCTTCGAAGACCACGCGATGCCATTCCGAAGTCCAGGTCACATGTGCCCGACAAAAATTGAGGCGTTGCCCTTTTCGAACCGGGTTAAGTGGTGGTTTCTTCTTGATTTTAAGTCTTTTTATATGCTTGGCTTTTGAAATAACACGACGCATAGTTCTGAAACTTGGGTTGATACCACACTTTTTGATTTTTGCTAAAAAGTCTTGAGAATTTGACGCTTTTCTTAATATAAGTCGTTGTTTCCACAATGGTAAGTACACAGTGTTTGCGGCCTTTCATATTTTTTCCATACTTAACTCATTACTTAAAAATCGGGATATAAGTGTTCGTCTCCTATCAATTTATTTTTCGCTATTTTGGCAATAGATAAGCCACCATAGCGTCCTTACAAGCTTTGATTTGTCATTTTTTGCCTGAGATATGCTTTTTTCGACCCAACAAAAATATGAGTCCGGGTGTCAAAGATAACAATCAAACTACTCGTAAATGCATATTCTATTCAAGTGGCGCGAAAATGTTGTTTTAATTTTAATGAATGTTAAAATAGGAAATAAACATATAACATAATTATATATGGTCAGGTGAAACTAATAAACTTACCGAATCATATTAATACTTATTTATCATATTAATAGTTAACTAAGCTTACTGTAACACAAGTTACTTTCTGAACACCCTTCGAGCTGTAAGCCACCAGAAATACAGTCGTCTCCTTTACCAGCTATGTAGTTGTCTCACATAATAAAAGAAACGTCAGAGTCATTTTCTTCGATAAGAAGACGAAAAAGAAAGCCACGAGGTCGTAAAAAGAAAAGAATAAAGTTTAATTTTTTTGAGTATTTGTCCTGTTTCTCTTGGAAGTTTATTTTCAGGTTCTTACTATCCCAGGATTAAATAACCCTATACTTTTGTAATATTGGTGTCAGAAGTGGGATCCTGTCAGGATGGCATCAGAACATTCAGAGAAACTCGAAGAAATTCTTTCTAAATTGACTCTACTAAGTGAGAATGTCGTCAAGCAAAGCGCTGAAATTACAGAATTAAAGAATGAACAACAAAGACAACTCTCTGAAATGCGAACCCTAGGAGCTACGACTTTCGTAGAAAAGGTTTTTCAGAGTTCAACTCCAGAAAATCAATCAACACCTAACCAGGAGACTCCAGCAAAAAAACAAAGCAATGGGAACGTGAATACCGAAAATGTGCCAGCTAGTGTAACAAACTCCTGCAAAATCAAACCTCAGCCTTTCGACAGCAATGCCGCTAATTGGCGTGATTACCGTTTACAGTTCGAGATTGTAGCTGAAGCAAATAATTGGGGGAGCCAGCAAAAAGCACAAGTTCTAGCTTCTATGCTTAGAGGAGATGTTGTTTCCGTTCTGTCTAATTTAAGTGCCAGTGATCGCGGTGATTATAACAAACTCACTTCTGCCCTGGAACTTAGATTTCTTTCTCAGCAAGCTTATATTACGCATGCAACTTTCAGAAGCAGACGCCAGCGTTACAAAGAAGACTTATGTGTATTCGGTTGTGACATCCAACGATTAACGCGAATTGTTTTTAGTGATTGCTCACCTGAAGCCAAAGATCGAATCTCGATGATGCAGTTTCTTGAGGGAATATCCGACCGCTTTATCCAAGATGCTGTTCGAGTGGCTAATCCATCAACTTTAGCTGATGCGCTGAATAAAGTAATCTCTATAGAAGCAGATTTCTACTCAGACCAGTCATTTAGCTCGTGCTGCGGCCGTGGATGACAGGAGATATCATCAGTCATCTTTTCCCCGTAGCGAAAATGTTCATAACGGTGGCGAATTATCGTCAAACAACAGGCAACAGGTTTCGGGAAACTTGGAGAGGTCAGCGTAGAGAGGCAGCCGTTGACCCAAGCAAAAAGTCCTCAAATATCCCATATGTATTTCAATGGTCAGTCCGGTGGATTCCTTGTGCCTGTCTGTGTCGGTAATGTCTCTTGTCAAATGTTGATTGACACTGGCTCATCAACTACTATAGTGAGTCGAGACATCATTCCGAGCGGAACACAATTACATCCCAGTAAAGCAATCATTAAAACGTTATGTGGAAATACTCTTCAAATTTCACATGAGTGGCGGACCACTTTGAAACTAGGTAATTTTAAACGGCGAGTGAAGCTCAAAGTTGTGGATTTTTATCTGTCTGCAAACAGCCAAGGAATTCTGGGCATCGATATTTTGAGACCGTCCAAGGGCGTTTTAGATTTTTCATCAAAAGTTTTGCACATTAGCGGCGGTAAAATTCCATTAACCAACGAATGCAGCGAATCTACCCCTTCCCACATCGATGATAAAGTGGAAGAAAATATTCGTGTTATATCCCTTACAACGTCAGAGTCTGTGGATCTTCTTCCGAGAAGTGAATCGCTTATTTATACGAAGACGTCAGGTCCAGCTCCAGCTGAAGGGGTTGTTAACCCAATCTATAGTGATTTACCGAAAGGAGTTTTGATTGCCAAATCCATGAATCTTAGCAATAAAGGTAGCATTCTGGTTCGGCTTGCCAATTTAGCTGACCACGTAGTAAATCTACCATCGCAAACTACAATCGCTACGTTCGAAGAAGCTGAATGCATGGATTCTGGTTATAAGGTTACAAATACCATACCTCCGTATGGTATTTGTAGTGAACTATTAGAAGAGTCACAGAAGGATCTTTCCACAGAGCAGTAGGAAGTTTTAAAATCACTTCTACTCGAATTTTGTGAAATCTTCTCAGCAGACTCCGGGGATTTGGGGCGCACTAAACTTGTACAACACACAATCAACGTCGGTTCTGCGAAACCGATAAAACAACCTCCGCGCCGCCTACCAATAACAAAGCATGAAGAATCTCGCCAAATTATAGAAGACATGCTCAATCGTGATATTATAGAGCCATCGTCTAGCCCATGGGCGTCTCCAATCGTCATGGTAAAAAAAAAGGACGGATCTACACGGTTTTGCGTAGATTACCGCAGACTCAACGATGTCACCATAAAAGATTCGTTCCCTCTCCCAAGAATCGATGACACATTGGATGCTGTAGCCGGATCTTCTTGGTTTAGTACCGATGATTGTCAGTCCGGTTATTGGCAGGTTGAGATGCACCCAAGGGACAGACAAAAAACGGCCTTTGTTACTCGTGATGGTTTATGGCAGTTTAAAGTCATGAGCTTTGGCCTCACAAATGCTCCAGCAACATTTGAACGTTTGATGTCTCAAGTGCTGCGTGGTCTTCCGATGCAACAGTGTCTTGTATACCTGGACGACGTCTTTATCCATGGTAAAAGCTTTGACGTAATGTTTTCTAACTTAAAAATTGTTTTCAGTCGCCTTCGTGCTGCCGGTTTGAAAATCAATCCTTCCAAATGTCATTTGTGCCGAAAAGAGGTTCGTTTCCTGGGTCACATAATCAATGAAAAGGGCTTGTTACCCGACCCATCAAAAACAGATGTCATCACAAGTTGGCCAATACCTACAAACATTTCGGAAGTAAGAAGTTTTGTGGGCTTATGCACCTACTACCGCCAGTTTGTTCCTAATTTTGCCAATATTGCGCGACCGCTACACAAACTAACCGAGAAAAACATCCAGTTCGTCTGGTCCGACGAATGTGATGAAGCGTTTCAGTATCTTAAGAAATGTCTCACCACACCACCGATTTTAGTCCATGTTCGTGTTGATAGCGATTTCATTCTGGATACTGACGCCAGCGATCGAGCAATTGGTGCGGTTCTGACCCAAGTCGAAGACGAACAGGAAGTTGTTATAGGTTACTTCAGCAAGGCCTTAAGCAAACAGGAGAAAAATTATTGTACTACCCGAAAAGAGCTACTTTCTATGATCAAAGCAATAGAACATTTTCATTTGTACCTTTATGGTCGAACAAGGAATTCGTTCGCACCGATCATGCTGCTTTACAATGGCTATTGTCGTTCAAGAACCCAGAGGGACAACTCGCCCGTTGGCTAAAAAGACTACAGCAATATAACTATAGAGTTCAACATCGGCAGGGTACAAAGCACGCAAACGCCGATGCGCTGTCTCGAAGGCCATGTTCCGATGAAGATTGTAATCACTGCTCAAATAAAGAACGCCGATGTGATGGTGGATTGGTGCATTCTGTGAAAACCTTGTTATTCATCGAAAGTGAATTGGACTCCGAGAAGTTAAAAGAGGCCCAAATTCACGACAATGTTTTGTCGCTCGTTCGGCAATGGGTGGATGAAGCTCAACGGCCAAATTGGAATTGTGTATCTGGTGATAATAATCTTTTTAAAGCATATTGGGCTCAGTTTGCGGCTTTGGTCATTAAGAACGGGATTCTTTGTAGAAAATGGCAACCCACTTCGCGTCGCGAATCTGAACGTCTACTGGCTATTGTTCCGAAGTGCCAGATAGTTGACGTGATTAAAATGTTTCATAACACACCTTTTGGAGGGCATTTTGGATCTAAAAAAACCCTAGAGAAAATAAGAAAACTCTTTTACTGGGTCGGCGCAGGTAAGGACGTGGCTCTTTATTGCAAAGCTTGTGACACATGTGCGTCTAAGCAAGGCCCGAAAAGCAAAACAAAAGCTGAGCTGAAACTTTATTTATCTGGCGAGCCGTTTCAGCGTGTAGCAGTTGACATTTTGGGACCATTGCCGTCTACCAAAAATGGAAACAAGTATGTTCTGGTGTTTATGGATTATTTCACGAAGTGGGTGGAGGTATTTGCGCTCGCTGATCAGACAGCTGGCACTGTAGCAAGAAAATTGGTAGATGAGGTGTTTTCTCGTTTTGGTGTGCCACGGGAACTACATTCCGACCAAGGAAGGAATTTCGAGGCTGGGCTTTTCCAAGATGTTATGCGTATAATGGGAATCCATAAAACAAGAACTACACCTTTACATCCTCAGTCGGATGGTCTTGTGGAACGAATGAACCGGACGATATTGCAATTTTTATCGAAATTTGTCAATGAAAAACAGGATAATTGGGATGAATGCCTGTCCTTATTTGCCATGGAATATCGAGCCGCTCAACAAGAAACCATCAAACAATCTCCATTCTTGATGCTCTTCGGAAGAGAGATGAGGCTACCTCCGGACCTGCTTTTTGGAACAATACCAGAAAAAGTTTCTGCAAGCGATTATGCAATGGCACTGCGCGAACAATTGGGGGAGATACATGAAAAAGCTAGACACCAGATGCATCTAGCCGCTGCAAAAATGAAGTCCAGGTATGACTTATCTTCAAATATTGTTCGATTTCAGGTTGGACACTTTGTGTGGTTCCATAACCCTAAGCGCAGAGTTCGTGTTTGTCCAAAATTACAGTCGGATTGGGAGGGACCCTATCGGATTATGGAATTAATCACAGACTTACCGCCAAGATCCAAAAATTGCCCCGGAGTAAGCCAAAGGTCGTCCACATTGACCGCTTAGCCACTTACCAAGGAACCAATTTCAGTCCATGGGAGCTTTGGGAGAAAGCTTCTGCTCAACACGCTCCAGGCCAAGAAGGGGGGAGTGTAACACAAGTTACTTTCTGAACACCCCTCGAGCTGTAAGCCACCAGAAATACAGTCGTCTCCTTTACCAGCTATGTAGTTCTCTCACATAATAAAAGAAACGTCAGAGTCATTTTCTTCGATAAGAAGACGAAAAAGAAAGCCACGAGGTCGTAAAAAGAAAAGAATAAAGTTTAATTTTCTTGAGTATTTGTCTTGTTTCTCTTGGAAGTTTATTTTCAGGTTCTTACTATCCCAGGATTAAATAACCCTATACTTTTGTAATGTTCCAAATGCTCAAGAGATTTTGTTTGTAGGTATATATTACTCTCTTAACTTATGTTTAGATATTATCAATTCCTAATTTAGATTTAAATAGGTTTTTATTTGTAGGTAAGTAGGTTGAATGGTATTCCTTGAATCATTCATTCAACATTTCATAATACTAAGAATCAAGTTAATACTACCTACATTACAGCGGCTTTAAACCTACCTAATGATAACTAGACTACGTAGACGTACCTACTTACAGCGGTAGTGGTTAGCTTCATTAAAATTGTGGAAGAGTTCAAGAATTATGTGAAAAAGTTTTCAACACGAAATGAAAAACTAAACCCATTTTCATGATCAGTAGACGATTTTCATAGTCTACAAGAAGGGGCAAATCGATAGAACTTAGGGATTTATTCGACCTAAAATGTTAATTGACATAAGTCGTAATTTCGACACTCGCCCCCTGCGGGCGCCTATACGGCGAAGGCTATTTTATTTGAACCAAAACAAACAATTTAATCAAATTAATTGGAAGCTATAACTATCCTAACGAATATAATTCCCTTATGGTAGAAAAAACACATTGCGGCTGTCAAATGGGGTTGGTTCTTTGAATTGTTTTTTAAACAACTTACCGACCTATAAACTTCAATTTAATAAATCTGTAATGCACGAATGAAAGAAAAACGAAGGGTAGGGAAGACCTATGTTTTCAATTATTAAGGACAGATGCCCCTGTTTCTTATAAGTAATAAAATATATGTCATTAGTTTTTATTGCATAAACTCCTGGTTCACACCACAGACAAGGAAATATTGATTTGTCAAAAGATTTATTTATTTCACATTATATAAAATACGACGTACTTTGTTACGCCCAAGAAAGAATGAATGAAGTATTTTATTTCGATATTGAAAAGACTGAGTTTATTTTGTCAATGACAATGTTGTTTCATTGTTCAAAAAAAAAATCATGCAAATATTGCGAATTTGTTCCTGCTTATGATCTTCTTTTCCTTTCGATTTTTGTTCTTATTATTTCATTTACTCCTCTTATGTTTATACAAAAATTGAAAAATTCCTGTTCCTTATATCAACGTAAAATTCCACGCCCTGATAAAAAGGCAGCGCCATCTATCGGCATGGATTCGGACCGCTCTATAAGCCTTCCTTATGCCTTGTAAAATAAATTGCTTTTAGCACTCAAGAGGGTTGTGTGCATAGTTTTCGAGACTATATGGTAAGCACACGACAATTTTTAATTAGATAATAATATTAACAAGATTAACTTAGTTGTTAAATTGAAATTTGGGTATAAGCCCAAAGTATTTAGTAGGAAGATTTAGAATTATGTAATAAATATATACACAAAAGAGATCAAGTTTTTTTTATCAATATGTATGGACATATAATATATGTCCGTACCTAGTTGAAAAACAATGTAGAAGCAGAAGCGGTAGCAGAAAATACATGAAGCACAAAAGATACATCCATTCTATGCAGGACCCGAGCAACCATATGTGCAGGATGTGCAAATGCACAGGGCACCACGCTTTGGGGGCGCATTGTCAAACCATAATATAAGAAACAATTATAGATACACATACTTTCATTCTTCAAATTTAAGTTCGTCTAATCCGTTACCTATTCCTATGTATTTCTAAAAGTTATTTGAACGCAAAAATTATCTTCCAATAATTTAAATTAAGTCATTTCATCTGCTCACTTGAAAGACCATTCATATAATTACACGAGAAACAAAATAGTGTGAAAAGAGTAAAAATAAAAAAATTCCATCAAGATTACGTTGGTGCAGGCTTGAAAGGTAAATTCATGCACAAAACCCAACAAAAATCCATACAAATCAGATTACTAACCATTTATACAAGAAAGAAAAATCATATGAGCAAACACAAAAAATCGCACCACGGCTGTGCAAGATAATTTCTTGCACAAAACAAAACAAAAATACATAGGAAATCAGCTACCTATCCATTTACATAAGAAACAAGTTCGTATGTGCCATCGCACCAAGGCAGTGCATGATTAATTTCTTGCATAAGAACTCAAAAATTTTCAAAGAGATAAAATCTCAAAATAATAAACTCAATCTACAATTGAGTGAAATGTGCAGATTTAAATTCTCTACGTATGGGATAATCGACTCAGAATTTGTATGCATGGAATATTGTGAGTTTAATACATGTTCGATGCAACAGAAGAAAAAATCACAAGAAACAGAATTCTTTATAGATGTTTGGATTTGGTTGAATAGGGAAATAAATGCACGACTGGATCGTACGAACTTGCTCTTGTAACTAACAAGAACAACTTTAATGTAAACAACAACTTTAATGTAATGTAAGGGTAGGTAATTTGGTTATCCTAGTATGTAGATAAGTTTCTTAGTATAATGAATAATTGTCGAATGGATGATACAAGGAATAGTTACATAGGTACCTACCTACAAATGCATATTTAAATCTAGACATTGGATTAATTATGTTAGTTAGGAATGTAATAATGTAGCTACATACATATAGTGATGGACAAAACAATAGGACCATTTTTATAGTTCTTAATTATATGTAAAAAAAATATGTTTTTTATATTTTTTCATAATTTTTTTTATTGTACGACTTATTTTAACGAGTCTAAAACTAAATTAATTCATTATCTTTTTAAAACATATATACTTACTTACTAAATTATAAAATAAGAAAATAAGGGTATTTTTAAATGGACAAAACAATAGGACCATTAATTTTATTTGTAAATTTGTTTATACTTTTAAAAGTTTTCACTACCGAAAGTCAATATTTTGTAGTATAACCCTTGTTTTGAGTCACAGCTTGGACTCTCCTTGGCATTGAATCGAAAAGTTTGCTGCAGGTACTTTGCTGTATAGCGTACCAGGCTTTTTTGAATTTGTTCCACAGTTCATCTTTATTTTTTGATTTTTCAGCAGACAGAGATTTTTTTACAATAGCCCATAAGTTTTCCAATGGATTTAAATTGGGCGATTGAGCCGGCCAGGTCACTAGATCAATCCTTTTCTCTTCTAACCAGCTTTTAACTTTGCGAGATGTATGCTTCGGGTCATTGTCATGCATGAACTTCCACCTTAAAGGCATTTCATACACGGCATACGGAAGCATGACCTCCTCTAATATTTTTGTGTATAAATGCTGATCCATATTTTTTTCGATCCGAAAAATTGGACATACCCCGTACCACGAAAAACATCCCCAAACCATGATGTTCCCACCTCCGTGCTTCACTGTTTTGGTTGTGTACTGTGGTTTATGCGCAGCATTCTTTGGACGTCTTACCCACCTCTTACCGTCTGATCCTACCAAATTTACTTTGGTTTCGTCAGACCATAGAATGTTTCGCCATTTTTTCCATTATCTGGGCCCACCCAATCTAAATGTTGTTTGGCAAAATAGATTCTATTTTTTCGATGTCTTTTGGTAAGCAGTGGTACTTCCCTAGGGCTTCTTCCGAAAAGATGCTGCTCCTCAAGCCGTCTCCTAACCGTTCTTTCACTGATGGGCAAGTCCAGTTCCTTTTTTATATCCCTAGAAGATTTAAATGGGTCCTTCTTGGACAGGCGCTTAATCTGAGCATCAAGTCTTGGGGATGTTTTCCGTGGTCTGCCTGTTTTTTCTTTTGCTTTTTGGGGTTGTAGTGCGTTATACACAAATGTTTTGGATCTCCCAATTATTCTGGCCACTTCCCGCTGCGATTTTCCATCCTGCACCAGTTTGATGATAGTTTCCCTCATAGTTTCGGAACAATGTACGCCGCGATTCATGTTGCGTTTATTCTTGTGAATTCACATATAATAAACAATGTGTATAATATTCCAAGAATGGAGTACTGTATAATGTTTTATCAAAATCTTATTAATTTCAACCTAAAAACAAACAAAACTCACCTGGTCCTTTTGTTTTGTCCAGCTCTAATAGATATTTTTTTTTTATTTGCATACCTTTTCACAGTAATAAGCAGTTTATTCTTAATTTTAGTTGCTAGCACCAAGAATTAACCGTTATTAGCTATTATAACTATTTTTTTTAAGAAAGACAGAGCTAATTGTTAAGGCATCCTTACTGGTCTTATTGTTTTGTCCGTCACTATATATGTAACTTAGCTATGTAAATATGTACATATAATAAAGAAAATAAGGATAGGTGGGTAAGTATGCATATAACTTTATAATTTAGTTGCAATATGCATACATAATATTCATGTGTTTTTTAAAGATATATGTATATATACATAAATGTGAGGGCCTACATTGTATGTAGTATTCAGTGACGTACGCAAAAATTCGTGCAATTGAAATAGGTATAATAAGGCAGAAATAACTAGATAATAGGTACACTTAAAAAAAGGTTCTTATATTGCTTAGTTGTTATAGTTTGAGGGAAAACAAAGATACCATTTGAATTCCTGGATAAATAAGAATACATCAACAAAAAAAAATCAGAAATCATTGGAGCGTGTTTTAAAAAATTAATTTTTTATATATACAATTTTAAAAACATTTTTAGAAAAAAAAATTGAAACCCCATATTAAAAATATTTGCAAATTCAAATTTCAAAATTTCAGTTAGTGGCAGGTTTTTGAAAAATAGATTTTTCAAAACAAAATTTGTATTTATTTTTTAAAAATCGAATTTTTGAAAACTTGAGGATGCAGTTTTTTTAATACTTTAAGAGAGCACTTGCATAAAAAAAATTATTTGAATCGGTTCACCCAATTGTGAGAAAGACGAAAATATAAAAAGTGGTTCTATGGGAAGTAACGTTAATAACTACGTAAAATAAGATATTTTTATACTTCAAAGTGGACTGTAATAATTTAAGAACATACGACGGTTTTTTATTGGAGGTACCGTTGTTTTTCATTTTAGCAAAATATTTGTATACTTCAAAGTGGACTGTAATAATTTAAGAACATACCCATAACTGCTTTTTATGGGAGGTACCGTTGTTTTTCATTTTAGGAAAATAGGTTTTTTTTACATATTCTAGATAATATCCCAAAACTACCAAATACAAAGTTTCGAAAAAATCCATTGAGTCGTTTTCGAATATTTTTCAAGAAAACAAAATTTAATTTAAAATCAATTTTAGCCCAAAAAAAATTATCACAAGGTACCCTTTACATTCATTAATGAACTGATTTTTTTTTTAAATCATTGGCGCCGTTTTTGAGAATGATAAAGTTTTTGTTTTTGGCGCAAAAAATATATGGGAGCTACTGTTATTTGTGGTCTTTAAAAAAGGAAAAAACGTGTGGCAAATCCATCGAACCGTTACGGCTGCCGACTCGAGGACAGACAGACAGACGGAACTGGGGGACCCATAGTTTTGGTGTTCTCTATAATCGTAATGTCATGATTTTTTTTTACGAACGCATAACTTGCCTTATAGTAACTATAATCGAAAGTAAAAATAATTTAGAAAAAAAGAACAAATAGCTAACTGGGCATAGCGTCGGTGCATTATAGTCTTGTCTTTCTGCAATTGTTTTTGTTTTTGAGTTCGTCTGTATAATTCGAAGTTCAGTTGCTGTTTAAAGAGAATACGCTTTTTAATATTAATTGTGTTTTTTAATACATATGTACATTTAAGGTTTTCAAAGTCGCTGTTTATTTTTTAGGAAATCGAGGTGAAAGTTTGAAAATAAAAAGTGTGTGTTGAATATGTAAATTAAAAAATATGGCGCTAAGCGTAGATCATGCACAGGGCGCTCATTTAGCTCGGACCTGTCCTGATTCTGTGTAAATAAATGCAAACCCCTTGATAACACAACACAAGAAAACAATGGAAACGAAAATGGGGTGCAATCTAATAATGGCATTAAACACTTAACGAAACAGAGAACACAGACATAGTCTTGCTCTATACTTTATGGCATGTGCCATTGGCTAATCGATAGCAGGGATAGGGGTTTTGAATGTAATTATTCTCACCGCATTATGTGTTTGGTTAAATGTGTTTGGTGTCTTGTGAGAGTGAGATTAATATACAAAAACTAGTTCACATGTATTGTGTATTGTACAAATTCGTTCCATGCATACATAATTTAATTGCTCACAAACTATGCATCCTCCTTTGTGATCAATTGGATCTTATCCGTTATTTGTAATCGAATCCTTTTATTCTGTAGATAATGAATGTAGTGAATCCCTTATTAAAAGGGCTACGTTTCTAGCTAGAAAGTGTAAATGAGTAAGTTCTATACTCTGTTCAATTTATATTTTCAGTACAGGGAAGATATGACATTTGAATTTCACACTGACTGTTAGAGATGCCAATAAGTTCGTACTGGTTTAAACCTCTTATGGGGTTGCAGTATCAAGCATACTAAATTACCACAAACGTAGCAGTGGTAACTCTGATTCAATAAGTTTGTTATAAAAGCACACAACAAGGGATAAGTTCACGCTGAAGCAGACAAGCAGCAGTGCTGTTGTTCTTTGATGTGGAGTAGGTAGGTCATGTGGAGTAGGTAGGTCATGGTCATGAATACAAAAATAATTTTTAGGTACCTCAGGGGTTATTTTCATTGGGAATTTCAGCAACAGGCACCAGTGTGTATGAAAAGGCTCTTCCATAAGGTCTGTACTGAAAATATAAATTGTACAGAGTAATTTAGAACTGAATTTTGTATATACTTATATATATATACATAAGTGGCGTCTGGCCAGGGTATGCAAGGTGTGCACTGTAAGCCCTGTTATAACGACAAAAAATCCTTCATCGAACATTATAACTGGTGATTTTTTTGCTCCTTGGTTTTTGACGTTTATATTTTTGACAGATCACACATGACAAATTCTACGAACATTTGACATTTCGATTCAGTATTGTTTACCATTTCATCATGAATAGACTTACGCCTGAACAACGTTTGCAAATTATTGAAATTTATTATCAAAATTCGTGCTCTGTGAAAAATGTGTTTCGCAAGCTCCGTCCATTTCAGCGACGAGGCTCATTTTTGGCTAAATGGATACGTGAATAAGCAGAATTGCCGTATTTGGAGTGAAGAGCAGCCAGAGGCAATTCAGCAAATACCAATGCATCCCGAAAAATGCACTTTTTGGTGCGGTTTATAGGCAGGCGGCATCATTGGGCCGTACTTCTTCAAGGACGATGAAGGCCGCAGGGTTACGGTCAATGGAGAAAGGTACCGTTCGATGATAACAGATTTTTTTTTGCCGAAAATGCAAGAACTGAACTCGGTCGACATGTGGTTCCAACAGGACGGTGCCACATGCCACACTGCACGCGAAACCATGCATCAATTGAGAGGCGAATTTGGTGAGCAGTTGATCTCACGTTTTGGCGCAGTCAATTGGCCACCAAGATCATGTGATTTGACCACGTTAGACTATTTTTTGTGGGACTATGTTAAGTCTATTGTCTATGGGGACAGGCCAAACACGATTGCTGCCTTGGAAGCCAACATTGAACGCGTCATTGGTGAGATTCCGGCCGAAATGTGTGAAAAAGTTTGCCAAAATTGGACCTTCAGAATGGACCACCTGAAGCGTAGCCGCGGGCAACATTTAAGTGAAATTATTTTTAAAAAGTAAATGGCAAAAATTGATTTATCGATCCAAATAAAAATTTCATTCACTTCTTACAAGTTTCTGTGTTTTTTTGAATTTTCAAAAACCAAGCTCTTAAAAAAGCACCGTTTATAATCTATGGTACTATCATGGAACAGAAAAATTTCTTTCCTGTAATAAGCCTAGGATGACCATCCGTCTACTTCCTGAAAAGAGGACTCAAAAACCGATTGAAAAAGAGAACTTTGAAGAACAAAAATAGAGAACAAAAAAGAGAACATAAAAAAAACTAAATACAACAAGAAAAAATTCATTTACATTAACATTTTAATTCATTTAACAAAAAAATAGAAATTTAACAAACCAAAAAAATTAAAAAAACTAGAACAAAATCACAAAAAAATTCACAAATTGTAGACAGATCTGAAAACTGCTCAAGACACTTCTAATTTCAAAATAATGTATCCATTTTTGTATTAAAAGTGATTCATCAAAATCATAATCACTTGAATTTTTCATAAGGAAGTTTGAAATTCGCAAAACTCGTCGAAACACTAACTATCGTTAATTTTCGCATTCTTATTGCTAAGATACATAATAGTGTTTTCAAAACCTTCCCATTTTAAATTGCTTTTCAGTTTCATCCAAGAAAAACATTGAAATTCTTCAAGTTGAAGAGTCCATTTTTCTATGTATTCAGACGATTTTTGATAGCATTTAAAGCATTCACTCATATGGCGTTTTTATTTGGCAATCCGGAATCCTTCTCCGATCCGGGATCCCAACTGAACACTTTTGCGTTATTCTGAATTTTAATGAGATTGTATGTGTGAAAATATTTCTGTACGTGAGAAAATTAAAATTCAAAAAAAAAATGTTTGTTGCGCCATTATGTTACAAAAAATGACAACCGTCGAGTTTGACGTTCAAGTATATGAATGGGTGAGTGTTTCTGGTTCTGATTCTGAATTTAAGTCCAGAATCAAATTTCTATTCTTTTCAGAATTAGAACTGTCATTTTTTCCCAAGTGAACTCTTTCAGAAGAGTCCGGAAGGCTTCCGGATTGCCAAATAAAAGCGACTTTAAATTCGTTTACCTTTCCTTCATAACGAAAAAAAAAAGTAAACAATTGTCCATCTGGAAACCGGTGTGCGCTGCTTGTCAGCTTAATAGGTACTCACACTTGTAGTAGACCTTTTAGGATTTTTGTAGTAGAACGAGTTGAATTATTTTAGGTGATTGAATTATATATATTTTATGGTGAAATTGAATTTATGTATTTATATACGTAAATAAAATGAAAGTGAGTTTTGTGAAAAAAGAGAACAAGAAAAGATATTTGCGAGAAAAGAGAGTCTAAAAAAGATCGAGCCGAAAAAAGAGAACATGTTCTCTTTTAAAGAGATACGAGGGACACCCTAAATCACAAATAAGCCATAATAAAGATTGGAAACCTTCGTACGTTTCACCCCCCAAAACCCATTTGTTTACATTGTTGTATTTGTAGCTTTGAAACTCCATCCACGAATAGATGGGAAATCGAAAAGCAAAACAAAAACAAATTACTAGGGCTGTGTTGGCTCTGTGTCTATAGGAAGAGGAACAGAAAAGATTCTTGGGTGCGTTTTTATCAATGTGTCTATTGGAAGAGGAACAGAAATGTTACTTGTGTGCGTGTTTCAGCTTGTAGGCAAATGTCAAATGAAAGCAGAGGTTTCTGGTCTTTAAGTTATTAGTTTATGGTTCATAATACGATAACATTTGAATGTTTTTGTTTCTCGTTTTAATTGTATTTATTTGTAGCAGTTTTATTATTTTTGCTGCTTCCATCTCATATAGATTTTGCATTCGTGAATTACGTACCTACAACTGGATTTTCGCTTGTGTGTACATATAATATGCAATGGTTTGGATTTTAGTAATTTCATTGTAGATAGGATACAATCGGATTTTTTGATTTTGATTTGGTGATATAGTTATGTCAATATTTCACCTCAAGCAGCTCAGTCAAACGCTCAAAAAATCGAATCCCAGGTAAATTAACATTTATTAAGATAAGTAAAAGAAAAATGTACTTATGTACCTACATAATCTAACTAATTTTTCTATTTAACAGGTGGAATGTTGATCACAGCTATTATCCAGGTGATTTGCTGTTTTGTTCAAGCTGTCCTACCTACCTACTTACAACAAAGTATTTTTAACTAATAAATACCATCATTAATATTAAATGTATCTAGGTAGGTAGGTATATTAGAATTTATTAGAAAATAAAAAGAAAGAAAATAAAAATAAAGTCTTCATTTTAACTTGCGATACATTTAGGTGCATTTAGTATGTATGTATTTAGGTAGGTACAATTCGGTAAAGTAATAAAAAAAAATCATTTCAATTTTAGTTTATTTTATTTCAATTCGGTGTACAAGTAAGACTTAGTCTTTTATAAAGATTTAAGATTAAAATGTTAAATGACTTAAGATTTTGATCAAAATCAGTATTACAGTGATAGAAGCTGAAGTGATTTTCTTTAAACTTGGTAGTTACCTACACACTTACATAGTTCATCATTATAAAAACCGAATGTTAGAGGAAAAGCGAAGGTTTTTTACTAATTGATTTTAATACATTGAGTGAATATTGGTTATACTCAATAAATGTGTAAAAATTAGTTCAATGAAATTCGTTAGCTTTCAGTGTAATTGGACATTAATATAAGATCATGTTAATTTGCTTTTAGACACAATTTAATTGAATTTGTTGATCTTGTAATTTTAAGAAAAAAATGTGATATAGGTATATGTATATATATTAACATAAGATTCTTTGGTTTTAAATACCTAGGTAGAAAAGTTGAAATAAATTAATTTTAACGACATTTTCCAATATCTATGATCTTACAAATTAGCACCGTGTGTGGGGTTTATTAGGAGTATACACTACATTACATACATTCGCACAAAAGTTCAAAATCAAACTTCTGAGCTACAAGCATTCAAAAGTTTAATCATTTGTTTTAAATTCAATTCTGAGTACTTCCCTAATTAGCTCATGTTGTGTTATGTAATAATATTGAAATTTATTGGATTTAAAAATATAATAGGACCAAATACAATTAGGACCATAGAATTATTTTAGTTACATATTATGTATAATAATATAAAATTTCATAAAGATAATTATTAAATAAAGTTTAAAATAAAAATACAGTAAGGCAGTACGTACTTATTTACTTCAATGAAGAAAGCGTTATCCGTATCCATTAACATATGTTGCAAAATACTTACCAATGTTAAAATGTTAGTTATCTTTAATCAACTTATCACCAACGTTTTCATTCCGCAAAGATAACGATACCTGTCATGCAACCAATATAAAAAGCTTACCTATCATGAAATCGGTTCTATGGATTCTGATGAGAAAAATTATTTGTAAAGTGTTATAGTGTTATGTATGTTCTAAATTTTGGTCAGACAAAAATTAAACAAAAAATGTTAGTTAATTTTTAAACTAAGGTAATAAACAGATAATAACATTTTTTTGTTTTATTTTAGCCAGCAAAAATGTGGATGCATACAAGAAAACAGAAATTTTTTTTTTGCAATTTTCGAAAATAGAAACATTTTCGAACAACATATTTTTTTTCATTTTTGAAAAATAAAATGCGCGAACTGGCTCTTATGTTCGTATGCAAAATATTTCATAATAAAAATCTAAATATATTTTTAAAGTCGTTTTTTACTTAATTTTTTTATATATACAAAATTTCTTTAACTTAAAAAAATTGGTATGAGAATCTTAAATATTTAATAACACAAACTTAAAAACAAATGATTAAATCGGCTTAATCAAAGAAAAAAATATTCAAAATTCGGAAATAAATACTTAAAATAATTTGAGCTTAAAAAAAACAACGCCATTTTATTTCCTGGATAAATTTAAATTTATGAGAAAAAAAATTAAAAAATCTGTGGAGCGGTTTTTGAGAAAAAAAGTTATTTTTAAAAAACTTTTTGAAAACATTTTTCAAGAAAATTCAAAAACGCCAATTCATAGGTATTAAGCAAATACATATAACTATAATTTTTGAAAAAAAAAATGAATGAGCAGTTTTTAAAATATGTATAATTTCTTAATTTTTTTTATTTAATTCAAAAATACAAAAAAATATTAATTAAAAATATTGGTACGCAGTAAAAATTGGGCAACCTAAACCTACATATATGTGAAATTCCGAAAGAATCGGTTAAGTTATTTAAGAGATAGTCAAAAGCAAAAAAACGGTCCTATTGAAAATACCGTTTTTACACATTTTTGAAAAAAAAATTTACAACCATATGATCGGTCGTACCTAAATAAGCTGCACTGATTTTCTTAAATCAATATCGTTAGAGCCGTTTCCGAGAAAAATAGGCTTTAACGTAATGGTTATATGGCAGGTACCGTTGTTTTTTGAACTAAAAAAAAATTCAATTTCCCCTCTGTACAATACCTAAAAAAATATATATATCAAGTTTGAAGCAATTCGGCCCACCCTTTCGGACTGTAGGTGTCTATGCACATACACACAGAATGACAGACTGACAGTCATACAGACGGACAGAATTTTTAGACCATCTTTTTTCGTATTCGCTATCATTGTAATGTCATGTTTGATTGTTATCTCAAAATTTTTTTTTCGACGAATGCATACCTTGCCTTATAGTTAGTAACATATCATGGATTTAATGTAAAACTAAATGTATTGTATCTACTTATATTCATATAGGTATATATAGCCATATACTGGCATAAACTTCAAAACAACCCTAATCTTCTTTAGTTCAAGTTCAAGGACACACGAAAAAGTATCCTCTTGTTTTTGTTCGGTATGTAGGTGGGTACTTATCAAGTAGAAGATGAACTAAAAATGCTAAGCTGCGCGGCGCGGCAACGGCCGACGACAAGTTGTCAAAGAGTTTTTCTTGCAAAATCAAATATGCTTGGACACTTTTCACACCATAAATTTACACACTTGGCACAAATTTAATACTTTAAGAAAATATAGCCGATTTTTGAAAATTCAATATACCAGGCTACATTTTAAATACATCCATACACATTTCTTATTTAAATTTCAAATTTAATTTGTGTTAATGAAACTTCTAAGTAAATAAAATTCCACGCACAACACTTTATCACACACAAAAAATAACAACCAACTACTACGTAGGTAGTTTCTTCAATTTTAAATAAATATGAAGAAAGAAAAATGCAAAAAGTATCTTTTGTTTTATTTTGCTTTAACTTCCAGCATTCTTCTCACTCATTATCTATTTCGCTTACCTTATTTTTTATTCTTCAATATTTCATTATATCGCTCTTCTCCAGTCTGCAAATATTCCAGACATAGTAATTCTTGTAATAGCTGCCTAGAGGACTCCCCGAGCGTTCCTCTTCATGATAGTACTATAGAAATGTATATATACAAGGTTAAGGTTTGTATTAATTTGTTAGTGAAGATTTGTAACGTGTTTTTTATTTTAATAAATTAAAGATTTAATCTTGAAGTAGATATTCACTTGTAGTATATGTAGGTGGTATGTAACAGCACAATATATAAATACAATGGTTAGAAATAGAAACTTTTGCACAAATTAGTCAAATTAAAGATTTTATTTAATTAACTAAAACACAAATTATTTATCTTTGTTTTAGTAAGAAATAGAGTGTGAGATTGTCACTTATGTACATATGTATGTATGTAAATGGATATGTAGGTTTGTAGATTGCTCATTTTGTGCGGAGAATTAGGAATAGTAGATAATTAATTAATTAGGTAGTTATTGTATCCATGTGTTGTTTTGTGAAATTGTGGTAATTGAGTGGTAGAGATAGAGATTATGGCTATAGGTAGAGATA
The DNA here is from genome assembly GCA_910595825.1 of Philhelius pedissequus. NCBI lineage: Eukaryota > Metazoa > Arthropoda > Insecta > Diptera > Syrphidae > Philhelius > Philhelius pedissequus. Next base: position 139,255,672 of record OU343161.1, read on the forward strand.
AGTTTGTTTCATAATTCTTTGACCGAATTGGATGAAATATATGTTCTAGCTGACATAGAATTATAAAAGAAAAAATTGTATCAAAGCAATATTGTCAAAAATATGTCAACTTTTTTTCTTTGACCAATTTCGATGAAATTTAAATATGTTCTAGCTGACATAGAATTACGGAAGGAAAATGTGATTCAAACAATATTGTCAAAAATTGTCAACTTCGCTGTTCTTTGACCAATTTCGATGAAATTTAACTATGTCCTAGCTGACATAGAATTATAGAAGAAAAAAGTAGATTCAAAACAGTATTGTCGAAAATATGTCAACTTCGTTGTTCTTTGACCGATTTCGATGAAATTTGAATGTGTTCTAGTTGACAGAGAATTACGGAAGAAAAAAGCGAATCAAAACGATATTGTCAAAAATATGTCAATTTCGTTGTTCTTTGACCGATTTCGGTCAAATTTAAATAAGTTCTAGTTGACATTTTATGATTGGTTAATGTGAAAGTAAAATTGTGGAAATTGTGAGGTAGTTGTAGAGATAGAGGTTAGACCTATAGGTAGAAATAAGTTTGTTTTGAGTTTCTGATTACTTATGCATATCGATATAATCACAGTTGGTAGGTAGTAAATGATTTAATATTTGAAGTAGGTAGGATATAGTTATATGTAGGTAGGAATGAAACAACCTATTTCACATTCGAAACATAATGTAGGGTGGTAGAGTAAATTTATAGTTTTTATTGATCAGCTTATTTTAGGATTGGTTTGGAATCTACATACATAAATCCACATATGTATGTTCTTAGGTAATTAATTGTGAGAGGTAGGTAGGTAGATGGGTAAGATTATGGAATTTTTAAAATGACAGATAAACAGAGAAATGTGTTTGTTCCATTTTTATTTTTTATTTCGTTTAAGAAGATACCTACCTAGGTATTAGAATTCTAGATTAAGTTCAGTTTTTAAATTGTTTGATGATTAGGAAGGTCTACCTACCCTAGGCATTGTATTTATATTTATATAGTACTACCATGGAACAAGAAAATCTGTTCATCAGCGCGCCTGTGCAGATGGCGCTTGTGTCGAGAAATTTGCCCTTGCAGTTATTTGTTTGAGAGCGGGGCAGAGAAATAAAAGAGGGAAAAGAAGAGATGAGGTAGTTTTATTTCTGTTCTTATAGCAATATTGAATAAAAGGGAGAAAACCAAATGTAGTGTATTTTTTTGACATGACATTTGTAATTTACTATTTTATATGAGGATAAGGCAAAGAGGAATATAAATACAATGAACTTATGAATGGATTTTATTTTTAGTTTTGTTACTTCCATCGCTTATTGATTGTTCATACGTGAATACGTACCAACAATGATACATAGGTATTATAAGTTAGGTACTGAATTGTTGTGGTAGTTTGGATGTGTACCTACATACAATCGTTTGGATTTTAGTTATTTTATGATTTGGATTTGGTGAAAAAAAGAAATTATTCTAACAAATTTTAAGTACCTAGGTATTATTTTATTTAGCTTTTTAGAGTTGATGTCTTCTGATATATTGTAGGTACTTCACCAAAAGCTGCTCAGTCGCGCTTAAAACAATCGTAGGTAGGTAAATTAACATTTATAATGTATAAGACAAATGTACTTACATACACACCTAACTATTCTTACTTATGATTATAGGTAGGTACTAGTCAAGTTATGCATTCTTAAAAAACAAAACAAAAATTCTAACAATCCAACATGACATTACGATCATAGAGAGGCCTATAAAAATGATCGACAAGATATGTCTGCTGTCCGTCTGTATGTATAACGAGCTGCAGCCTAAACGGCTGAAGCGATTACCTTCAAATTTGGTACGTGGGTATTTGTTTGGCATTCCTCAGAGGGAAATTTAAATTTTATTTTTAGGCCTAAAAATAAAGGTATCTGCCATACAACCGTCAAGGAAAAGCTTATTTTTCTCGAAAACGTCTCCAACGATTCCGATAAAAATGTTTGAGAATTTTTTTGTTAGCTATCATTAAGTAAGAACCAAGTTTATGAGAAACGTCTATTAACGGCACATTTCATATAATGGTTTTTTTAATCTTTTGGGTTTTTCGGTAACGGTATACATTGGATTTCTATCAAATTTTATATCTGAGAAGATCTAGGTAGTCAAACTAATTCTGTATATCAAAATTTTGATTAAGTTTTTTTTCTAATTAAAATTAATTTTTAATGAATTTTATTTTTTTTTTTAAGCATTTTGTCTAAGTGAGTATTCATAATTGTGTTATTACTTTACTTATCAACCATTAATGTTATTTGTAATTTTTATGTAAATAAAGTACCCCTGAAGAAGGCAGCAACCCCTGCCGAAACGTTGGGAAAGCTAATGTAACTTGATTGTTTCATTGCGAAAATTACAGCGACCAAAAAAGCCGAAGAAAAACTACATTTCCACTATGCAGTCCTAAAAACTTTAAGTTCATTTTTTAAAGCTGTAAAATCAAAAAGCCAAGGGCAAAAATTTATTAAAGAAGATATTTTTTAATTTTGATTGGAAACTTCGAAATTATCATATTTTGATTTATTAAGTAAATCTAAAAAAATAAATTCGTGACAGTTTTATATCTTGTATTTACTTGGGATATAATATTGTCTTTTATTTCTACAAAACGACGTTTGTAACGTGTTTTGGAATCAATTTCGAGCAATCTTCGTTTTTGTGGTGTTTCCGCGCAATCGCTTATGCTTTCAATAAGATGGATTTAAATTTATAAAGAACGTCAGAGCTATGCCAAGACTCAAAACTTTCGATTTCTCTTTTTGCAAATTCAACATCCGTTTGCTAATTTTGAACCAATTGCAAAAATTTCCGAAAGACTATTAAGTAAAAAACAAAAATCTAGTGCCTCTAATATAATTAACAAGCTTTCGGCAATAGAAAGCGAGTCAGTGTCCCATTCACTAGGGTTGTCTAATATTCTTATAAAAGTTAGAATTATATCTAATCTATAATTTATAATCGCGTTTATTATCCGCGAACGATAATACCAGCGAGTTTCCGATAACCCAGGCTTTCGTGGGTTGGCTATTTGTTTTAAAAGTTTATAACATTTAGTAGATTTGTTAAAAAACAACGGACAATAGTATTAGTACTGCCGAGAAAAACTTTTAATTCCGATATACTTGTAAGTGATCGGTGTGAAACTAAATTTAAAAGTTGAGTTAGCCATTGGACAAGCATCAAGGACTTTCTTTTTAACACCACCCACTTCCCCAGGCATAGCTGCAGCACCATCGTAAGATTCGCCAACTAGTTTGTCCTTGCAGGAGAATATATCAAGTACATATTTTAAAAAGTATGCTTTGTCAGCTCATCTGTGTGCCGAGACTCACTAACGTTAAAAAAAACAAGAAACCTTTCTTCAATTCCGCCCTCCAAAAGGTACCGTAGAACAGCACTCCCAGAACTTGGAGAGTTGGATAAAAGAGGTCAAGGAAACAAAACATTTTATTTAAATTACAACTCCCTGTCAATCAAGTGTATATATAATTTGTATATATAAATATAAGTATACTTTTGTTACAATGAAACGTTGAAAAAGCAAACGATAAACCATCTTTTCCTGTTTAATCTATTTTCATGGAAGGTTGAATGTTTTGAAAAACTTGAAAACAATCAAATGAACCGTTTTACAGAAAATCGAAAGCCAAAAAAAAATGTTTTTATTAGAGGTACCAAAAAAAAACATTGTTTTTTCAAAGAAAAAACCTTTTCCCTTTATTTATGAACTTAAAAAAAAAACGGTGGATTATTTTCGAAAAAAATTGACTTATGCTGTTATGAGCAGACTCCATAAATATTAGAACATAATTTAAAATAAAAACAAAACAAGCAAATAAATATTAAATTAGAATTTATTCGCAAATAAAACAAACAAACTAAAACAAAAATCTTTATTTTTAATTGCGATTCATTTGGTGTATATATTTAGGCATAATAAGGGAGAGTAATAAAAAAAATGTATATAGTAAGATTTTCATCAAACTCAGCATTCCAATGATAGAAGCTGAAGTGATTTTCTTCAAACATGGTAGACATATACGTACATGTTTTGTTTTGTTCATCATTATGAAAATCCAATCGATTGTTAGGAGAAAAGCGAACGTTTTTTAATTGAAGGATTTTGACACATGGAGTGAATATTCTACTGAACTATTCTCTTAGTTATTGGTTGGAAATCCAACTCGATTTTTTTAATAAATGTGTGAAAATTAGTAATAGAAATACGTTAGGTTTCAGTGGAATTCTCCGTTGGTTATTCATAATGACGACAGGTAAACTCTAAGTTCTAGTGCATACAGAAAACAACCATAGAATCATTTTTGTACTATTTTCGAAATTCTCGATTATTTTATTTTCTACTTTCCCTATCGATATCGAACAGTTTTTTTTTGCATTTTTTGAAAAAAGTTAAAAATATTCATAGGCAATCTTCCGAATAGTTTTTAAAGTCAAATCCAATCCTGGTTGCAATACGTGTACGTGAAATATAATTGTCCTACTGGAAAAAGAGATAAATGGGTTTCTATTAAATATTTATTATTAATATATAATGGAAACATGTTTTAATTTTAAATGTTTGTTAATGCATAAAATATTTTTATATGTAGGTATTCCTTTCGGATTTATTTACATTACATTTCAATTCAATTTAAAGGCTTGATATATAATGTAATATAAGCACTTCAAATTTCAAATATGTAGGTATGTAGGTATGGAACCATTTTTCATATTTTATACCTTATCATTTTTGAATGAACCGATCAAAATAATTTTTTTAAATAGAAATGCTTCCAAAAATGTTTAATAATTTTGCATATTCAATTGATAACTAGAATACCTAATTTCTAACAGCTTCAATTATTACCAACATTAAAGTTGTTAGCAACAATATCAATTTTGTACGATCCAGTAGTGGCGCATTTTATTATTATAAGAAGGCATTTATAAGAATGCACACACCTAGGTATTTTGATCTGAAAAAAAATGTTTATGTACCTACTCTATAGGTAGGTATAAAGACACTTCACAATTTTTTCACTGAAGATCACTAATTAACTTCAACTTCACAAAAACACTATCACACAAAAATAAAAAAAATACCGAATTGCATTTGTACGAAATCAAATTAAATCTTTTTTTTACACACAACCGACGGCAAAATATATTTCACACACGTACCTACAATGCCCAAAGAAAAATTACACAAAATCTTAGTTAAAAAAACCAAAACAAAGCGAAATATACCTATGTAGTACCTAAACCAAAAGTAGGTCGAACGGGATACTTACAAATTGAAATTGGGATATTCTTCATACATAGGTATCTTCTCCAGTTTATAATAAATGTAAAAGAAAAATGCAAAAAATATATTTTCTTTTCTCCTGCTTTAGCTTTTTGCATTCTTCTCCCTCATTAGCTATTTGTCTTACCTTATTTTTTATTTGTAAATCCTTCAAATTCTCGCTCTCTGGGGGTCTGCCCAACGGGCAGAGTTGTACCTTTAAGCGATTTCACCAGAGGGCGCCTCGGACGTTCCGCTTCATGATAGTACTATGGACTATATGTACAATACCCTAGGTACCTAACTTTAGTTTAATTTTGTACCGATAACACCAAAAAAGTGGGTCCAGCAATTCCGTCTGCCTATCTGTCTGTCTGGACCAATTTGGTTCAAACTTGGTACTAAGGCGGCTTAAGTAATTGCCCAAAATATATTTTTGAATCGTTGTTTTAGGCCCAAAAATAACATACAAATTTTTCTACCATATTAATTATCTCAAAAACGGCTCTAAAGATTTTGATAGAAATTGGTGTGTGTTCTACCTTGGGTATGGTCTACATTTTAGCTAAAATGTTTTAAAAAATATTTTGTTATTAACGGTACCTGCCATACAACCATTTTTTTGATTTTCGACTTTCTCATAAACGGTTCAACGGATTTCGACCAAAATTTTTATACAGAAGCTCCTTCAAATTCTACACAGCATTGCATTTCAAAATATTCAAAAAATATTTTTTTTGGATTTTTGAAAAAAAAATTGTTTTTGAAAATTCAATTCATTTCGAAAACGGGTGGACAATTTTTATAAAAGTTTGTTTTTGAATATATATTATTAAATATTTAAAATGTTCATACCATTTTTTTTAGAAATGTTTAAGAATTTTTATATATAAAAATTTAATGAAAAATTTTAAAAATATATTTAGCCGTTTTATTTAGAATCTTTTGCATGTAATGTGATCGGGCATTGGAGCAAGTACGTGCGATATGCATAGGTACATATATGTATGTAGATATAACGAAGTTGACATATTTTTGACAATATTCTTTTAAACTATTTTTTTTTCTTTTATAATTCTACGTCAGCTAGAATATACATAGTTAAATTTCACCGAAATCTGTCAAAAAACAACGAAGTTGACATACTTTTGACAATATTGTTTGAATCACTTTTTCCTTCCGTAATTCTATATTTCAATAGAACATATTTAAATTTCATCGAAATCGGTCAAATAACAACGACGTTGACATATTTTTGACAATACTGTTTTCAAACTATTTTTTTCTTTTATAATTCCATGTCAGCTAGAACATATATTAATTTCATCGAAATTGGTCAAAGAAGAAAAAAGTTGACATATTTTTGACAATACTGTTTTAATACAATTTTTTCTTTTATAATTCTATGTCAGCTAGAACATATTTAAATTTCATCGAAATCGGTTTAAGAACAACGAAAACAAACTTATCTCTACCTCTAGTTCTAACCTCTATCTCTACCACACCACCCATTTTCGACAATTACACATTCACATTAACCAATCATAAAAACACAAAACAACACATGGATACAATGCCTACCTAATTAATTAACTTCCTGCTATTCCTAATTCTTGGCACCAAATGATCAATCTACCAACCTACATATCCATATACATACATATGTACATAAGTGAAAATCTCACACTCTATTTTTTACTCCCTCGTTCCTCATCTTAAAGATGTTTTAATATATGTACATACACGATCTCTATATCTATATTTCAACTACAGGTAAAAATACCCAAATTCCGTATCCACATCCTGTAATGGACTAAACACAACAACAATTATTTGCGGTTCTTCTCCTCTCGAACAAAACAGCCATCCCACAAATATTTTTTCACCCAATTAGCGAATGCCAGAACAGATTATAAAGCTTTCTATGCAAATGGGACGTGCATATAACTTGGCCACAGATATTCATATTTTATATGTATATATTTATGTGGCTGAAATATACTATCTTCATGCTTCCATCAATAAAAATAACGAACAATTTAAAAAAAATTAGAATTAAATACACGAACCATTAACTTTCGTTAAGTTTATATATTCCCGGTATCTGCTATTTTTAGTAGCAGTTTGCCATAGTATCAGATGTCCATAGTATCAGTTGCCTATAGTATCAATCGGCTAGTAGCACTTGTCCTGGTAGCAGTTGGCTTATTAGCAGCAGCGTTGACACCGCTGTTTAGGCATAGCAATAACAACATGTGATTGAGTAAAACTAGTATACCGATAAAATATGACACCGAATAAGAAATAATGCGAATTAAAGGCACATAGATAAATAAGACACGGAAATTTCTCCGCATTAGTTCAGGCGCCATCCTTGGAGATAAAATCAGAAGCAACAACCACCTCCAGTCTCAGAACATCGCGCCGAACATCCTTCCTATCCTTTTATCTCTTTCTTAACCTCCGCCCGCGCTGTGTTGAAAAATTTAAAGGGTAGTAAATATAATCCCTTGAGCGCGTGTAGATTATAAACAAAAAAAAAATCTATTACGTATATATGCAAAGCATGGACTCATCCAATTTCAATTTGGCTGTCCAACGCCGGCCTTGTTATGTGGTTTAACCACAATAAGATGGATTTTGACCAAAGGCTATACCTACACAACATGTACAACAGAGAGATCTTGCACTACATTAAAAAGCTTGATGGGTTTTTTATAATGAATATTCAAAACACATACAATAATAAAAACATCAATTCCTGTTTTCAAAACAATAAATATACAAATAAAATTTATAATACTACATAATTTATTATTACAAAAAAAAGAAACAAATGAAATACCTATGGCATCACCTTAAAAATGTTATCAAAATATTTCCCCCCTGGGAAAAATCAGGCGGGCGCCTATAACTTGTGGTGATTTTTATGCTGATCTGCGCACTGATGTTTTAGGAAAGAAAATGCCACTGTTTAGGAATAACAAAGGGTATGTTTCAAATAGACCACCTTGAAGTTCGAGTAATAGGATTTTCTCTCGGGAATAATAAAAAATTACAAGAGCATAGCATGCATAAGATACTTAAAGGATCGTGTATCATTTTTTACCCATTCAACAAAAGGTTTAATTCCATTTACCAATATATATATTTATATAAATTATGTGTGTACACTACAGCACATGTCTGCACCATACAGACATTTTGCCTTATAGAGGTGCGGTGTTTAAAGGATGAAGTCACTGAAGTTGTAAACATACCTACCATCCTAATCGTATGCAGTCATGCAAAAGGATGTAATTTTTTTATGTATCTCAGGCTACCTATGGTAGATATAATAATTATTTCAACCGTTTGATGTGCGCCGCAGAATGGTTATTCTCTGCAAAATTCAAGAAAGTTAATCTACGTTGGGATTTAAAGACGCGTATGAAATAAAATGCACGACTAGATTGTATGAACTTGGTCTTGTATAGATAACCATTGACGCTGTTAGTAGGTAGGTAGTCTAGTTATCAGCAGATATGCTTACAGCCGATGTAGGTAAGCTTGCCTTGGTTCTTAATATAATGAATTTCAAGCTAGTTTGGAATTTAAGTACCTATATATAAAGTAGAAGGTATTTCCAACATATGTACATATGTATATGTATATCCATTGTTAAAGGTAGTTAAGTTACAGTATAGTCTTTTTTAGATTTATTTTATTGATGCATTTCGGGTACCTATATAGCCATCATCAGAAAATTCGACTATTATATCTATAAAGTTTTAATAAAATTATTGAAATTTTTAAAAACAAATAAACAATAAAAACAAATATCAGTTTGTTTGTTTATTTTTTTTTTTGTTTTTAATTTGCTGACTCTTCACTTAAAATTAAGTTTAAATTTGTAAGTTAAAATGTTTACAAATCAAATATGATAGGTATTTGATATTATTGTTTATTTATTTTTAAAATTTTCAATAGTTTATTAAAAATGTATGTAACAGTCGAATTTTCTGATGATGGCTATATAGCCGAAACGTGTCAATAAAATACATTCAAAATAGACTATAAGGTACTTTATTGACTTTAAACATTTAATTTAAGTCTTTTTGGCTGAACTTCTTTTAAACAATATACATGTATTTAACCTAGTTATGAATGTATTATTGTATGTATCTGTATCATGAAAGTGTTGAAAAGAAGGTATGCGGATAACTTCAAATGAAAGGTGTAAGGTATGTACCTACATGGCATTCAAATGATTTTTGAACACATAATATTGTATCGAAATGCGAGCTTAAATATTTATTTAGGTATTCAGTGACGTAGTCGCCAAAATTATGTGAATATTTTTTAGTTGGCAAATATACATATCCTCTCCTATAATATTTATATTGAATAACATAACCTAAGAAAAAGAAAAACACTCTTGGATCGCACGTATTTTCTCTATTTTTTTTCTTTGTTTTCAAAAATCCAGAAAACAATTTTTCGAAAATTTTGCTACGCAATATTGTGGGTGGCAATAGCGCAGCGGATAAAGTGCTTGATTGCTAATTAGGACGTATGGATTAGATCCCCACGCTAGGCGCGTTCTTTTCTATACCTCCAATTTTAATTGGATGTCGCCCATGGGTTAAAATTAGACAGTCAATACCTGGTTCTCAAATCCACTGTGCCAAAAACTAGTGCCCTACAATTCAGGTTGCATTTAAAAGACCTGAGGTCTTACAGGCATATAGTTAAATTACAAAAAAAAAATATTATTTATAATTTGAAGGACCTCCTATATAAGAGTGTTAATAGAAATCGCTTAAGCCATTTATGGGAAAGGTCAAAATAAAGAAATGGTTGTATGACAGGTACCGTTAATAACAATATATAAAAAAAACTAACCAAAATGTTGAATATATGTATCTATGGTAGTGCACATGTTTTTTTTTATCAAAATCGTTAGAACTGTTTTCAGGATAATCAAGATGGTAGGCAAAATTGTATGGCAGGGCAGGTACCGTTAGTTTTGAGGCTAAAATGACGATTCAAATTTTTTTTGAGACAATCACCTAAAAAGTACCAAGTTTGAAGCAAATCGCTCCATGGCTACTCTACCATCTTCCTCTAAGGGTACCATAGCCGAATCTGTTACCGCGAACCGAAACTGATTTTCCTTTAAGCGTGCTGCTAACTGTAGTTGTGACGAAGAGTTGTTTGTGATGTGGAGTTTGGAAACGTATTAATCCAAGTTTTATTTGCTTTCCTTGAGCTCCTTATATCCATACATAGAATCATGAATTTCATTAGTTCATTTCCTTATTGAAAAAAATGGTGCTTGAGATGTGATGATTTAGTCAAAGAAAAAAGATATATGAAAGCGCTGCCCTGGTGGATAAGCCCTCTAATTCATAAGTTTCGTAAGCTCTTTATCTTGGTTGAAAATCCTGATTCTTGAGATATAATGACTTAGTCACAGAAAAAGAATACATGTCTCTCAGGTACTTTATTTACAAACATATACTACATCTGAAGTATTTTAAATTAAGCATTCATTAATTTTGTTGTTGTTTATATTCAATTGTTGGTCTTTATTATTGTTCACTTATTAATTTCACTTATTTTATTTTTCACAACAAGAACTTTTTATTAGAACATTTTTTGACGTCGGTCCTCTATGATCACAAAATAAAAATGCAATTATTCTAGAACAAAGACATCACTCCAAGCAAAAAACAGTGGGTAGGTAATTAGTGGCGCGAACCGAAGGAGGGTAAACCCCAAAAAAAAGTTTTCATTTTCGCAAGACCACTGAAGGGATTCATAACTTTTTATGGAGGAAATCTTCGCGTCCGATTTTGCATTGAATGCATATGCAAAAGGATTGTAATAATGTCCCTTTTTTTTCTTCCAGCTTTGTGGGCATAAAATACTAGTCCGGGAGCTGGCGACACTAAAAAGTGTAAGATTTGCGGATTCCTGATTTTATGTTTTTTGTGTAATGTAGGTGCCCGATATATAGGAAACCGACTGCTGCTGGCTCACCCGTGGTGGGGTGATTTACTGTGAATTTTTGAAGTTGTAAAAAAAGATCGTTAATTTGTCTAAAATGCGTATTCTGGAAACCTAGCCAAAACGTTAGTTGGAAAATCACTGCTTACACCTGTACAGTGGTGGGGTGTACTGCTGCCAAGGGCCTAAAGTTGCGAGAAACACGATTAATTTGTCTAAGATGCGTACTCTGGGATCTAGTTGCATATTTTAGTTTAACATTTAAGACGATGAAAAAACTTGTGCTTACAGTGAGCATAGTTTGCTCCCAACTTGCAAACCTACAACCACATCAGCAAGAGACAGAACCATCGACGCAACGTTACACCCTGCATAGCCAAAGTCGATCTTAACATTCTTAACAGTCTTTGGTAGTTTCCCGGTGACCACGCTCGATGGAATTCGTAGCGAAATACTAAATAGTTATAATGCGCCTAATCCTGAAAACTAACTATGTTATATGTTAACAACCCCGAAAACATTAAAAGTTACATTATTCATCATTATTGTTGGCAGAACGCAAGTAAAATAACCGCATCTTTCTTTTTTCCCCTTTCTTCGACACATATATTCGCCTGTTGAGTATGAGCCCACAGCGCGGGTTTTAAGAAAAGTCTCAAAACTCATTAACGATAATAAAGCACAATTACCACCCAAGCGACTCATACCTTCGTGGACACAGCCACCGAAGTTGTACGGTTTGCCAAATATCCACAAAGAAGGGAATTCAATGCGAATAATTGTTAGTCAAATAAGTGCCCCATATTATTTGATATCAAAGCATTTAGTTGATGTCTTTAAACCTTTGGTTGACTTGACGGAACACCACATTAAAGATTGCTCATATTTTGTGTCGATCTTAAGTGGTTTAAGACTCGAAGGTAACGAAATAATGGGAGTTTTGATGTCGAGTCACTATTTACGAATGTTCCCGTGCAGGAGGTACTTACGATCCTCAGTGAGCTTATCTCAACTTCCGGGATCAACAAAAACTATTTGCCACTTTTGGAGTTTTGCCTTACATCGGGATATTTTTGCTCCAACAAACAGTTTTATCTGCAAAAAGATGGAATTGCCACGGAATTGCCATTGGCTCCCTTAATTGCAGATATTTGGATGGAGTGGTTTAAGAAAAAAACTCTGAATAGCCCAAAAGAAAAACCGAAAGCTTAGCTGAGATATGTGGATGATACTTTTTTGCATCATGAACAACTCGGCCATTATGAATTGTCTGGAACATCTGAATTCATCCACCCTAAAATATAGTTTGTAATGGAATAAGAGAAAGTAGAGTTCAATGCATTTTTGGATGTGAACGGTTTTTCTTAAAAGCACACACTTTTCAGCGTGCCCGCAGGATATGTTACAGCGACCATCTCGCAACTGAACTCTCCCTGCTGGATAATGTCATTAAAGCGAATGGCTACTCAAAGAAGCAAAGAGCGTGGAAGCCAATTTCGTCTCAAAAAATGGAAGATAGCCTTTTAGAGAAGAAAGCTTTCCTGCGCTATGTAAGAAGTGTAAAAGACAGTGTAAGGAATATATTGAAGAGACATGGTGCAACCATATTTTTCCCACCACAAAGGTCCATTGCTATCTGAATTAGCTTCCTGCTGCCTTTTTTCAAGCCGAATTTTAACCTATTATTTCCCCTCCATCCGAGCCCACCATAATCCGTTTGGGATCTTAATGGACTCTATCAGAATGGAACACAAGGATACTGAAACTCAACAACAACAAAACTTCGATCTTCAGAGTAGGGAACACATCAAGCCAGTTTTTTTCTTCGGGACTACACCATACAAATCTCTAACATCCAGTAGATCTCTACCCTGAACACTACTTTATTTCGGATAAGATAAAAATAAATAAAATAAAATGCGCGACTAGATCGTACATACTTGCTCCTATGTTTGATCACATTATATGCAAAAGATTCTTTATAGAAACGGCTAAATGTAGTTTTAAGGTCGTGTTTCACATAATTTCTAATATATATAAAAATTATTAATTTTTTTCTAAATATTTAATAATATAAATCTAAAAACAAAACTTCAGAAAAAATGTCCGTTTTCAAAATATTGAATCTTCAAAAATATTTTTTTTTTCAAAAATCCGAAAAAAAAAATATTTTTACAAAATTTTGAAATGCAGTATTATTTAGAATTCGAAACAGATCCTGATCGAAATCCGTTTAGCCGCTTAGAAGAAAGTCTAAAGTCAATAAAATGGTTGAATAGCAGGTTTAACGGTAAACAATATAGTTTAAATAAAAATTTGGCCAAAATATAGACCATATCCAAAGTATTACACACGCTAATTTTTATCAAAATCCTTAGAGCCATTTTTGATATAATTGAGATGGTAGACAAATTTTTTTGGAAATTACCGATATTTTTGGGGCTAAAACAACGATTCAAAAATCACCTAAAATGTAGTAGCACCAAGTTTTAATAAAGTTATACAGACAGACAGACGGAATTGCGGGACCCACTTTTTTGGTGTTCTCTATCATCGTTATGTCAACTTTGATTAAAATTTCGAGCCACATTATGCCTAATTTCGTCCCCCCTTGCAAATACCCAGTATTTATCAGCTTGCCCCAATCCCTCAAACCAAGCCACAAACCACCCCCCATAAATCAATCCAATCCCAAATCAAAGACAAAGACGCTACTTATCCATCCAAGCCTCTTCCTAAAAGGGTGTCTTTTAATATCGAAACTACTCCTTCCAATTCCTCTGTCTCAGCAAACCCACATATCTCTGCCTATTTCCTAAGCCTCGACCTAACGTCCGGAGCAAAATACTCCAATTTTGTCAGTTCACACACACACTTCAGCCCGCACCCATCAGAACATACCGAGTTCCGCATCCTCACCCACCCCTAGATCACCATAGCGAAAATGTGTTACTAAGCCGTGAGGCGGAAGTAATGAACGTTGTGAGGAAGTGGGGACTCAAATTTGACTCCTCTGGAAATGCGCATGAGCTTATGAAGCGATTGCAGGAACTCACGGAATGATTGACCGTTGATCTGTCAAAGGTTGAAAAAGTAAAAAACACGGCTCTTAAAAAAATATTTTATTTTCTGTATTTTATCGCGAAATAAAAAGCCCATTTTTATTTTTTTTAGTAATAAACTTAAATTCTATAAAATTAAAAGATTCAGTAAGATAACTAAACACCAAATTCAGTGATTTCTAATGCAACAAACACTCAAAAGAAATTTGTTAGAATCTCCGGATCTAGCCCGTAATAGCAAAAAAGCACATACTAACAAAATGGCTGTAGCATCAGTAACTGTTTCTGAACTGCAAGATATGCTTCAAAGCAAACTTAGTGATTTGCCAACAAAAACTGACTTTGCATACATGTTTGCCGAAATGCAGAATCTGAAAGCCTCAAATGAGACCTTTGCACAAGAACTTGAGGAGTTAAAACAAAAGAATAATTTACTCGAAAAGAAAATGGAATCGTTGGAGAAGCATTCTAAGGAAAAAAATTAATTGTCACTCTACCTCCAACTATGTGCGATGATATCCGCAAATCAATCAATGAGATCACAAAAAAACTTCTGGATCAAAACATTGATATATAGGACGTAACTGCATTGCAATCTAAAGGAAGGCAGCAACTTGTACTAGTAGGGACAAAGAACAGACACATTTCATCTCAGCTGCTTAAAAGCTCAGGCAAGCTCAAAGGAAGTGGTGTGTACGTGAACCCTGATTACACCAGAGACGAACTAAGAAGACGACAACAAATCGTGCAAATTTGAAGAGCGATCGAGACCAAACATCCATCAGCTTCTCCACAAATCCGGGGTCTGAAAATGGTTATAAATGGAAAAACTTTTCACACAACACAAGAAGGAAAATTCTTTTCTGCCAATCGAGATGGATTTGAGGTGCTACACGAATTATTTGGTGACATCGGAATTACAAATGAAATAATTAACTTTTCACAATCGAAAACAAATAAAGCACAACAGAACGTCAGCGAAACGTCATCTATTGTCAATAAGGAAGAGATGCTAGCAGAGCCATCTACAAGTAAAAAAAAACAACCAACTTCACAACGTATTTGAAGCAGTGCTGCCGTCTGTCACACAAGTAAAATTAGTACAAAATTAAGTAGTAATAACCTTAAAAATAATAATTTTAAAATTCTTTCTTATAATATTGCCGGTTTGGCAAACAAACTTAGTAGTGTCGATTTCTTTAAATATATAAAAAAAACATGATATTTTCTTTCTATTTGAAACATTTATAACAAATGAATATTTTGAAAACTATAGCAAATACTTCAATGAATATAAATTATATTGGATATCGGCTAGTCGTGAACATAAGTTTGGTAGAGCAATAGGAGGTTGTTTATTTGGTCTAAAAAAATACGTAAATGGTAGTTTTAGTGAAATTAAAAACCACGTTTGTTAGATTTTAAATAGTTTAAATTCAATTTTTTTTTATCTTGCCAGCGTACATTAACTGCAATTTCTGTGATGTCGAATTTTGTGCTCTTTATGATCTTCTTATTACAATAGAATCTGAAAATATTCTTCTAATCGGGGATGTCAATGCCAGGACTGGTGAAGAACAGGTAATTCCATCTGAGACGAGTTTTATTGGTATGGACATTTTAGATTAACGTATCTCAAAAGATAAAATTACGAATAAGAATGGTCGCCTTTTTCTAGAAATGTGCCAAAACTTTAATTTGTACATACATAATGGGTGTTGCAAAGGTGATAGAAACGTGGAATTTGCTTTTGTTGGAGGTTCAGGGAAGTCGGTAATAGATATTTGTGCAGCATCGGGGGAATTGAATAAGATCCTTTCTTGCTTTCAAGTAGGTACCGAAATCAAGACACAATACCTCGCACTAAGCTTGCCGCCAAAACTTATGTGGAGAGAGAACCAAAAAGAATATAGAGTACCTGCGCAACCACCAACGTTTACCCTATCGCCGCAGAAGAGATAAGTTACCTAAGCAACTCCATTAAAAAAGTTGTTATTATAAACTCTATTTCGAGAAAACAAAACTACTGCAGAAGTGGTTCGACCAGGAATGTTTCACCGCACGAAAATTATCATTTAAACTACTAGGGAGATTAAAAATATCAACAAGTACGAATAAATCCCTTACAAAGTAATACATCAGCGTTAATAAAACATATAAAATGCTTTGCAGAGACAAACGTCAGAAATATTTTAAGTCTGTAGCACTGTAACTTTCGAGGTCAAAAAATAGTAAATAATTATGGGATAAAATTAAGATACTCAAAGGTATAGAATTTATCTATGGAATTCATGTTTCGGCCTCAAATTTAGCAAATTACTTAACTTAACATTTACTTAATCCCACTGACATTTGTGAAAATATACAATTTGCTGAGCCCCTAATAATCGACGAACTACTAGATGTGGAATTTGATATGAGTGAACTAATGACTAGCCTCAATGATTTCAAAAACAAAAAGCCCTGGACCAGATAGAATAGGAAATGAGTTCTATAAAAATGCCCCACCCATTTTTTAAGTAAAATGCTAGAAGCATTCAACTGCATTTTTAGAACGGGTGAGGTACAAGGACTCTATGGTGTATCCTATATATTAAGAAGGGGATGTTAATGTACCAAATAATTATAGAGGAATCTCGTTCATGAACTCAATTGCTAAGATTTTCTGCTCTATCGTTCTAGGAAGAATCAACACCTGGGTAGAAAGAAACGATTTACTGAGTGAATATCAAGCTGGTTTTCGAAAAGGATACTCCACTGTTGACAACATATTCACACTAACAACAGTCGCCCAATTCTTCCTTAGACAAAAAAGAAATCTGTACGTGTTTTTTGTAGATTTTAAAGCTGCATTTGACTCGACTGACCGCAACGCACTTTTCTGTAAACTATCTCAAAAAGGTATGTCGATGAAAATGCTGAAAGTCTTAAAAAATATGTACAATAACACACGTCAATGTGTATGGGACGGTAGAAATAAGTCTGAATGGTTTGAAACTAAGACCGGAGTTAAACAGGGTTGCCTGCTTAGTGCAGTCCTCTTCGCGGGAACATACTTGGGCCGCTAAAGTTAATGGCACGAATTTTATTGTCCCAAAACAAATTAGTCGACAGCCTATAATTTTCTTTGGTTAATTGTTTGATGTTTCTAACCGACGATTTCAGTGTCCCAATCTCCAAATCTCGTGTATCAGTAAACCGCCTGTACAAGCATTTTAGTCTTGTCAGTAGACCATTTTTTTGTCTGTGTAGTGCGTCAATTGTCGCGTTACGGTACATGTCGGTTGCGTTACGTTCTTTGTATTTCGGTATTGTTCTGTTCATTGTTCGTTGAATTGTTTCGTCCATTTGTTCTAAGTATCTGTCGATTTCCGTATTTGTCAGATTCCTGGCATTTGGTGGGGATATACCGTTTGAACGTAATTCACTTAATAAGGCATTGGAGAAGCGTGACCAGCGCACCTTACAACTCCATAAGTTCGTTCGGAAGTTGTATTACGGCGGCGAGTCCGCAGTGGTCATTGTCGTAGTCGGTCGTTCGTAAGCAATTTCTTGGCCGTTGACCCACAGCGTCAGTAATTGTTAGTCTTGCGTCCTTAAGCAATAGATCCAGATAGGCACCGCTTCTTGGGAACGATGGCCTCCATGTGGCTAGAAGATCGAGGCGATACTGAAGGTTGTATCGACCCATCCAATTATACAAATGTTTACCTCGAGGATTTTGTATTTGATTTCCCCAATCTATGTGTTTGGCATTTAAATCACCGGCTAATATGCAAAAGTTTTCTTCCGAGCTCAATCTTAAGCATTCCAAAAGCCTTTCAAGCTCTGTTATAAACTGTGTGGGCTGAGGTGTTTCCGGTACATAGGCAGAGATCACATACATTCGCTTCCCCTGTTGGAGATGAATGCATATGATGCATGCCTCTAACGTCCGAAATTTTCGCACATCACTGTTATATATTACCTTATGGCTAATGCCCTTACGTATAAAGATTGCGATGCCTCCTCCTTGAGTGGAGTTGGGTCGGTCTCTTCTTACGATATTGTAATTGTTGTTAGTCAATTTATGTTTCTGGTTAAACTTAGTTTCGCTTGCCATAAACACATCTGGATTTATGTCATTAATTGGAATAAATTCGCTCTACGTTCGGTCCTAATCAGTGAATTTACATTCACAGCTAGGATCTTAAAGGCCTCTCCGGCAGCGCGCCCTTAACCTCTAAGTTGCGTTAAGCTCCGCAAAACAGAGTGGAGATAATCCACCCTAGTCGGCTGCTCCCTGATCTGGTTTTGGAGGACAGTCAACTGGCCCTGGATGGCTAGCAGAATGCCCATAATATCCGCCTGTGCCCCCGGCGCCTTAGGCACGGGGGCCTGTTGGGCGACCTTTGGTGTAGGCTGTACCGTGCTTCCCCTTCCTGACGCCATTTGGGCGTAAGAAATTTGAGGGTTGACGGGCGTTGTTGATGAAGGGCGCACTGTTAGACGCTTTTCTACCACTGTTTGCTTTGCTGCCTTATTGTTTTTTATAAGCTGAAACGTCGGGCATCCCCGAAAATTAGCGGGGTGTCCGTCGCCTCGGCAGAGTACACATTTAAGCTGGGTCCTATCTTCGACCCGTTCCTTCCCTAACTTTCATTCATCTGCATTGTGGTTCTCTCCACACTTAACGCAGCGTGACTGCATTTCGCAGTTTGCTGCGGCGTGGCCGAACCTTTGGCAGCGCATGCATTGAAGCATGTCGCCGCGCCTTTTTAATTTGTCCCAAGTTACAACCTGATAGTTGAGGACGGAGATACTCCTCAAACTATTCAGTTTGCTGCTGGGTGAGACTTGAACAAGGAAGAAGGGAAGATTCCGCTTCTCCCGTCTAGCTCTAACTGTAGCGAACGGCTCGACCCCGATAAAGTCGAGATCGTCATTCGCTTTTTGACGGAGTTCACTTAAGAACACCTGTGGTTCCGTGCAGGAATCTATGCCCTTCAAAAGGACCGTTTGAAACTTTTCGATCTTAGGGGTGAAACTATAGAATTCAGTAGTAGATTCTTTAGCAACGCTTTAATTTTTTTGTGCTGTTCCAGTGTGAAGCAATGGATAGCATGCCTTTCATGATTTAATCTTTTTCTAGTAAAGTTTTAACCAATGGCCAACTTACACAGATTTATGGTATCCTGTAACTCCATTTTATAAGTATTTATGGGTGGCGCCTTTTCTTTTTTCGTAATCGGCGGCTGTGGCTGCTGCTGCTGAGACTGACTTTTCTGCTGCTGTTGATTCTGCTGCTTTTGATTCTGCTGCTGCTGTTTTTCTTGCGGTTGTTTCTGGGATTGAGTCTGCTGCTGTTGCTGTTGTTTTGCCGTTGTTGTTTTGGCTGCTGCTGTGGCGGTTGTTTTTGTAATTGTTCATTTTGCTGTTGTCGTTGTTGTTCCTCGAACTATTTCTTCTCTGTACTGAAAATTTAAATTGAAAAAGGGTACGCAGATATCCAAAGGCTTCTTTTAATATATCACTGTCAGTCAATGTGTTAATTTAATGGACAAAAATGAAAGTATCGAGTGCCATAATAGGAAATTGCCGCCCATACCATCACATCTCCAACTCTGCTGAGCAGCTGGTCCAAATAATGAGTTTTTTGCGGAGGTCATGAAAATAGTAGCTATAGCCATCGGGGGCGTGGGCAAAACTAGTCCAAAATTTGACACGAGTTTAGATTTAAATGAATTAAATAAGAGCTTTGTAACCATTCCTTACCCAGTGCTAAGTGTTTCCCCAATAATCACTCTAGAAATTGGACTACCAGGATTATTCGAATTCTGCTGCGTAAATACCTCGGAAGTTGTAGATTGTTTGCTATCAATCAAATCAAACAAACGCCTTTGGTTTTGACGGAATCCATCCAAAATTTGTTAAAATTAGGTACAAATACAACAATGTAAACAAATGGGTTTTGGGGGGTGAAACGTGCGAAAGTTTCCAATCTTAGTATGGCTTGTTTGTGGTACACTTAATGAACGGGTTGTCAACCCATGAATCAAAGAAAACAAGATTACGACATTTCTTTGTTTTGTTTTTATTTTATTGACGTCATATGTGGACAAAATCTGTAAATTGTTGTTGTTTGTGGATTAATGGATTTTGTTTCACATAAGACGTCAATAAAATAAAAAAACAAATAAGTGTCGTAATCTTGTTTTCTTTGATTCATATTGTCAACACATTAGCTCATTCGATTCGGGAGTTAACAGATCGAAAAAGACAAAATGGGGGACATCGTGAATGTTCTAGAGGGCCAAGTTTTCAAAAAGGGGGACAAACATGTAAAACACGGTACGTGTATGTAAATTAATAAAATAATAGGAAAATGAAATTTGTTTTTCAATAAGTGTCATTTTACTCTTAAATGCAAATGAAAATAGTTTGTTTTTTTAACAAAAATGAGAGCAGTACCAATCATAAACTGACAAATGAAAGATAAATTTAACGAGTGAAGTGAGATGTAGTTCATTGAGTGGGAGCGTTAAGCTTTGAAATGAATTTTGAACTGCAAATGGATGTCTTCACAGATAATTTAATCAAAATTTAATTACAATTTTTAATTAAAGGTTTTCTTGACTTAAATTTGCATTTAATAAGGAACGCAGAATGTTTTTATTATGGGGACTGACAGCATATTGGCCTGAAAAAGGGGGCCTTTTACCTTAAGGGGACATCTGGTAACCCTATCGTCGAGTAACAATTAATAAAATTTGTGACTAGCAGCTCCATTGTGCCAGTAAGTAAGAACGAATTGTTGGCATGATATGGCAAACATATTATTTTCAATTTCTTAACATTAAATAATGCTTTTTCAAATATTTAAATTTTCTTGTTATGAAATAACATATTTTACTTGCGATTATAGGTACTATAAGGCAAGTTATGCATTCGTAAAATAAAATTAAAAATAAAACATCAGGATCACGCATTATGATCATAGAGGTATCCAGAAAAGTGGGTCCGTCAATTATGTATGTCTGTCTGTGCTAAAGTCTGCAGCCTAAACGTTTTTTTTTTTCAATTTTTTAAGACGACAAAAAATAAAAGTAGCTCCCATAAATGTTATTGGCCGTAAAACAAAAATCTATTGTTTTTTTAGAAACAGCTCCAAGGATTTTTATAAAAAAGAATCAGTTTATCAATGAAGGGAAAAAGTACCATTTGGTAGATTTTTTGTTTGAAAAAAAATGGTTATTTTGAATACCTCTACACGCAGTAGAAGATTTTCGTTTTTCTGAGAAAAGGTTAATTTTTTTTTTTTTGAATTATCTTACGCAGAAGCTCCTCAAAAATTTAAAGACTATTGTAAACCGAAATTTTTCAAAAAAAAAAATTTTTAAAACTTTTTTTTTTAAATCTCAAAATTTTGAAAACGACTCGAAAGATTTTTTTTTAAACTTAGTATTTGGTAGTTTTTTGACATTATCTTGGATATTAAAAAAAATAAAAAACTATTTTACTAAAATAAAAAAAACAACGGTAACCCCATTCAAATGTAAGAAAAACCGTCAAGAAAGAAATGTGTTTCTCAAAAACGACTCCAAGAATTTTTATAAAATTTATGTCTATTTTGTTAAATTAGTACAGTCCACTTTTAAGTATAAAAATATTGTATTTTGCGATATAAACATCCGTTGAATAGTATGAGATCTAACGGGAGATCTTCAGGAAAATCACATTACCACGAATTAATGTTTATATCTCGTTTTCATGACTTTCAATTTCATTTATAATAAAGCTTTTTTTAAGCAAGAAATAATTAGTTTTATTTGACTGGCGCCCGAGCCGCAGGGAGTAAGAACACTTTGTAAATCTCATGCGGAAACGTCCGTCTGAGCGTTTGAAAAGGACGAACCATCAGAAAAAAGTGAAGGTGAATAAGGGTATCAGGAAAAACCCGATCCATTCAAAAAACAACTTAAAATAAAAAAAACAATTTTAACACACCAAATTGAATATACATTTTAAACGCAAAAGTGCAAACAAATTATTGTAGAACACTTTTTAACAGAGCTAACATATCTAAAGAACACTCAGATTGGGGGGCGTATACAAAAGACAGTTGAGGAAGAATAAGAGAACTTCATGGAGAAACTTCTGTCATAGAGGAAGCTTCAAGACTAAGAAAAATCCTCTCGAAAAATTTCCCGATACCTAGCTTTTTGAAAAAAGCTGACGGTGCATGAACCAACTCATGCCAAGAGCCTCTATCCTTGCTACTAGACACCCACTTTCGTGGTAGCTCACAAAACACATGTAGCACTGAACAATCAAAGGTCAAAGGCAGGCTATGAAAACAATTACAGCCTTGGTCTTATTACAAGGGAAAAACTACTTTCGGCAATTAATAGCTTTGATCCATACAAATCAGGGGGACCAGACGGCAAAATACCTGCCGAACTCCAGATAATCTCATATAATATTATACCTCTAGAGGTTATTCTTAATGGGTGCCTTGACCTCACGTATATCCCCTTCCAGTGGAGAGAAGTTAATGTCATCTTTATCCCCAACGTAGGCAAAAGCCCCTCAGACCAATCAGTGTATCTTCGTTTCTTTTAAAAACTCTACAAAGATTGATAGAAATCCATTTACGGAGTTCAATAAACCCCAATCTGGTTTCTACTGCTCAACACGAACACTGTAAGAAAAAATTGGTGTAAAACCCCTTACACACGCTTGTACAAAACATAGAACATTCATTGCATTCATTAAGAGTACACTCTGGTAGCATTTCTTGATATTGAAGGTGCTTTCGACAACGTTAGTAAGACGGCAATAATCACAGCGCTGAGAAACCTTAAGGTGTCGGACTCATTGACAGAGCTGTCAAGTCTCATGTTAGATAGCAGAGTAATCAACTCAACCCTGGTGGACTACTCAGAAAGAAGGTATGTCAGTAGAGGGACTCCACTAGGTGGTGTTTTATCCCCACTTCTATGGAACACAGTGGGCAATGAAATGCTGATAGACCTGGAAGCAGAGGGATATTAGAAAAAAGCTTATGCTGAAGATGTTGTATCAGGTAAGCATGCTCCAACTCTGATACTCTTAATGCAAAATGCTCTTTATCGACTAAAAATTTGGACAACCAAATGTAGTCTCGATATTAACCCAGCCAAAACAGAACTTGTCCTCTTCACTAGGAAATATAAAATTGCCCACCTTATACCGACATCAATAAATGGTACGCCAATGACTTTCTCAGATGAAGCCAAATATCTTTTCTCATACTAGACAAAAGGCTAAGCTGGAAATCCAATATACAAGAAAGGGTAAGGAAAGCCACAGAGGCACTCTTCTCTTGAAAAAGGCAATTGGGAATAAATGGGTTTTTTCCCACGGATTACCTACTGCTTGTATGCAGCGGTTATCAGACCTATACTAAGGTAGCAGTATAGTTGCATTGGACAAAATCACTTATAGTGAGAAATTAAATAAAGTCCAAAGGTCATCCGGCTTATGTATCAGCGGAGCACTCTGTTCTACACCCTCGGATGCCCTTAACATACTACTTAACCTTACACCCCTCGACATTTTTAGCAAGCAAGTGGCCGCGAATACAGCTATTCGTCTCAAAGACATGTCTCAATGGACAAGCGAGTCGATAGGACATTCTAATATTCTGAACAAATTCGGACCAAAACTAGGACGTTCCGACTACGCCAGCTAATCTTCGATAAGAACTTCCAATTTACCATCCCACCAAAATCAGATTGGGAGGATGAGAGGTTGTTAAAAGATGAGTCAGCCTACTTTTATACGGACGATTCAAAAACTGAAGAGGGAGTGGGTCGCGGTGTATTCTCGGACAAACTAAATCTTAGTCTCTCTTACCGTCTCCCTGACCATTGTAGTGTTTTCCAAGCGGAAATTCTGGCGATTGGAGAAGTATTATTCTGCCTAACGGAAAACGTGATATCCACATCGGATATCCGTATATTCTCTGACAGTCAAGCAGTCCTCAAATCACTTGGCGCTGTTTCAACAAACTCTATAACTCTCAGGGAGATGACAGAA
This sequence comes from Philhelius pedissequus, assembly GCA_910595825.1. Lineage (NCBI taxonomy): Eukaryota > Metazoa > Arthropoda > Insecta > Diptera > Syrphidae > Philhelius > Philhelius pedissequus. The sequence continues at coordinate 139,280,126 of OU343161.1, forward strand.
CAGTTTAACATTCACCTGATTTGGGTGCCGGGATATAGAGATATTTTGGGAAACTGCAAAACCGATGAACTCGCCAGAAAAGGAACCCAAATAGCAGTTGTACCGGAAATGGAAGATATTGGTATGCCTATCGCTACAGGCAAACACTTATTACATCAAAACTCCATAAAACAAATAAATTTTAGATGGTCAAACATCACTACTTGTTGGCTTCTCGACAAATCTGGCCAGCAGTATACCCAAGACGCTCAATAGATCTACTCGCAGAAAACATCTTGGCTCCGTAATAGGTTTCGTTACTTCAATTTGGCTTTAATCCATACAGTCCACAAAAACAAAAACAAAAAAATATTAAATTATTATTTACTATTTTTCTTTAAAATTAGGTGTCGTTACAGGACACTGTTTAATTGACCTTTGCAGAAGCTATATGGACGAGGAGGAAGAGGAGACTATCTCCCATTTTATATTCTCATGTCCTGCTCTCTCCGGAGGAGGTAGATTGCACCTGGGGAATATTTTTCGACGACACCAGTGAGCATAAACACATAGAGATGCACCGGCTACACCGCTTCATTAGAGGATCCAATTGGTTTAATTTAAAAGCTAATATCTCTTCATGTGGTACCACAATGGACCTATCTAAGGTGTAAGTGTTTCAGTTGTTTTCCTGGCGGCCATGTCAACCTAACCTAACCTAGTTTGGTAAACATGTTTTCTAAAAAAAACTGTACTGGCGGGATTTTAAAAAGCGGGATTATAATAGATCGGGATTTTGATCGAGTGGGATTTTAGAAGACAGGATTTTAAAAAAACAGTATTTTGGTAGACGGGATTTTAAAACTTTTTTTGGAATTTTTGGAAAACGGGATTATATAAAAAGCAAGATTCAGATACGCTGCCTTACTAAATCAATAAGTACTTGGGAAATTGTCGTAAATGTGACAATCACACACAAATCACCTTAGCCGATTCCACCCCTGTATTTCAAATTTAATAATTTCTATGAATGCAAATTATACTTATAAACGGTTATCCATTCTGTGGTTTCAAAAGTATAGGGCTGGAATTCGACATCTAAGTTGTGAAACCATTTTTTTTTTTCAGCTAAAAGTCTGATATTTACGAAAATGGATCGCTACACTATCGCACAACTCATAAAAATTATTAAAACCTACTACAAAAATGGTGACTCAGGCGGTGGACGGCGATTTTTCCAACAAAATTTTCTTCAGAATTGCCGTACTTGGAGTTCTGAGAATCCTCAAGTAATTGACGAGAGGCCAATTGGGGAGCTCTTTGGTCATATGATAAACAGAAAAAACCTGCATTAGGTTGGATCTGATCATGTGGGCTCGGTGGCGTGATGCGAAGTGCGTTGGCTACTAAGCGGCTGGTCATGGTTCAATACACAATGAAGGCACAAGAAGTTTTTCAATTAAAATGAAAAAGCAGACCAGCACCACTAGAGCAAAGGAATGTAATGATCGACCTTGGCAAGTCGTGAAAAAGCTATAATTTAAGCCAAAAATAATTGAGAAAAAACTTGGTGGTAGCACACTCATGTTGTTGTTGGGCATTCAAAAGTCATTAAAAATGTTCTCGTTGACACGGTATATTATTTCAATGAAATTTATATAATTTTAATGTTTCTTCTGTTTTTGAGATTAGTCAACCTTTTATTATACCATAAAGATAGGAATTATTTTTAGGTGGCTTTCTAGGTACAAATTTATCAATTGCCTCCTCCTCCTTCAAAATACTAAAATGCCCAATTCAGATGGACAAAAAATGTTATCCCACGAAAAAGACAAGAGTTAGTTAGTTAGCTTTAAATAATCATTTGGGATAATTTGAACGTTAGTTTTTTTCTTTAAGTAATGATAGAAATAAATACACCATAGTTATATGATGAATTGAATTTGCAATTACTGGCTAATTGCGCTTATCAATACAAATATAAACCTAATTATCAAAAAAATTACCTATATAAACTAAAGCTAATGATACTGTTAAATCATCCCATGAAGATTTGGACAAGAACTGATTTATTGAGTTCAATATAAATGAGTATGTACATAAGTTGGTTACAATCGTTAATAATGTATATAGAATGTTAATGTATGTTTATTGTTTGTAAGTAGTTTTTTTTTTGGCGCAAGTGGCCGCAGGCTTAGAACTTGTGCTATTGGATTTGTCACCTGTGTAAGGCATGCTTTATTTACAGGGATGGACAATATCTGGACATGGAATCATATTATGAAATAATGATTTATACGAAATGAATTAATAGTGAGGTGGAGTCTTCGCTCCGTTTAGCCTTAGGGTTCAGTGATTTTTGGTTTCAAATTTTAAGAAGATTTAGGAATTCATAGTACAGCAAATGAATATGAATATGAATATTCTTAAAATGGAGAGTTGTAGAAATGACGCGAAGATCGTCAAGCATCGAAACTCCGTCCGTGTGCGTGCTTGTGCCGCCTCCCGCCTAATGTTCGTTCAGTTTATTAGCCTTAGTTTATATAGTGCAAAGATTCCAGTAAAATTTTTGGGCCCACCTTTTTAACCTTGATCGAGTCAATTTTCTTTTATACTACGACTACTAACTCAATTCAAAAGCCACATTAAATTTAAACGAGTTTTCTGGAAACTGAATTTTTCAAGTTTGCTATCATCAGAAATTGTCCAATTTTGCAAGAAAATAAAGATCACTGTTTTTTGCCAAAAACTGAAATTTTTTGTGAAAACCCAAAACAAGATTTCCCCAAACCAAATTTAATGAAAAAATGTTTATAACATTAAATTATAAAATTATATTTTTTAATTTAAATTTAAAAAATTTATATTCTTCGAGGACGAAAATTTTTTTAAGAAGGGAGGAGTTAAATACAAATCATGTTTCATAACGGAAATCAAATCATAAACAATTAGACATAAAATATTATTGTACATTGCTTAGTCCAATACCAGATATAAACATCCGTTGAATAGTATGAGATCTACTGTGAGATCATCAGGAATATCACATATCCACGAATGAAAGTTTATCTCTCGATTCTGGTATTGATGACTTTCAACTTCAGAGTTGATACTTTGCATTCGAATTAGAATTAAGATTCAGTCTTCAATCGACCATTAAGTTATAATAAAGCTTTTTTTTTTAAACTAAAATAATATGTTTTATTTAACTACATGTGTCTTGTGTATGCATATTGCACCTAAATTATAAAGTTATATGCAAATAACTACCTACACAACTACATCCTATACTTTTATTATATATGTACATTACATATTTACATACCTACCTATTTCTTTTTTGCCGCTGATCTCCTAGGTATTATAGAAAATCCTACTCCGGAGAATGCTTCGGAAAATAAAGAAATACGTGGTTCCGGAAAAACCACTCAAAAATTGATCAGGTATATTAAAAAACTAATGAACTTGAAAAGTTTTTGGATGAAAACATGTGTGTTGCAGCGCATTTCCAGACGCTTTCCAAGCCTTCGTCTGGCACGATGGCCTGAAGTATAAATTAGGACGGGTATTTCCGGAACAAGTATTGTATTTCGAGTTAAACAAGAGAGGGAATCTTCGGGATTCAAGAGATGAAATTGATTTTGTAGAAGCAAGTGCTTAAACCTGTATGGACGTACAGCATTGAACTTTGAGGTTGTATACTAAACTAAGCAAAACGCAGACACTACAGTATTACCAGAACAAAGATCCCTTCGACTTATCCTGTTCTTGATGTTAAAACTTTTAGCTGTTAGTAAGTGATACAATTATTGAGACTGCAAAATGTCAGCCTAGCTATTTACACCCCCTTCTTACAGAATGTTTCATTGGTACAAATCTGAACGGTTCCCAGAACTATTTCTTTTAAGTTCTTCCCTGTTTATTGTTCTCAAACTCTTTATTTTTAAATGTTTAGTTACGAGCTTGTCAGTTTTATTGTGAATTCCGAAACCTAAACATCACTGTTACGCGACTGTGTATTTTGTGAAAAAAAAGTCTGTATTTCGTTAAGAAATGCGAACGTGTTAATAGATAATTTTATTATATTTAATACCAACTTGATCATATTAGTTTATTATAATGAAATATAATGACCTGGAGGATTATATTTTATTGTTTTTCTGTTGAATTATATTTAATAAAATGGGGTGTCAACTATTGTATTAAGATTTTAACAATTCCTATAATTTACACCTCTGTGTCAATAACTGTCTTCTATAGGAGTACAAACGTTGACCCTGCGACTATAGTTGTACTTATATATAGTGTCAATAATTATATTATTCTTTTAAATTAATGTTTAGCTGGGAAACTGCCTAAATGTAATGAGAAATATACCGAAAAGGACCTGAAGCTTTGAGGACACAAAAGATGTCCAAAAAATTTGCAGCCAAATTTTATAATATTCCTCGAACTACACTTGCCAATAAAAATTCTTTCCTATATGTACTAGGACTTGCTTTAACGAACTTAGAACTCAATCAAAATTATAAGTGTAGTTCTTTTTTTAATAGTTTTGACTATAATATGCCTGTAAGACCTAAGGTTTTTTAAATGCAACCTGAATTGTACGGCACTAGTAAGGAGGAATAGAAATATAGGAATCAATTTTTATTGGCAAGTGTAGTTCGAGGAATATTATAAAATTTGGCTGCAAATTTTTTGGACATCTTTTGTGTCCTCACAGTTTCAAGCGGTTTCTCGAGGTTCTTTTCGGTATATTTCTCAGTACATTTAGGAATTTTTCCAGATAAACATTAATTTAAAAGAATAATATAATTATTGACACTATATATAAGTACAACTATACACAGTGTCAACGTTTGTACTCCTATAGAAGACAGTTATTGATACAGAGATACAATTACAGGAATTGTTAAAATTTTAAGACAATAGTTGACACCCCATTTTATTAAATATATATCAACAGAAAAACAATAAAAAATAAGGTAAATCCTCCTCCAGGGCATTATATTTCAATATAATAAACTAATATGATCAAGCTTGTATTAAATATAATAAAATTATCTACTAACATGTTCGGATTCCTTACAGACATTTTTTCACAAAATACACAGTCGCGTAACAGTCATGTTTAGGTTTGGGAATTCACAACAAAACTGACTAGCTCCTAACTATATAAAAATAAAGAGTTTGAGAATAAGAAACAGGGAAGAACTTAAAAGAAATAGTTCTGGGAACCGTTCAGATTTGTACCAATGAAACGTTTTTAAAGAAGAGAGTGTCAATAGCTGGGCTGAAATTTTGCAGTGTCAATAATTGTATCACTTACGCTAGTGTATTTAGAAATGTACTCAGAGTTTCATATATCCATATCGAATATATTTGGCAGCTGTGTCAACTGAAAAAATCCTTACGAGTTCAATACCAATCAATCCAATTTCAATTAAAAATGCTTTTTCAAATTCCCGGAATGTTGGATATAACGCTTCAAAATATGGAAGAATGGCAATCTCAAAATTCAATTAAGAACCTTGTAAACGGAGATATTTTCAAATCTCAACAAACTCGTTTTACTAATAAGAAGATTGTAAACATTATTAATTTATTTCGACGACTTTGGAATAAATAACCCTTTAGGTGCTCATTCAAAATTGATTTCAGCAGGATATTAAAGTATACCTACTTTGCCTAACCAAGTGTTATCAAAGCTCGATTTAATTTTTCATTTGGCGTATATTAACAGCGGTGATATTAAAACTTTAGAAACTCTTTGGTGTTCCATAACTTACTAAACGAACAAAAGTTTTTAGAAAATGAAGGAATCGAAATAATTACACCTTCGAAAACGGAACGAATATGTTTTACTGTGGGAACTTTTAGAACTTTTAGGATTCATAAAATTATTTAATTCGAAAAGATTTTGTATAGTTTGTCGTCGAGAGCATTCTTAAATTCAAATGGATAATACAGAAATCAACTATTCACTTCGAAATAAAGAAAATTAAGCTGTTGACCTTGCTTTAGAAAATTTTAAAGAAACGGGTTTTTGTTGGAAATAAAAAAAACGATTGTTTAATAATTTACAGATTAATTTATTTTATTTTAAAGACACATCTTTCGTAAACGAAATTACAAACAGGAAGAGGAAAGGGAAAAGGCAATGATAAACAAAAGTCTGTTTTCAGTTTTGACATTTCTGACAGTTGAAGTGCTGCCAGGGTTACTAGTTCACACCCCCCACAACTTCATAAGTGTCGAGTATCAAAATAATGAAAATAAAATATTTATTCCTTGCAAAAATAAATTAGCGATAATGATTTACAGAAATCATAAAAAAAAACTGAAGAGTTAAATGCGTTCCAAAAAATGCATACTAATATTTGCAACATGCTTATAATGAGCTGCCATCGGCAAAGTCTTTGTCAGGGTATCGGCCATCATGTCTTCAGATTTTAAATAGTTGACTTGGATGATATTTTCAGCAACTGCTTCTCGAATGTAGTGATAGCGGACGTCGATATGTTTTGTCCTTCCTTGATTGGTCTGATCGTGTGCTATATGTTTTGCACTATAACTGTCACAGTAGATGTCGATATGTCCTTTGTGAATATCTAACTCGAGCATAATGTTTCGAAAATATGTTGCATCCTTGGCCACGGATGACAACGTAATATATTTCGCTTCAGTACTAGACGTTGCGACAATTCTTTGTTTTCTGGAACCCCAATAGACAGCTCCACCAGCATATAGAAAAATGAATCCAGATTGCGATTTTGTGTCTGCTGCCCAACTGGAGTCCAAATATGCCTGCAGTTGATGGTTGGTTTTCCTGCCATCGGCAAAGTCTTTGTCAGGGCATCGGCCATCATGTCTTCATATTTTAAATAGTTGACTCGGATGATATTTTCAGCTCAGCAACTGCTTCTCGAATGTAGTGATGGCGGACGTCGATATGTTTTGTCCTTCCTTGATTGGTCTGATCGTGTGCTATATGTTTTGCACTTTGGCTGTCACAGTAGATGTCGATATGTTCTTTGTGAATATCTAACTCGAGCATAATGTTTCGAAAATATGTTGCATCCTTGGCCACGGGCGACAACGTAATATATTCCGCTTCAGTACTAGACGTTGCGACAATGCTATGTTTTCTGGAACCCCAATGGACAGCTCCACCAGCATATAGAAAAACGAATCCAGATTGCGATTTTGTGTCTGCTGCCCAACTGGAGTCCAAATATGCCTGCAGTTGATGGTTGGTTTTCCTGTACATGAGGGTTGAAGTTTTTGTGCCAATCAAATACCTTATAACGTTGTGCGCTGCGGTTCAGTGTTGTTTTCTTGGGTCCTCAACGTATTGAGACAGTGCATTTACCACGTATGCAATATCTGACCTGCTGAAAGTTGACACGTACAAGAGTCGTCCGATGGGCTGTCGATATGCGGTTTTGTCCATAGTTGATAGAGATTTTCAGGCCTACACATAGCTTGGGTAACAGATGATTGGTTTTACAGGACTCTTCATGTTATTTTAAAATGAAGATGATTGGTTCTACAGGGTTCTTCATGTTATTTAAATATGAGGATCATGGGTTTTACAGGATTCTTTATGCTATTTTAAAATGAAGATGATTGGTTCTACAGGGTTCTTTATGTTATTTTAAAATGAAGATGATTGGTTCTGCAGGATTCTTCATGTTATTTTAAAATGAAGATGATTGGTTTTATAGGATTCTTCGTGTTATTTTAAAATGAAAATGATTAGATCAAAATGATTTATCATTTTATATTAATATGAATAACAAAATGTTTTTAATGGAATCGTATTTTTTTTAATTTAACTATATGCCTGTAAGACCTAAGGTCTCTTAAATGCCACCTGAATTGCACGGCACTAGTTTGGCACAGTGGATTTGAGAACCAGGTATTGACTGTCTCATTTCAACCCATAGGCGGCATCCAATTAAAATTGGAGGTATAGAAAAGAATGCGCCTAGCGTGGGGATCGAACCCACATGTCTAAGTTAGCAATCAAGCAATTTATCCACTGCGCCATTGCCAGCCCTATCACTTAACGCGAAAATTAACTTGATCCAATCAGCACTAATGAGTTGTTTTAACAAGATTATCAGTCATTTTAACTAGACAATCATATTACTTTAACTCGGAATGATATTGTTTTTAAATGATTCTTAATATCATTTAAAAAAGAACCACATAACTTTGACGGGATAATCAACATGATTGGCGAGTCATTTTAATATAACCCATTTTATACTAAAAATATTTTCGAGTTGATTTAACATGAAAATAATTATCTTTCATTTTATAAAACAATGTTAAAATAACACAAATCCCCATCGGAGCATTATCATAGAGAAATCATGTTGAATCATATTTATTTTGTTTCGATTTTACAATGTTTTTTTCTGTGTGTAGGTTCCATTCATGCTCTCTCCTAACTTACATATTTAAAAGCCATAACCTAGATTTTAATATACATTTGTAGATAGGTAGCTATGTAACTATTCCTTGAAACATCCATTCGTAGATTCGTTATACTAAGAATCAAGGTAATCTTGCCTACATCGGCTTCAAACCTGCATAGGATAACTAGACTACTTACCTACTAAACAGCGTCAATGTTTAGCCACATTAAAGTTGTTAGCTCCAAGAGCAAGCTCGAAAAATCCAGTAGTGCATTTTATTTGTGTTGCCATAAAACATAGATTTTGAAATCAGACAAATAGTAACAATTATTCATTGTTATGCTAAGGCCAACTGTCTTATTCTTGATAATAATTTTCAGTTGAAAAACGAATTTTTGAGCTAAAAATACGAATTTTAGAAAGATTATATTACCTCCAGAAATATTAAAAAACGAATTTTCTTGTTGGGCTAACAATTTAACATTTTTAAAAAAATGTGTGAAAAAATTTGTATTAATAAATATTACAAATATTACAAGATCTAAAAACGGTTGGAATAACAATTTTTTTTCTGAGTGATCTTTATTTCCAAAATGCTCACACAGACTTGAAAATTTAAGAAGCGTAATCGAAACCCGATATTTGTATTGATTATGAACAGCTGACGATAATTTAAATCTTTTCCAGCGGTGGTTTTGGCGGTATTTTTCGAAATAAACTCTCGCAATAAAGCGCGCAGGAAAAAGCTGCTTTGTGCGTTCAGCACATGCTTGCAACTCACATATAGCACACAAAATAGCTAATGTTGTTAAAACTTTATTATGGTAAGTTATAATTGCTATTTAAAAGGTGACTTAAACGGTAAATTGGTTCGTGAGAAAGGTATATTAAATGTAGTAGGTAGTAGTACATAGTTCTGATTCAGTTTGTGTTGAAGAATCTTTTAAATTTTTCTTTGTATGAGCTCAATTTTGTTTGAATACATCTGTCAAATTAGGTTTCATACTGTCGTCGTGTATTGAAGAGAACTATACAAGCCAGTGAGTTACGAAATGTTATGTATGACTCCGCCTAACAAAAAATAAAATGCACGACTGGATCATACGTACTAATTCCAAAATGCGTTCTTTGGAAAGAGTTTTTAAAAAGATTATTTTATTTTACTAAAAGTAATAATATATTTATTAATAATTATATTTATTATATCCCTTACCACTGGTGGGGGGAAATCTTCAGCTATACGTTGAAGTACTACTATTAAGAACTGAACTATAAGTTGTCGAAGCAACCCATTTTATACTTATTACTTGTTTACTCAGCAATATGATTTAAGATCATGTGCTGCTCTTTTTTTCATAAAGTTGTTTTATAAAATTAATTCATAAAATTGCGTCAGCACTTTTGTGTGACTGGATTTTAATTAGAATCGATACCCGAACCTTGTTATGGTTTATGTCTGCGCTTTGGGAATATTTGCAATGGGTTTGTGATATTCGCTGCAGTGATCATAATAATATCTTCGTCTTGGGTATGATATGTAACTCCCCCCTCCTTTAAGTTGTTGCAACCCCTTGAGCAAGTTTTGATGAGTTTATTCTTATTAAGATATAGTATGACTAATATTATTTACAATAATATAGATATATGTAATATATAATTTATATTAGTATGATTCTTAATGTTTGACATTTTTTCTTGGATTTCATCTAAATTATTAATATCTTCAAATTTTATTCCTTTACTAACAGAAAGTCCCCGGCGTTGCCCTGCAACCGAGGCAAAAGTATTTTCATGCAATATCTTCCAAATGAAATGAAAAATTAAGAAGAAAATGTTGTAAGAAAAATTATTTTTCAATTATTTTGTCACTTATTTAAATAGGATTAGTTTTCTTATTAAATTTAACAAAGAAGATTTATTATTTCTATTTTTTTTATAAACGAACTATTCTTCATTTTGCTTGCGATTACAAAGACGAAAATGGCTGCCGTTCAAGTGCGGCTGTAAAAAATGTATGCATAGTGTCGGAAAGTGTCGCATTAGTGCGGTCTTACTACTTTAAGCCTTTAAAGACCCGAAATTTTGATCTTCACGCTGACAGACCCCCAACATGAAAAATTCCAAAGATTTCGATGAAAGAAATTCGACATTATACGTTTTCCTCTTCTATAATTTATGCGGGGATTGAATGCATACTTTTATGTAGTCACATGCCGGTGAATTTATGCCATATTCCTTGGATTTCTGCGTAAGAGTGCGTGTTGGCACAATGTTAGAAATAAATAGTTTGCTGAGAATTTTGAAATTAGCCTGTTAATCGATCTTACATCTGGTACGATTTTAAACTAAACTGCAATCTTTTTCTTGTCACATGTTAAGTTGGCGAGGAAAATCAAGTTTTCTGTGTAAACTTTCTTAGTCCCGAAATGTTTACTTTCACAGCTACTGTTTTTTGCGTTTAACCCATTTTACAACTAACAGCTAAATTTTGCAAAAAATATTTAACCCTCACTCAAGCCACTTGCAAACTACAATCTTTCAAAACCAAAAGAATTTTTAAATTGGAGGTGTGGTTTCTGGCGATTCTGCCACAGCCGCATATCGTGCTTTAAGAGGAGATTATGGTTTACATAATCGTCCAACTACGCCAGCGATTGGAAAAATTGTGAAGAAATTTGAAGAGACTGGATTGGTTACATATATTGTAAGGCCTGTGCATCATCGTTTCGCTCGTACCACTGAAAATATCTCCACTGTAAGTGAAAGTGTTGCCGAAGACCCGAATGTGTCGATTCCTCGTCGTTCTCAGGAATTAGGACTGTCTTACGGCATATTATGGCGTATTTTGCATTTGGTTCTACACCTATATCCATATAAGGTCCAGCTCACACACCAACTGAAGCCAGCTGACCATTCACAACGTCGTAGATACGTCGAATGTTTGCTTGAACAACAGGCGGTGGAGGGCGATTTTTCGAACAAAATTTTCTTCAGCGACGAAGCACATTTCTCACTCGGTGGGTATGTTTATAAATAAAATTGTTGTATTTGGGGTTCTGCGAATACTCAAGTAATTGAAGAGAGGTCATTACATCCACAAAAAGTCACTGTTTGGGGCGCGCTTTGGTCCGGAGGTGTGACTGGACCTTACTTCTTCGAAAACGATGATGGAACGATTGTCACCGCCAATTCGGAGCGTTATGGTCATATAATAACCGTTTTTTTGCCTGCCGTTTAAGAATACGACTTTGAGAATATGTGGTTTGAACAAGACGGTGCCACATGCCATACAACTCGAGCGAATATGGCTTTATTGCTAGAGACATTTTCTGGTCGCGTAATTTCTCGTCGTGGCGATATCAACTGGCCTCCAAGATAATGCGATTTGGCACCGCTGGACCGTTATGGCTGAGATACCGCCCAATATGTGTCAAAAAGTGGTCGAAAATTACCTCAAAAGAATCGATGCTTGCAACAATTCGCGTGGCGGTCATTTAAATGATGTAGTGTTTTGCACATAATGTCAACGTTTAAACTTTATAAGAAAAAAAAAATATCAGGAAAAAAAATATGTTATATGTGTTTTATTAACGTTTACTTTTGAAACCGCAAAATAGATAACCCTATAGAAAGCCATATAATAGTTCATACCAAAAAATGCTCTGATTTTTTAAAATCAAAATCCTTCGAACCATTTTCGGCCCACCCATTTTGACTGTAAGTGGCTATATTAATATACAGATTGATAGACATTTTAGACCAAGTTTTTTGTCTTCGCTATCATAGTAATGTCATGTTTGATTGTTATCTCAAAACTTTTTTTTCTCGAAGAATGAATAACTTACCTATAATCGCAAGTAAAAAAACAACTTTCGGAAATCGAAGAGTCCCAAAATGAAGAATAGTTCGTTTGTAAAAAAAATAGAAATAATAAATCTTCTTTGTTAAATTTAATAATAAAACTAATTCTTGTTAAATAAAAGACAAAATAAATGAAAAATCCTTGTTCTTACAAAAATTGTTTCTCAATTTTTCATTTCATTTGGAATATATTGCATGAAAAGGTATTTACCTCGGGTGCCCGGGCAACGCCGGGGACTTTCTGCTAGTTTGGAATTAAAATCCATAACAACAGCGGAAGTAAACAAAATTAGAACCAATTTGGATATAAAATATAAATTTGGAAATAAGATCCGTTTGCATGGAAAATGTAAACAAAACAAAATATAAATTTGGAAGTTGTATTTTAAAATCAGGATAAATTTAAGAGGTAAGTACAAATATTTGTATATTAAACATAAAAAATATAACTTATATATTAAATTTAATAGCCTATAAGCTGACCAAAGAGCAACGGAAGCAGATAAGTCGTCAGTTTATCTGTCATATACAGACAAACTGACATCGAAACAAAACTGCACTTTTCCATATTAGTAGAGATATTAAAATATTTCTGACATGTTTTTGTACAAAATTGGATTGTTCATATAAATTGCTTGTTCTATAATTTCGCAATTATTTTCTTATAATGTTGTGTCAATGTTTAGAACACAATTTTCAAAATTAATTAGTACATTATTTATGATTTTAATTTAATTTTTTCATTACAGGTATTAATAAGTTAAAATTTTCCATTTTTTATTAACAATATACCTCTACTTGGTTCTGGTATAAGATATCTGCTTTTATTTATATATTTGTTTCTTGCAATTCTGAAAGCTTAGACAGTTTTTATAAATTTTTAATTTCTTAAATTCTATTTCTTCGTATAAAAATTCTTTATCTTCTAATTGAATAATATAATCATCTTTTATTATTAGTTCTTCTTTATTTAGATTAGGCATATTTTCTGGAATGCTAATACATATTATTTCATCTTTGCATCATACAGACAACTTTATTTTATTTCATTTTTTAAATGTTATATTATATTTATCTATTTCACAATTTGTTAATACTGAATTAGCCACGACATTTATTTTGCTTGCAAGAATATTATTTTGAAATTTTTCAATATTTTCTTTTACTTAATAGAGTTTTTCTCTTATATCTAAAACAACTAATCTATGAAGGAATATTATTCCTGTTAGATTAAAATTTAGAAATCTTTTATTTTTATATAAGTCATCAAATTTTTTTCGAATTGTTTGGATTCGTTTTTGGAATATATCATTTATTTTGATTTGTTTATTTAAATTATTAATTATGTTGTGATTATTTGTTTCACTATTTTTCAATCTTTTTTCAATATTTACTCTATCTTCCTTATCCATTGTACCGAACAAAAATTTCAATATGTTTTCACTTAAACTTCTTTTATGACTATGCTGGGTAACACTTTCTATTTCCGATCTAACTAACTTTATTTCTGCGAATATCTCATCGGGAAATTGAACTTTTATCAAATTATATATATTATTTTCTATATCACCTAAAACATTTTTAATTTAAGTAATATTAATTTTATGTAAAACATATACATACGTAATCCTTCACTATATTTATTTTGTCTAATCTTATTTTAACATATCCTTCTCCGATATTAATGTTTTCTATGGTTATTTCACTTTTAATTTGTGTTGCTAGTAAAACGTCTAGGGTGAGAAAAGATGGAATATGCATGATTATTATTTTCACTTTAACTTTCAGTCTTGATGAACTATTTTAAGTAACTGACTCTGTTGCAGATGCAACAGTTTTTACTGATTTATTTGCGTGATCTTGATCGATCATGTCATTGTGAGATGTTTGCTTGGTTTGTTTTCTTTTTCTCTGAATATTAATAGGGTGAACTCTTTTAGTTGTTTTATATTTAAATTTTTGTTTTATTTTATCCCTTCTTCCAGGATTAACTATGTAATCATTATCTTCAGGTTTTTCAGTATTCTCTCTAAATTTATTTAACTGAGCTATCTTAATTTCTTTATGTTTAGTAAAAAGTTCATATAATTGTTTTTTGTCAACTCTACTCTTTATGGAATGTCGAACCAGGCCCGATCTAGGGGGGAGCGCGCCGGGCACTTGCCCGGTCGGCAAATTTGAAAATTGAGGACTAAATATATAGATATGCCTTCCCAAGATATTTTTACTTGTTTCCTTTTAATTGGGTAACAATATCCGAACAAAATATATAAATCAGAAATAATTTTGATTTTTCGCACACAAGTGTGTTGTGTATGGACAGCTTAAGGTAAAAGTACTGTAGGTAGGTACTTCACCAAAAGCGGCTCAGTCGCGCTTAAAACAATCGTAGGTAGGTAAATTAACATTTATAATGTATAAGACAAATGTACTTACATACACAATTAACTATTCTTACTTACGATTAAAGGTAGGTACTAGGCACGTTATGCATTCGTTAAAAAAAAATTCTAAAAATCAAACATGACATTACGATTATAGAGAAGCCTATAAAAATGATCGACAAAAAATGTCTGTCTGTCAGTCTGTCCGTCTGTATGTATAACGAGCTGCAGCCTAAACGGCTCAAGCGTTTACCTTCAAACTTGGTACGTGGGTATTTGTTTGGCATTCCTCAGAGGGGAAATTGAAATTTTATTTTTAGGCATAAAAATAAAGGTACCTGCCATACAACCGTCAAGGAAAAGCTTATTTTTCTCGAAAACGGCTCCAACGATTCCGATAAAAATGTTTGAGAATTTTTGTGTTAGCTATCATTTAGTAAGAATCAAGTTTACGGGAATCTATTAACGCCACCTTTCAAATAACGGTTTTTTAATTTTTTTGGGTTTTTCGGTAACGGTGTACATTGGATTTCTCGCAAATTTTATATCTGAGAAGATCTAGGTAGCCAAACTAATTCTGCATATCAAAATTTTGAATAAGTTTTTTTTCTAATTAAAATTAATTTTTGAATGAATTTTATTTTTTATTTAAATAGGTTGCATGTGGGTGATGTATGTCCTAGAAACTAGGCCATGTAACATGTTATAGCTATTATCTACTATATGTGCTTTGCTGTGATGTTAGATTATTTTATGTTTTTTTTAACATATTTAAGGTTGTTAAGTATAGGTAGGTATTAAAACTTTAAAATAAGAAAAACTTAAAAGAAATATATTATTAAAATGCAGTATTTTAAAAAAACAGGAATGAATAAGGTAGTTATACACCTTAATTAATAAAGGTTTAGGACTTATTCCATATGGCGTGTGCAAAATGCTAATAATACAATAGAATTTCTGATATTTCACATTTACAAACTTAGTCCTTCGGTAAACCATCGAAGACGGTGGTTTAGTGAAAGAAAAAGAATTGGCATTAAGATAAAAATGTACATGGACAGATTACCACCTTTTTTTATCGTGCTACGAACTGTAGCCCTTTCATAGAAATGTTTATATTTCAGTTTTAATATTCATTTTCAACAAACTTTACTTCCGTTAAAAATTTTATTGGCCTAGCTACGAACTGTAGCAGTCGTTTTGGAACATTTATTATAATAATTTTGTTGCGTATACAAAAAAATGTTTACCGTTTTTTTATGTTTTTTTTTATGCTTTTGTTTAAATAAATAATTATGTTTTGTAAGCCGGCCTAACGATGAAATAGGTTTTTGATATTTCAGTTGGTGCGGAGGTCAGCCGAAGTATGAACCGGATGGATGACAGTATGAATAAGCGTTAGTGGAGTCTGACGCAGAATCGGCCTCCGGACTCCAGGAGTGGAGAGGGTCAGCCAACGATTAAAAACATCTCGAGCCGTATCGATGAGTGGTAGCCAAACTAAAAGGAGGTGAACGAAAAAAATTGGCATGATGTGATTTTTTTGTGACGAGCTGAGGTCTAGTGGAGGTACCAGATCCCCCCTATATCTGGCGAGCTAAGCCGCGCTCTACAAGCATACCACAGTACCTTCCACTAGGCAATCGGACTATTCCGCTTCCCATCCTATCCACGTCCATATATCCTACCCACACGAATCCCCGGTCTTTTACCTCATTACAAGATACAGCAAGGGTGCAGAAGTTTGCTCTTGCGAATTGTGTATTTTAAACAATGAAACGCGACCTACTTGTTCCTTAAAGAAATCAGAAACAAATTCCACTTGGATCCAGATGCAACATAAAAATCAATGGCTATATTTCACAAACACTCCGTCTCGACTCACTGGAATTTGCGGAAGAAGTACCCAACAAATGAACTTAGATGGTTCCGGCATAGTAACACTACAGTTGTTCCCCGGTATTCCAAAAAATTCTAAAAATTTCGATTGGATTTGTGAACGGGCAATACTAGTAGCGAAAAAAAAGAACGTCGTTGATAGCTTGGTAACCGGTCGTTGTTGTTTGTTTTTGTGCCGGAAAACAAATCAAAAAACATTAT
Organism: Philhelius pedissequus; assembly: GCA_910595825.1. Taxonomy (NCBI): domain Eukaryota; kingdom Metazoa; phylum Arthropoda; class Insecta; order Diptera; family Syrphidae; genus Philhelius; species Philhelius pedissequus. Next base: position 139,296,879 of record OU343161.1, read on the forward strand.
ATATCATATCAGTCTCTCCTTATTTTTATTCCATCCAAATAAATCACATTAAAATTAGAACTATCTGTGTTTTACTTTAGCTCTGCAGTTGATTTGAAGCCGTTAAATTGGGGCGAGACGAAGTTCGCCTGGACCACTAGTAATATATATATATATATGTAGGTATTTAGTGACGTACTCAAAAACATCGTTAAAAGTAAATGTAATAAGGTAGAAATTAATGAATAATACACAATAAAATATTTTTTTATTTCTCAGTTGTTAAAGATTGAGGGAAAACAAAGATGCTATATGAATTTCTGGATAAATAAAAATATTTATATCAAAAACAAATTCAAAAATCGTAGGAGCTGTTTTAAAAAAAAAATACTTTTTTATGTATAAAATTTTAAAAATGTTCTTAGAAAAGTTGGAAATCCGATTCTGAAGATATTATAAGAATACATACATACAAAATTCAAATTTCAAGAAAATTCAGTAACTGGTTTTTGAAAATTCAATTTTTCCTGTTTTCTGGTTGAAAATTTGAGTATGCAATTTCATTATCACTTCCAATAGTAAAAAAGTCGAAAATATGAAAAGTGCTTCTATGGGAAGTACCGTTAATAAGTAGGAAAAAAAAATTATAATTGAAGGTGGATGCTTGTTTTTAATTGCAATTTCTTCATGTAATGCCATAAGGCCGATGATTTCAGGCAAGCGTTCAATTAATCTGTCGGAGTTGATCTTGGAATGACAGGCAGAGTTTGCCGATCGAAATCCGTTTCTCATTCTATTTCTTGATTAAATGCGTCATGCATTGGCCCATTTGGTGGTGGCATTGTGACACATGTCTTTGATCAAAATCAAAGCTTCGTTGGGCATTTCATTTGACTTCATTATCATTAGTGCGAAATCGATACAAAATATCGTCGGCCATATCAGCCTTGTATTTATTCCAAAAAAAATTAGGATTCGACGAAATTATGATTGCAAAGAATGTCCAAAGTTGATTAGCAGGCGCGGTGATAGTGGCATCTGCCATTGTCAAATACCCAATGATTTATCATTTTCAAGCAATTGTCTACGCTGGCAGGCTTCTCGATATGTCGCACACAACACACCGTCAGTACGTAGGGATTCGAATGAAATGGGGCCACGAACAGTGACCAAAAGCATTCTTAAATAGAAGAATTAATTTCGTTGCTGTTTCGTAGTTCGCGTCACCTGTATATACTTATTCTACCAACTGCATGACTTTCATGAACACCAGAGAATGCAGCAACTGCGCCACCTTGTTTCCGCCGCTGGAATTTCTTCGATGATGCATTCCATGTGAAATATCGTGCCATTTCGGAATAAAGAAGTTTTCCTGAGATTTCGTCGCTTCGGCAAGTATCGAAGACATGTGTCAACGTTGTTGCAGGTTGGCTACATCGGCAGGCGTGAAAAACATACGTTGACCATGTTCCAAGAGAACAGCCTAATGGACGACAGTTGGGTGACGCTCATGAATCGGAAATGAAAAAATTCGCCACATAACCTCGTTGCAGTTCACGTGCCGGCCAAATTGATAGCGAGTCACCTCATCATGCACATCAGAAAGTTGAATCCCGAACACTGCCATATCGCTGGCTTTAGTCACGTATTTGCTCACATATTTGATCGATTTGATTGAGTGGTGGGAGAGTAGTCCGCCGCCGGCGTGGTGTAGGAGAGGAAGTAATATCCCCCACTCTTTCTACCGCGCGGCGAAAATGTATGTCTGCCCCTGCTGTTTCGTTTACGCGGCGCAGGGGCCTTGCGCAAGTGTGGGTGTGAATTTGTATTGTATTGTATCTGCTACGCGCATTCGTGGATGGTGACTGCTGATGGCTAGACCGTCTGTATACCCGTAAAATTCATGTAAAATTTTTAAAATATAGAAATAGAACAAACTGCATCTATTAATCAAAAAAGTGACGAAAAAATAGCGAAAGAAAATGGGTGAGTACTTTATAAATATACTAGATGAAAAATTTTAATACTTTAAAGCATTAACCTATATTTTTTTAATATAACAATAAGCACATGTGCGGTGTAGGTTTACCAACAAAGTAATTTCAAATGCAAATAAAAGAAATGAAATAAAAATAATCTTCGTTTTTCAGAGAAAGCAAAGGGAAACACATCGGGAATATCAAAGGGCATGGCGTCTCCGTAAAAAAAGATTTGAAGAAAAATGATGTGAAGGAAGAAAAAGGAGAAGAAAAAAGAAAAACACATAGTGCATCCAAGGCCACATTATCAACGTACAAAAGGCTTAAAGGAAATGACAAAAATGTAGAAGAATCAATTAATGAAAATAGTGACGAAGAAATAGTGAAAGAAAATGAGTGAGTACTTGTTTCTAAATATACAAGATGAAAAATGTTTATACTTTACAGCATCAACCTATCTTTTTTTAATATCCCAATAAACACGTGTGCGGTGTAGGTTTACCAAACAAATAATTTCAAATGCAAATAAATCAAATAAAAGAATTATAAATAATCTTTATTTTTCAGAGAAAGAAAAGAAAAAAGGAAAGAAATCGGGAATATCAAGGGGCATGGCCAAGAAGGCTATGGCCCGGGGCGGCAGGCTATTAGGGGCGGCACAAGCGGGCCCTACTTCTAGCTTTAGCTTTTTAATAATTACGTATTTATACACATTTTAATATGCATAATTTTCTTATTTGAAAGGGAAAAAAGCTTTGTTTTAATGCAAAAGAAGATACCTTTATTAGGTGTTTTTTTTTTAGTACGGAGCAGAATTTGAGTTGTCAAAAAATGTGTTTGTATTTCTTTTTAACTCAGAACATTCACCACTCTAAATGTTTGTTTCTTTTTTCGTTCTTAACATGTGTAGATCGCACTCGATGTGCTCGGACATAATTGAGTTAGCATGTGAGTAAATTGCTGAACGCACCAAATAACATATGTGCGTCAGGAAGGAAAATGTGAAGAAAAAATAATCAGATACAATTAAGTTAGCGAAAGAAGTTGATCGCTTGTTGATTTTCTGTATATGCTGTACATCTGTTTACAAAAAAGGGTACTTTTTTGCTTTATTCTGTTATAGTTAAAATGAAAATATATTCAGATTTGTGTGGTTCAAGTGTGTTTAAAAAACTTTTCAGTGTTCAGACCTCGCTCGGTTCATAATCTATTTGTTTGAACTCTGTTCAGTGCTCTGCTCTGAATGAAAAAATAAAAACGCCTATTATGTCCCTACGTGTATTAAATTGAAAATGTCACTATATAAAACTCAACCTTTCCTTATATCTAACCTAACTCAAAAACGATATATCTGGCCAGTATATTGGCCTACAAGCAAAGATTAAAGAAAATGCACTGCACATTCGTTGAACTTAGTTGGATCATCGGCGGCTGAATATTGCCATGAAGCTGCTAAATATTTCGGGTTGCTGCAAAACGTATGTTTTTTTACAGCATCAACGGAACATGCTAAATTATTGCAATCTTTTTGGACTAAACCAGATAATGTTACTATAAATAATCTATTAAATGCGCGATGGTCAGATGTTACGTTCCCTTTTGGTGGCCGTGGCGCAATACTTGGGTGCTCGCCTGTGAACCTCGTGGTCGCAGGTTCGATTCCTGCCGTTGTCTATGTCGACTTATTTTCCATTAAAAAACTATTCTAAAAATTATCATAAAATGAGCTGCTGGTTTACTCATTACATGCTGTTCAGGCATAACACTAACAACATGTGATTCAGTAAACCAGTATACCTCATAAATATGACAAAGAAATAAATAAAATAATACGAATTATAAGGGACATAAACAAATCAGACACGGTAATTTTCGCAGCATTAGTTCAGCCGCCATCCCTGGAGATAAAGCTGAGACAACAACCAGCTCGCGCCTCACATCTTTCCTATCCCTCTTTCTCTTCTTTCACATGACGACCGCCCTGTGTTCAAAAATACATAAAGGGTAATCATAATCCTATTATGTTTTCAGTTTCTCAATCAAACCAAAACACTCTGTTGCACTTTTTTTTGCTATGGGGTGGGTGTTTATTTTTGATTAATTAAATATTTGTGTAATTTAAGATTGTAATCGAAACAAAATACCACGCACAAATTTAACTTATTACCAGAAATAAACACTTAAGGGGGCACTTGTGCGATTCGCCTCACGCGAAATGAATTAGTTTATTTTGACAGGTCGAACCAACCGAAGAAGAAAACAACGAAATAGATTTAGCAACAAAAAAATGCACACAAGCAGCACGATAAAAAAAGCTGCCACCATGACTACTCAGCTGGGGGCGAGTTCCTTGTGGAAGAATTGATATACCCGAATAAGAAAACAATATTGCTTACGAATTTATACAAAGTAAGAAAAGTTTTATTGTTGAAAAGTTTTACAGTCGGACACATGCAATAATTTGTGGGCACCAGGAATTTTGATTCAGCTAAATTAGCAAAATTCCAAATCTAATTTTCAAGATAGAATTAAAATAAAAATAAAAGTGAAAATGAAATGAAATGCAAGTTTTGTTATATACCCAGAAGGGGCCGTCAATAATTTTATTTTGGGAAATGGTGGGCAAGCCCTGGATTAAAACCCAAAATTTTTTCAATTAAAAGTTACAATTTCCGTATAATTTTAAAAAGCTTCTTTTGTTTGCTATTTTTTACCTAACGGCTGACAGGTTTGGTAAAAAATAGCAAACAAAAGAACAAATATATTCAAAGTAAATGGGCCGTTAACGCACAGTAAAATGAATTCCCGTAAACCACAATTAACTGAGATTAAAAAAAAACACTAATAAAATCGGAAGTATAAAAAGAAGACCTAGCAGAATATTTCTTATAAAAAAAACACACTAAGAATATAAGATATTATTTAGCACTTGGACAAAGACAAAATGTCCGATCAACTTATCTTTTACTTTTTGTTTTCCTACTCCTTCCTCGAAATTTCTCCTCTACTCGTACCTCGAATCTCCTTTTCTCCTTTTTTTAATTTTTCAGAACTTCTTCCTTTTCCCGAAAGCTTCCTTAAAAATGTTCCTAGATTTTTTTGTTTGTATCCCCATTAAACTTTCTCGAATTTTCTTTACATCAATCTAACCGCTTGGTAAGCTCCCACAAGAGTGAACTTTCAAGCTACATCCAATTCCTCCCTCGACCATTCCAGTCACTCACACATTCAGCCATTGGTTTTCGTTGATTATCTGTCACGGCCACGGCTTCCTGGAAAGCTTGTCCGCCTCCAAGAGAACATCCGTTGTCGAATCACAACGTTACTTACTCTCACTCACACATTGACGAACTCAGCAAGTTGTTAGATGTCTTTCCAAAACTTGCCGAGTCTTAATGGCGAGTTCAGTCCTATTTAAAACTAAGTTTTCCGAGAAAAACTTAAAAGAAATTAAATCGAGAAAAAGTTTCTTCTGAGCATTTTCTGAGTTACGAAAAAGACTATTCGCAGATTATTCGAAGCGCGATTGAAATTTCAGGAAGGCATATTAACAAAACTAAAAACCTACTCTATTAACTCAATTCTGATAGCTCTTTAAAAAAAAAAAAAACAGTTTAAGCTTTAAAGCCAGGATTAAGAATTTAAAAGGTTTAACATTAAGCGTTAAAGACCCATCTTAAAATACATTATTAATATCAGTTAAATTTAATTAAGATAAGTTATATTTAGAATGCTGTGTTGTTGATTTTATAGTACCTAGGTAAGAGCCCGCCTGAATCGTTACCTCTTCAGTTCATCCACTGGCATAATTCTCGTAAAGTTTTGGGAACCTTCTCTGTTGCAATCGCGAAGCCAAAATATCTCCTACACCTATTTTTGTTACTTTTGCAAAATACTGGTTAAGTACACCAATGGTTGATGATACAATGGTTGCCCTTAACGTCGCCCTCGCCAGTATTTCATCGGGGTTTCATCATAAAAAAGAAGGAACAAAAAAGTTCGCACGATGAAAAAAAAAATATTAAGCATTAATAAAAAACAAATATTCAGTTTTTGTATGATTACATACACTAGGTTGTATCTGATCATGTGGGCTCGGTGGCGTGATGCGAAGTGCGTTGGCTACTAAGCGGCTGGTCATGGTTCAATACACGATGAAGGCACAAGAAGTTTTTCAATTAAAATGAAAAAGTAGACCAGCACTACTAAAGCAAAGGAATCTGATGATCGACATTGGCTAGTCGTGAAATGACTATAATTCCAGCCAAATGTAATTGAGAAAAAACTTGGTGGTAGCACACTCAAGTTGTTGTGGGGCATTCAAAGCCATTAAGAAACAAATATCAAAGAAAATTTAAAAAAAGATAATGGGACTACGACTCAAACATCAATGTAAGGTCTTAAATCCTTCACGTGCCAAGTCCCCCGATCTTTACCCTTGTCATCTATTAGCAAGTATGTCCAAGGTGACACACGCTTGCTAATCCTAAAGGGCCCCACAAATTTGGTAGTCAACATTGCTGCATAGTAAGCTGCTGCATCGGATTGAGCAAAATTTCTCGCCCACACGAGGTCGGCAGGTTGATATTGCGTGTTTCTTCTCCTCAAATTATACGTTTTTGGGGCCTTTTTAGCTGCCGCCTCTAACTTTCTAGCTATATCCTCACGAAGTTTCCTAAACTGTGCATCAATTTCCTACCTATCCTGATCCATATCGCTATTTCTAATTCCTACATAATGGCCGCTAGTTGACATAATCCTAGCAAAGTTAGCAAAATACGGTGAAACGCCTAACACCTCATGTTGCGAAGTTCGGATCGCACATGCCACTTTTGCCAGCTGCGAGTCCCAACTCAGCTGATTTTCAGAGACATAAGTTTGAAGAGTGTTCTTAATAATTTGATTGATGCGCTCCGCAGGATTCGCTTGCGGGTGATAGTGCGATGTATATCGAAGTTGTGACTCGTAGTCTTCGTGTGTTTTCAGTTCCTTGCTATGGAACTGGGGACCGTTGTCACAGACGATCCACTTTGGAACACCGAATAAAAGAAAAACGTTTTCCTCTAATTAACTACATACCGCTTTCGCAGTTGCCGACCGCAAAGCGAACAACAATGGAAATTTCGTTAAATATAAATATATCCCTTAGACGACTCGGGCAATGGACCCACCAAGTCCAAGCACACCATTTTCCAAGGCTTTAAATTCCCTACTCTCTCTGTCATAAGACCAGCTGGTTTCTCGTTAACTGGTTTCACTTATTGGCAAATCTTTTAATTCATAACGTATTTGGTTATATCCCCCTTCATTTTGTGGCAGTAATATTTTCTGCAAGCCTAGGAAAAGTTTTATTGACACCCATGTGTCCGGCTAATGGACTATCATGGCACTCACTCAAAACTCTTGACCTATCACTTTTTCCTACTCATCATCTTCTATTCTCCAAGACGGGTATGATAAAGGGCTCTTTTCTACAAACGATTTCATCTTAATCACCCAAGGGTCCGAATCCGCATCTGAGAAAACATATCAGGAACGACATGTTCTTTTCCCTTTCTGTGGATGATTTTGAAATCAAATTGTTGTAGCCGTATGGCCCAATGAGTTAACCTACCCTGCGCATCCTTAAGGTTACTTAACCAGACCAATGAGTGGTGATCAGGCACGAAAATAAATCGAACACTTTCGACGTACGGACGCAACTTTTCAACCGCCCAAAGAACAACGACCTTTTCGGTCGTTGAGTAGTTCCTTTCATTCCTTTCCAATGACCGACTAATATAACAAATAGTTTTTTCGCCATCTTCAATCTTTTGAGAAAGTACGGCCCCGATGATATAATCTGACGCATCTGTCTGAACAACAAACGGCAGAGAAAAATCCAGACAGATCTATATCGGTGCCGTAACGAAACACTGTTTGGCTTTCCTAAAACACTCCTCACGCTCTTTTGTCCACACGAATTTCTTACCTTTCTTTAAGAGATCAGTAAGAGGTCTAACTAAAATTCAAAATTTGGTACGACTCTACGGTATCACGAAATTATACCTACCAAACTCCTAATTTCCTTTACATTTTTCGGTGCAGGAATCCTCAACATGCCTTCCGCTTTTTCAGGGTCGACGTGAAGTCCGTTCCTTTCTACCCACGAAATTTCAAAGAAAACCTACAAAAATTACATTTTTTCCCTACCTACTTTAAGCCCTGCTTCCCTAAGTCTTTTAAAAGCTTCTTTGAGAATTTCAAGATGTTTTTCGAAGGAATCGGTGACAATGATAATGTCATCCAAGTACACAAAGACAAATGGTTCTATGTCGGGACCTAGAACATCGTCAATAAACCTTTGCCAAGTTGCCGGAGAATTGTGTAAGCCAAAGGACACCCTCAAAAACTGAAATAGGGCCTCTACCTGGCAAAGTAAAGACGGTGTACTTGCGCGACTCCTCCACCAAGTGTATCTGCCAATATGCAGACTTAATGTCTAAAGATGACATAAAGTTCGTTTTAGTGTTTAGTGTTTCGAAGCTTGTCTAAAATCGCCGAAATAAAGGGTAGTGGATAAGCATCCCTATCAGTAACTTCATTTAATTTTCTTTAGTCCACGCAGAACCGAAAACTCCCATCCTTTTTCTTAACGAGAAGAATCGGAGATGGCCAAGAGGACTTTTGGATTTTTCGATCACCCCAGCATCTTACATCTCTTGGAGTTCTTGATCGATGTGTTTTTGTATCTCAGGTGACACTGGGTAGTATCGCTGCTTTATCGGTTCTGCGGACGTCCTAATTTTGTGCTCAACTAAGTTGGTGCACCCGAATCCTTCGGTCATTGATTCAAAAAACTCCTCTAACAATAATTCTAGCTGTTTATTCTCACTTTCATTCAAATCCGATTTTTCCCTAATCGCTACCATGTTTGTCATCGACGCCAAAATTGTCCACCCATCTCATCCTACAATGGTGCGTGAGCTTCACTGAATCAAGCAATCCTAAAAACTTGATTCCAAAAATTCTTACCTCTTAATACGGCCTACTATCCCTACCATATGCCGCTAAAGTGAAACCTAGTTCTGCCTACGATGATCCAGTTGGTCGCCAACAGACGACCTAACTAGCAATATGACGTTCTTTATTTGGTCTAAACAAATATGTAAATGGTAGTTTTAGTGAAATTAATACCCACGTTTGTTTGATTTTAAATAGATTAAATTCAAAATTGTATATCTTGCCAGCATACATTTACTACAATTTCTGGGATGTCGAATTTTACGTTCTTTATGATCTTCTAAATACAATAGAATCTGAAAATATTCTGCTAATCGGGGATGTCAATGCCAGGACTGGTGAAGAGCAGATAATTCCATCTGAGACGAGTTTTATTGGTATGGACATTTTATACGTATCTCAAAAGATAAAATCACGAATAAGAATGGTCGCCTTTTTCTAGAAATGTGCCAAGACTTCAATTTGTACATACTTAATAGGTGTAGCAAAGATGAAAGGAACGGGGAGTTTACTTTTGTTGGAGGTTCAGGGAAGTCGGTTATTGTGCACCATCGGACGAATGGAATAAAATCCTTACTTGCTTTCAAGTGGGAACCGAAATTTTCTCAGATCACATGGCAATAACTGTTACGTTCGACTTAGAAATCAATACACAATACCTCGCACTAAGCTTGCCGCCAAAACTTATGTAGAAAGAGAACCAAAAAGAATCATATGCTTTAAAATTATTGTACGAGGTAGAGAGTACCTGCGCAACTACCAACATGTACCGTACCGCCGCAGAAAAGATAAGTTACCTAAGCAACTCCATTAAAAAGGTTGCTAGTATAAACTCTATTTCGAGCAAATAAAATTACCGTCAGTACGAGAAACAAATACTCGTATTTAGCTACAACATATTTTTTTTAAATTTATCTAAAATATAGTTTTCTTTGGAAGCCTATAACTTGAGTTTTGGGGCTGTTAAATACAAAAATTGTTTAGGGTGTTCGGTGACAAAAAATTTAATTCGATTTTTGGCATTCTAAACTCAAACTTAATACATTCATACAAATATGTGCATAAGTTACGTATGTATACGCACAGAGTAATCGAGTAGGCAGTTTAAATGAAATGTTTTGAGTTTGATTATATTATCTTATCGCACCTACATAAGTAACAAAATAAAAATTAAGAAGAGGGTAACAAAATTACAGAGTTATACAATTTATTTATGTTATTTTCAAGAAACAGATTTTTAATGTTTTAATTATATGTACATCTTATTTTTAAAATCACACCAAGAAAGTATGTATAATGGTAAGCCTACTGCAGCAGGTATAAAAATAACACATACTATATTCTTGACTGCCATTTTTGGTGTTTTTAAATACGCCCTAAAAATTTGCCTTTTCTAAGTTTTTGCTTGTTTTCTGTGGGACTATGTGAAGACAAAATGACAAATATATTTCAATTTTTATCTGAAAAAAAGTAATCCAAGTAATCACTCAAATTAACGATTACTTTGGAAAAAGTAACGAAAGTAACGATTAGTCAAAAGTAACGACTTCTTACATCACTATAAGGCATGCAATTAAATATGGATTTCTTTTATATGCATAGAATGTATTTTTTTGATTTTTAAATTAAAGTATTTTGAAATACCTAACAAGTTGAATATGTTTTGTTTTTATTTTTCTTAGTTATAATAGTTTCAAAACCACTTAAGTGTATTTTTTCACACCTAGTACAATACGCGGTTTGCACGAAAATATCGGTTTGGGGGAAAAATTATTTGTGCGTTTTACTTTGACACTGCGAATGTTTTTTTCAAAGTGGATGCTGAGAGTCAAAACAATTGAAAAAAACTATATCGAAAATTGAAAATGGATTTTCATTAAATCCTGTTTTTATTTTTAGTTTTTTTTTTTTATAAAAAAAAAATAGTTTTGTTGTGAAATGTTGGTATGCAGTTTTTTAGAGTTTATTAATATACATGTGATTATAAAATTAAAAAATAATTGTTTTTGATTAGTATGAACTGTACTTTTAACATTGATTTAAATTTAATCTGCAATAGTTAGTTTTCTTACCAAGATTCTTTCAAAGGATGTACATAATTTAGATCATAAGTGCTATGGCATGCTTACCTATGATTATTTGTTATAAACGTATAACTGAGTACAACTGGAGACCCGACAAAATTAACGCAGACTCCTACTTATAATAATGTCAGATGTCTTGCCACCTAAATCTAAATGTTTTCAAACTCACAATATAATGCATATGCATTGAGGTATTTATGTATAAAGCCTGGGTATCCTATTTAAATATACATTTGCTCCAAACATCAATACAAAAAGGAGGTACCTATTCGTACATTGAACTAAAGCCAAACTGATCCCAAAAAGTATCTATTTTTTTTTGCCAAATTCTTCGATTACAGAAACAGATGAAGACCTACAGGTAAAGTATTAGAAGCCGATTTTAAGAATTAACGGATTAGCATTCATATGGGAAACAAAACCTATATCCTGAAAAATGAATATACCTACGTATTCAAGTATGAATGTTCTTCAAAAATTCTCTTTATGAGTTCGATTCTTAACTAAAGTAGGTGATTTAACTCTCGAGATTAAAGCGCAGTGCAGCGTATGAGCTCACATTCAGAATAAGGTATTGTATATTGTTTGTGGAATCATCTCGGTGTTATATCTCATTACTATTGTTCGCTATTGATGAATATTTAGTCCTTAACAATGTATCAACGAAAAAAAACGACACGGAATTTGCTTCTTATAAGGCGTGGTAGGGAAGAAGAAGAAGAACCGTGACACAGAAATGTAATAATTCAGAAAAAAAACATATATCGAAACGGGACAAGGTAATAACTTTGCATATTTCATCGAGGTGACATATGTATGTATAAAGTATATACAGTGGTGGTCCAGTATAACGAACGCCGATATAACGAATGGTCGATATCACGAACACTTTTTATAAGTCCATTAGGTATTCTATATAACGAACAAATAACGAATTTCAGAAAATGAAACAAACATTTTTACAAACAACAAATTTGAAACAAAATCTTGACTGTAAATGTAACGGGTGATTTTTTTGCTACTTGGTTTTTGACGTTTATATTTTTGACAGATCACACATGACAAATTCCACGAACATTTGACATTTCGATTCAGTATTGTTTGCCATTTCATCATGAATAGACTTACACCTGAACAACGTTTGCAAATTATTGAAATTTATTATCAAAATTCGTGCTCTGTGAAAAATGTGTTTGCCACACTGCACGCGAAACCATGCATCAATTGAGAGGCGAATTTGGTGAGCAGTTGATCTCACGTTTTGGCGCAGTCAATTGGCCACCAAGATCATGTGATTTGACCCCGTTAGACTATTTTTTGTGGGGCTATGTTAAGTCTATTGTCGATGGGGACAAGCCAAACACGATTGCTGCCTTGGAAGCCAATATTGATCGCGTCATTGGTGAGATTCCGGCCGAAATGTGTGAAAAAGTTTGCCAAAATTGGACCTTCAGAATGGACCACCTGAAGCGTAGCCGCGGGCAACATTTAAGTGAAATTATTTTTAAAAAGTAAATGGCAGAAATTGATTTATCGATCCAAATAAAAATTTCATTCACTTTTTACAAGTTTCTGTGTTTTTTTGAATTTTCAAAAACCAAGCTCTTAAAAAATCACCGTTTATTAATATAATATCTACTTACATATGTTTATGATAATATTGAAAGATGCATTAACAATTTTACTCGTTACTCAAGTGTTTTTTTTTCGCTTGCCAGAGATGAGATACTTTTTTGAAAACTGCACAAATTTTACATCTTTAATTCAACCCATGGATCAAAATGTCATACTAATGACCAAGCTCTTTTATAGACTTGTTAGACAGCAAAATTGTGAATTTCGAAAAGGGTATAATCAAAGCTCTAAAAGATCTTAATTTTTACGATGCTATATCACTCATTGCCTTGTCATGGCAAAAACTATCCGCGGCTGTGCTTCACAATTGCTGGAAGAACATTTTATGTCCAAGCTCGGATGAGGAGATTGATGAGAAGGACAATATTCCTCTGTCACTTCTCCGTAATCAATATGATAATGATCGTTGTAACAAATTTAGTGGCTCTTATGAGGAATATTTTCCCAGAGGTAAAAACAATTTTCAATTGCAAAAACAGTTTTGTAAGCTATGAAGTTTTACATCATTTTTTCAGACTGAATTCACTACACATGATTTGGAGTCCTCGAATAATGCAGATGGAGTAATACTTCAACCCAAAAATATTGATAGCAACAATGCTGAAGAAATCGAAATTGTGGATAATGAAAGCGATGAAAATGTGAGCTCAGAAACTGAACATCAAGGATTGAGTCATTACGAAGCTGTCAGAAATTTTGACAATTGCATCCAATGGACAGAACAAAATGGCATTGAAAACTTTAAAGTCTTAGTTCTATGATGTTTACGGCAGAGGCATTCAATCATAACATTCAACGACCAAAAAAAAACAAATTCATATTGACACTTTTTTCTCTTAAATATGAGCACAAATATCTGTATGTACTTTTGATGTACATAATTTGAAAAAAAATTTATAAGAGTCTATTCCTAATATGTATGTATATTGTATAGGAGCAGGAGGTGTAAATGAAGTTAAGTATGTTTTTTTTGTTCTTTTAGCGAAGTTTGAAATAAAATAGTGAAAAATACAATTGTACTTTCTATTTACCTCAATACTTTTATGAAAAAACGTATTCGATATAGCGTATTGACTCTGGACTCATTCGTTATACTCGACCACCACTGAGTATTATTTATTTATTTATTTAGCTACATACACATTTTGTATTTTTAGCCTATTTACACAGAAAGTATATACAATTAATTTTTTTTTTTTTTATAACTTTGCACGCGCCCAAGGGATTATGAATACCCTTTATATGTTTTTCTTAACACAGCGCGGCATCCGGTGGAAGAAGAGAAAGAAGGGTAGGAAAGATGTGTGGCGCGATGTTCGGAGACTAGAGCTGGTTGTTGTCTCAGATTTATCTCCAGGGATGGAGGCTGAACTAATGCGGAGAGAATTACCGTGTCTTATTTATTTATGTCCCTTATAATTCGCATTATTTTATTTATTTCTTTGTCATATTTTATGGGTATGCTAGGTTACTCAATCACATGTTGTTAGTGTTATGCCTAAACAGCATGTAATGCGCAATGAAGCTATTTATTTTATGACAATTTTTAGAATTGGTTTTTAATGGAATATAAGAACACATAGACAACGGCAGGAATCGAACCTGCAACCACGAGGTTGACAGGCGAGCACAATACTATCGCGCCACGTTAATGTTTTTATAGTATTCGAATTTATATTAAGATTAATGCAAAAAAATTAAAGCAAATAGAGGCTCATGTTGACCATATATAGTTCTATTGAATCTTAAATTTATAAGTTCATAGTTTCGAAAAAATCTATTTGGGACATTTATGTTTATTTTACCTAATAATTCATTCGCATTTACATTAATAGTTAAAACATTGAACCCAAAAATTACATTAATTATAGTTCTTCTTTTACATAAAGTTTCAAGGTTTAAAAGTTTTTAACGATGAGTATAAGGAGGCAGATTTATATCTTCATTCCAATGGAGACTACGAAGTGCAAACAGTAGGAAATTTTTCTGTATCGACTCAATTTTATTTATATACGAAGTATAACTAGGACTCCAAACACAACTGCAATATTCAAATCCACTTCTTACTAAAGCACAATAAAAAGTTCTTAGTACATGCGGGTCATTAAAATCAGTTGCCCACCGTCGTATGACACCAAGTTTACGGTTTGCATTATTTATTAAATAATCACAGTGATTTTTGAATGTTAACTTAGTATCCATAATAACACCCAGATCACAAAAATAATTAACACGTTCCAAGGAATGCTCAGCAATATGGTAACTAATTATTCAAGGAAAGAGCTTGCGAGTGAATGTCAACTTTACATTTTGCTAAGTTTAAGTCCATTTTATTAGTTTTGCACCAGGCATAAATTGAATTTAAGTCGTTTTGAAGATTCAATGCCTCTTCATGATTATTATATGATTGAAGTAATTTAGTATCATCTGCAAACATAAGAATCTTTGGACGAGTTATAACACGACAAATCTCATTAATAAATATCACAAATAATGGAGGACCAATGTTACTTCCTTGAGGAACACCAGAGTAAACATTTTTAAGCTTAGGCACTTTGTTCTTGAACAATACACATTGAGTTCTATCTGTAAGATAAGATGTAACCCACATTAGAAACCATATGGGAAAACCAATATGACTTAATTTCTTTATTAAAACGGCATGGTTAACATGGTCAAATGCCTTCGAGAAATCTAGATAAATGACATTAGTTTGAAATCCTTCCTGGTTTTTGATTATAACTTCTGAACAAAAATCCATTAGATTATTAGCAGTAGATTTTCCTTCTGTGAAGCCATGCTGATAATGAGAAATCAATTGATTCCAATTATGCTTAACAGTGTCATATAGAATATTTTCGAACATTTTCGGGATATAGGACAGCTTGGCGATACCTCTATAATCATCGATTTTACATTAGTTTCCTTTCTTGTGTAAGGTATAATAAAAGATGATTTCCACAAGTCCGGAAAACGGAAGTCTTTAGCGATAAATTAAATAAATAACAAAGTGGACGTGCTAAGACAGACATAAATTGTTTAACAATACAGGGTGGAATTTCATCAGGTCCATAAAACATAGAGTTTTTCAGTCTAAAATCTATTCTTTTATCACAGATTCATTTATTATAGGAGTTGCAAAGCTAAGTTGAGGGAAATATTGCACATTATTATTAAGAGCAATAATAATAGAAACACTCAAACGACCTTCCGTTTTTTTTTTGTTAATTTTTGTTTAATGTTTACCGTTATTTGTCTCATTAATGATAAATTTGTTACCTACATTAGGTGCGTTTTTTTGCAATCCCCGAGGGAATTGGTTGAAAAAAACGACCAAGGTGCTTAGTGAAAATCTTGGCAGCACTGTTTGCAAGATAAGATTTAAAAAACAGCTGTGTTCAAAATGGATTTTATGAGACAGAATCGTTTAATCTGCGTAAAATTTTCAACGAAAATGGGTGATGATGAACTTGATGCAATTCGCTGATGCAATGTGCTGATTTCAGCACAGTTGGCACTTGGTAATTATAATGCAACATGGCGTTGCATTTTCAATCCCTTGAAATGATTCCGTAAGCAAAGCTTATTCTTCGATGGAACAAAGCATTCTCTTCTGAATGTGTGAATGCTGTACAAGGCATTGTCAATAAGGGAATGTTCAATGCGCTAGAATGTTGATTCTATTCTTTACACTTTTATTTTCTTCTTTAGATTTGGATCGCTTCAGACTGAAGTTCGAGCATAAATCGAAGCCCAAATGATTAATCGAAAAGTAATTTTCTAAAAAGCTTTAAGAACGCAAAGACTTTGCTTTTAGCTCGACAGCACTCACTATCAAACCATTCCTGTTTTGCGTGTATTACTTGTGTTTTTGTAGAAACCCTGGGTGCAATTTAACGAATAATTTCTTGCAAGCCTTCGATCGTAAGAGTTTCTTCATTTTGTTGCAGAATATTCAATTCCGAGTTCATGGCTAATTGATAAGCAGTTTTGTTGCTATTTCTCCACACCAGTCTGGGATAATTGATCTCTGTACCTAGAAAACCTTCATTTCTTGCACTAGCTTTCAGCGACACTGATACTGGCATATGGTCCGAAAAATTTTGTGAGTGGACAACGAAATCAGAAATATTGCCAAGCCAATCCACCGATACAAGGCAGTAAGCTATTACCGAACAGGCATTCCCTTTTACGAACGTAAATTCACCTCTGATGTCAGGTTTGGAACTTCGGTTTAGAACTTTGAAATAAAATGATTTCGCAAAGTCTAATAAAGTTCTTCCTTTACTATTTTGGTGTCTTTAGATCTTCGTTGCCGAGTAGTTTGAAGATGTTGCCCCGTTTCGTTGTATGTACCTTAGTGGATTTGAAGAAAGCCTTCGACACGGTATGGTTAAAATGTCTCTATCTAAATCTTATCAGATTTGGTATAAGTGAACCGCTTTTGTATATCCTTTACGACATGCTAAATGGTAGAAAGTTTGTTGTCAAGGGTGGCAACGTAACTTCTACCGCAACTTTTAACACTAAAAATAGTCTTCAGAAGGGAGCGGTTAAGTCGCCGATTCTATTCAGCATTTACACCAGCGATCTGATAGGTAGTCTAACTCAGGCAATTGCGTACGCCGATGATCTAATTGTGTACAGAACAGCTTATACAATTGAGGTCATCAAAAATCTTTTGCAGAGTGACTTCGACAAGATTCAGCGATATTGTGATGACTGGAAGTTGAAAATCAACTTCCAGAAATCAGAAACTATTCTGTTTAGGACTAGCGCCTCAACGGATACGAGAAAGAACTGGCGGAAGCTGGTGATCGTAGGGCCACATGGACATCCACTGGCGACTAAACGTGTAGTAAAAACCCTGGCATCTGGTTGGATCAGTACTTGTATTTCGATAGACATATAGGTGCTGCTCTGGCCATGGCTAGCGGAGCCTTTGCCTTACAAACCGATTGTTTTATAGCAGCCGTCTTGACAGCATGGTGAAGGTGATTTGCTACATGGCACTCATCAGGCCGATGATTGCATATGGATGCCTGTATGGTTCAACGTTGCCCCATCTCAAATGGAAAAAATTCGTGTGTTTGAGAGGCAATGTCTTAGACGTTGCCTTGGATTGCACAGAACACAAGAGTCGGAGTACAAACGATATTCTTCCAACCAGGTTCTATACAACGGAGCCAACATAAACAGAATAGATAATTTTTTGTTTAAGCTGATTCGGGGTCACATTGCAAGAGCAATTTCCTCAACCAACAGCTTAATTTTTGGGCCTTACTACCCCAATAGCAAATACTACGAGAATGTGCGGCTAAGTGGCTACATCCCTCCGGGGGCTTTCCTCTATTTAGACAGTTGAGGGCTGATAGAGGATGGAATGGCGGTTCCGCTCATCTACCACGTCAGTCGGAAAACTGTAGATAGGCGACTCCTGTATAGCCGAGACGTCATCGCTCAAGGTGGAGAACAGCGCCTTCGGTAGAACTGTGTCCGATCGGGACCGAAGGGATAGGGTGAAACAGGAGAACCAGTTCTGGTAGCTTTCTGAATAACATGCTGATATATAAAGAGTCGGATAAGAGTTTGGCCGACTTACATAGATTTAGGGTAATTAGGTATAAGGAACAGTCGGGGTGGCACAAAAAAAATAAAAAAATATGTATGTATGCGGGAGCATATGCCTCTTTGTTTCAAACAAAATATAAAAAAAAAGAAATGCTGCCGTGGCTGTTCTAGTTTTTAAGTAGACTTAAATAGTTTTAGGTATTTTAGGTATCTTAAGTAGTTTAAGTTAGTTTTAGTAAGTATAACTTAGTTGTATATAGTTTTAATTATTTTTAGTCTAACTTTAGGTAGTTTATAAGAAAAAAATAAAAATATGATATGATGGCGAGTTTTTTTTAAATATGTTTCCTTGGTAAAATAAAAATAAAATAATTACAATTAATTAAAATAGTGCTTAGGTCAAGAGATATTAGTACTAAGAGACATAGTTTAGTTTAGAGCGCCCGTAAAGGGCCAGTAAATTAGTTGTAAGTTATTGATAATTACTCTAGTTTTAAACATTTTTGTCGAGCTTTAAGATAGTTATAAGTTAAAACTGAATAAAAATGAATTTACAAAAAAAAACTTTATTTGATTTGCTTGAAGTTTTATTTGATTTGCAAAAAGTTTAATTTGATTTGTAAAACGTTTAATTTGATTTTAAAAATGTTGAATTTGATTTGCAAAAAGTTGAATTTGCTTTGTAAAAAGTTGAACTTGTTTTGAAAAGAATATATAAAAAATATAAATATTGTTAAAAACTTCTTGGAAACGAATATTTAAAAAGTGCATATGATTTTGGAAAGGAGTAATGATTTTGATGAACGAATTGAATATTTGTTCTTTTTAGAGCTGTCAAGCAACACACAGTCACAAAGAGATTAGATCCGTAACCGTTTGTTTCAAAGCAAAAAAAAATATTGGCGCAAAATTTTAAACAACCCATTGTTAAGGGCTTAAAATTTTACTAGTTAGCAATTTCCTAAATGCTTATTGATTGAATAACTATTTCAAAATTTTTAAACCAGCAGAAAGCTGAGCATTTGTAGGGTTTGAATATTGATGAACACAATTATTGTTGTTATGCGTTGGAAATTAATTATATGTTGATGAAAACCCAACATGTGCTCTTAAAAGGTATTAGTTATTCCTATTTTCATTATTTTACCTTTATTATTTACAAAAATAAAAACAAACAAAATGTGCACCAGCAGAACTCAATCCTGGGCACCCCACCCCGCGTGCAAGGCTGATATTCTATCAGATTCCGTAATGGATTTAGCAAATTGCTAAAAGTTAAAGTAGCCATTCCGTGATTTTAGCCTTAGTAAAATGTTAAAATCGTTTAAAATCAGCTCAATCATCTTTTTAGCTTATTAAATTGCTCAAAGTGGCTTTAACATTTTACTAAATCGTTTAAAATTTTGAGCCAACGGAATGTCCATTCGTTCTTATCTACTTTGGTATCTATTCACAGAAAATAAAATGCACGACTGGATTGTACGAACTTAATATTGTAGCTAACAACTTGTATGTATCTATTTATGCTTTTATGTAACCATTGAGGTTAAGTTAGTTATGCAGGTGTTAAGCCTATGTAGGTAAGATTACATCTCTTATTAGTATAATGAATTGGCGAATTAATGATTAAATGAATAGTTACAAATGTATATTTAAATCTAAGTTATGGATTTTAATTATGTGAGTAAGAAGAGTAAAATATACCTACATATATAGACATATTAATTGAACCTAAGTATGTAAACATGTACATAATAATGAAAATGAAAGATGTGGGTGGGTAGGTAGCTATATGCATATAACTTTATAATTCTTGTGGTTTTGATTTGATTGACAGTTGGTTGTTCCAATTGTGGTTTAGTTGTTAATAGTTTTTATTTTTATATTTTTTGAGTAATATAAAGTGATAAGAGCAGTTACACATAGTTGGGAGTTAATTTTTTTATTTTTTTTTGATATTATGTTTGACGTATGATCTATTTTTAGGATTTATTTTTTTGTGATGTGCACACTTATAATTATATAAATAGAGTTGGTATCATGAATTAATCATTATTTGTCGGAAAGTGTAATAAGAATTGCAATTGTCATTCTTCGTTTTCTAGGAGATGTACTTGCTGCATACATGTTTATAGAAGAATTTTAGTGTACGGGATGTTTTGGATTCAAACGATAAAATCGGGTGATCGATATTGCACTCGCCACTCATCATGGAAATATTTTAAAATTGTAAGAGTAGATATAATTGAGAGTAGTTTATCAGTTTATATAACACCTGAGGATGGGAATAAATGTTTGTTTTTGAATATGTTTAGAGGAGATTCACTATCCGGAAGCTTATCATCAATATTATATTTGTATTATATTTATATTATATTTGATCCTGAGAACAACAAATCGATTTAATGAACATTGTGTATTTAATGATTTTGATACTTAGCTAAGTGATATTAAGGAAGAAGACATACAATTGTTGGATCAACTTATTGCTGAAACTGATAATGGAAATGATGGTGGACATAA